>CM060689.1:129398545-129408545 GCA_030686995.1 Artemisia argyi
TTTTTTTTTTTTTTTTTTTTTTTTTTTTTTTTCATACACTCTTACCCTACCATCCAAAATAATACATCATAGGGGTTTGAGCATTCCCCTTACACTTGAATCTTTACATACTTTACATTAAACTATTCTAATGACTTGAATTAAGAAAATCAAAACACTTGGAGCACTTTTAAGATTAACGTACATATGGGGGTAATAAGTGTTGTTCTTCCCCATTACTCCATAAAATAAGTACTTACCCATGAGTCCCAATCATCCCAAAACAATATGTACAAGGATATGACTCGACTTAGCAACCATGTAATCAATTAGAAAGTTAACTTAGGGTTTAACACATAACAATAATGCACTAAAAATGAGCGCATGCACGGAAGGCTAAGGCGATTTGGGTGTACATTTAAGTGGGGTGTAACAAATTCTTCCTTTAAGTAAGATGCTTAAAGTTAGAAACGAAAAGATAGGCTCGGAGGGGTGTACTAGGGGTATCGTGTACTAAAAATGAGTACAACGCTAAGGGTGTGGGAAAAATTAGTTGACTTAACTAGCCAAGTAATATGACTTAAATGGTCAAGTAATTATAATACGGGTTCAACACAAGGGTGATCCTAATGCCTCTTATCATGTAGTAAATCCTACCACACGAATGTAGTCTCACTAGCGGTCTCGGGATGCATCACTAACGCAAGTTCTAGAATCTAAATGCTACCGGTACACTCATAAGCACCAATAATAAATGCTTTTCCTATCAAATCTAAAGGCGAACCTCACAATTTTGGGTGGAAAATTTTTCTGAATATACGGTTATGTGCTAGTCATACAACCTCCTATCCATGAGACGCTTGCTATGGCTAAAGTTTCACTCCTAAATGTTGTAAAAAATTTTAAATTTGGCGCTAAAATTACACTAACAAGTATTTCTCATAGTTTTATTACTCATCTACTATCAAACAAAACAAACTCAAGCGAAAGTGCATATGTAAGGTATCATCTTTTTACCCTCCCCTTACACTTAAGATGAACATTGTCCCCAATGTTCAAGTAAAGAATGTAAAAGTTAAAAGTAAAGAGAATGAATTCAAATACTCCCCTGATTCGCTCGGTATGTATTTTAGGTTGGCCAGGTTAAATCTTCCTCCAAGAAAACGAACAATCAAAGCTTCCCTTCCAGAATATAAATCATCTTCTTGTCTCAAATAACCTGTAAATCCTGACAAAAGTAGACAAGGCAACCTCGCGTAAAATCGGCGGCATCCTATATAAGTTACTAAATCCTAGAAAACAAAGTAAGATATAATGCTTGTGGGATGAAGTTTGCAGATTTCCTGGAGATTATAAAACTTAATAATTCACAAAAACTTATAAGACTCCGTTAGAAAAACAAAACTGGTAAAATTTCCAGATTTTTGACTCCTGACGCCGTCAAGAGCAATTGCCTGACGCCGTCAGAATGAACCTGCAGAAATCTTTATGTTAAGTTTCCGGAAAATTTCTGGAAAAACTTTGTCCTACTTCCTGGAAAATCCTGCAAAACTACATTATGACTCAATACAAGCATTTGACTCTAACAATACGAATACACATGTTCATTAAATATTGTGGAGAATCATGATCGGTTTGTTTCTTAAAAAAACATATTTGGGGTTTCCCCTTACACTTATCTTTTGCAAAAAATACCTTTAGGTTGAAGTTAAGACTAGGCTAAACAACATAATAAAGTATTTCACATTTTAATTGAGAAACATGATCAACCAACAATAAAAATAAAGCATGCATACGGAAGCAAATAACAATCAAACAATTAAAATCACACAAAACATGGGTTGCCTCCCAAGAAGCGCTTTTCTTTATTTACGAGTCTTGTAGCTAGACTCAAAGTCGTGGGTTACTACGTGATTTCATCATTGGTTCCATTCTCTAGGTCATCTTCTAAACTAGTATCGCTCTCATAGTGTAAGTACTTTGGATCTTCAAATTCGAAAACATCCCGTCGATACTTAGAGCCAAGCTCACTAACATCTTTAAAGAACCCACAAGATAAATCAGAAACATTTCTACAACCTCTTCTAACATCGTCATCACACAAGACAAGTTGGGAGCTCATAACATCAAGCCCGTCGCAATCTATCTCCCTAAGGTCTCTTCTTTTGTATGGCGTTTGGTATGAAATCCTCCTAATCCCGTCAGTGAAAGTCATGATCCCGTTCAAGTCATCCACTATCAACTTAGTGATTTCACAAAAGGGCGCTCCAAATACAACTTGCGATAACCTAGGGTCAACAAAGTCCTCTATGTTGTCCACAATTGTGAACTCCATAGTGAATACCATATTTCCTATGAATACTTGGATTTCATGATCCTTACCAACCACTTTCTCTCCTTTGTAAATCATCCCCCATCTGCAGATATTGTTATAATGGAATAATGACATGAAATTCTTTGGCAGGAATACATTAATGTATATGTTTTCGAAGTACTTGTGACCGATCATGCAAGGGATTTTAAGGTTATTTGGATCATGTCGTTTGATCTTTCTCAACTCTCCATCCTTTGACCCGTATGGATTCCCTTCAAGGGAGGGACGATACTCATAAACTTCCTCACCATCCCTACGAAAAATTACCGTTCTAACACCATTGGTGAGTAATACACTACCATCTTTCTCGTCGAGGATTGCTCCCGATTCATTGATGAATGGCATCCCAAGGACAAGGTTGGTCAATGGTTGATTGGCGAGAGGGTCCACGTCATTAACCACGGTGAGGTCAGTATTGTAATCAAATTCTCCAATCCTAATTGATACATTCTCTATTACTTTCTTGCATACAACGCGCTCTGGGAAGGTTTTGTGGTATAGAGAAAATGGGATTACGTTGATCGGGAAGCTAGGATCTATATGATTGTTAATTAAGACCTTCTCCTCAATGGTACAAGGGATTCTGAAAAGTTTAGAGTTGCTCTCCTTGGGTTGGTTGCTACCTGTACTTATAAAATCCTCTATTTCGGGTTCTTTTATAACAGATTTGCTCAAAACGGTTGAGTCTTTCTCCTTTTCCACCGATGTCGCGTTCCTATCATCCGGTTTGTCGGATTTCTGCGCGGTGCACTGCTTGGGTGAACTGGTAGGTTTCCTCGCCGAAGCGTGGTCAACCTTTGAGGTTTCATCCTTCGCTGTCTGACTGAGTTTATCAGTTTGTTGTTGGGTTGGGTTGGGTGTTGAAGCGGGTATCGTGGTGATGGTGTTTACGAAGTGGATTGGTCCGGAGGGGTTGATAGGTCCTTTCTCGTTAGGGGATAGATGTTTAAATAGCTTGCTTGGACTTTTTATTTTTACAGGGGAGGCTGGTGGACTCATGACGGTAGCAGATTTAACCTCATCAACGTAAATGGGCTTATTATCAATATGCTCTTTGATAGCAGTCAACAGATTACAAATCTTGTCGTTCACGTCAGCCTGCTGTTGTTTGAATTTTGCCTCGAGTGTAGCGAGCTGCAGTTCTTGAGAAAGAATGAATTTTTTTAAATCATCTTCACAGCTTTGCCTAGGGGAATTTTGGGGCGGAAAATGTTCGGACCAAGTGAGCGGTGAGAGATCATTAAATGATACACTTCGTGTTTGGTACCTTCTAAAATTAGGTTTATCCTTCCATGCCTCATATGCTTCGGCAGAAGTTCGAGGACCCTGCCCTACGTGTGATGATGTGAATTCGTTATAAGCACGTTTTGGAAGTTCCATACAGTTGTAGGTCTCATGAGGGCCATTGCACAGTTTGCATGTAGAAGCGATTCTGCTTACTTGGCTTGATGGCTTATGAGTTTCGTAAGATTGCATGAGAGACTTGACTCGACCTTCAAGTTCCATGATCCTACGGTTGGGAGTGCTTGAATTGTTCGAAGGCAAAGATATTGCCTTGACCGTTTTGTTCAAATCACGGGGATCATTCCAACTTTCGTTGTCATAGAGAGCAAGATCTTCTATGAGTTCCCATGATTGTTCCGCACTAAGATCACGTAGCTTACCACCGGCCGATTGGTCAATGGTTCGCCTCGTGGGGATATCGATATGGTCATAAAAAATTTGGACTTGGAGCCACAAATCTATGCCATGATGAGGGACTTTTTGGAGTAAGTCCTTGAAACGAGTCCATGCTTCATAAAGAGATTCATTTTGACGTTGTTGGAACATCAAGATGTCATTCCTAAGTTTAGTAGTTCTCCCCGGTGGGAAAAATTGAGCAAGGAAACGAGTGGTGAGATCATCCCATGTGGTGATGGATCCCGCGGGTAAACGCTCAAGCCATTGACTAGCTTGATCCCGTAGAGAGAATTGGAATAGGCGTAAACGGGTAGTCTCTCTAGTTTCAACACCTAGGTCTATGGAATCTACAATTTTGAGGAAGTCCTTAAGGTGTTGGTTTGGATCTTCGGAACGAAGTCCATGGAATGCACATCCGCTTTGCACCAACCGGATGGTGTCGGATCGCAAGGGGGTCACATTGGCTCCGGTGAGCTCAATGGTGTTTCGGTAGCCTTGGTGGCTAGGTCGGGAATACTCTCCTAAGGTTCGGGGCCTAAGGGGTTCTAATGGTGGGTTTTGTTGTGGTGGGATGATGGGTTCAAAGATGTTACCACCTTCCATGATGTCGGATGGTAAAGAGTTACGAACAAAAGCACGAAGAAATAAGATAGACTAAAGAAGACCTAAAAATAAAAATAAAATCTTACTAGAAAGGAATCTAGCAAGTAGACCTAATAAAAAGAAATCCTAACCTAGACAATAACTATTCCCCGGGCTGCGGCGCCAAAAACTTGATGCGTGGGAATCGCACCTTGCTTTACCTCTCGAGGGATCTCGCGAGGCTTACAACCCCCACCAGGCAGTGTACCTGATCGTTGTAGTATAGTATAGTGACAAGTACCGGGGGATTGATCGTTCAGCTTAGGAATAGTGTCGCTAGGATTAGAAAACCTAATTAATAGTTCTAGAGGTGAGAGATGATTATTTTTGTATTTTTATATTTTTATGAAAGCAATTAAAATCTCGGGTTTTGAAGGAGTGGGCGGAATTAGTTGCTAATCAACTAACCCAAAACTAAGATGCAATCAAAATAAAATAATAAAAAATGAAAACAAACTAATTAAACTAAGGTTGTGAGCAGTAATTGGAGAAATTGTGTTTACTTAGACTTCACTACTCCCTAGATATCTTTTACATGTTAATTACTTGTTACACTTGTATGAATGACGGGTTGTATTCCTTAATACCATTCGTGGAGTGGCATACATAACTCCCCAACTCTATGAGCTCTTATCTCCTCCTACACCATGACCCAGCACAACTATAGGGATTGTAAACAGTGGCTCATGCATTAAATACAACCAATAAAGACCTAGTACGCCTCGGTTCATGTTTCTTAAGACGTTCAAGCATGTTACCTTTTGGAGATCTGCCAGTTTTCTTAAGCCTAACATATAATATCATTCATTCAAAACAAGAATAGACAAGTAATCAACACATAATCAACATCTAGGTTTCATTAGATCTAAGCAAACACAAAGGAAATTTAGCCTAGCATAGTAGAATTAAGATAAGAACAAAAGATAGACAACCAACACATAGACATATTGATTGAATTAAGAGTATACTTATCTCAATTACAATGCAAGGTCTCAAGGGTTTGGAACCCTTGAAAAACCTGTAAAAGAGGCACCAAAATCGTCTTTAGGGTTTCACCAAAACTTCTTTTTTTAATGAAAAAAACTAGAAAACTATATATAGGAAAATCGTCCTGACGACGTCAAGAGTAAAATCTGACGCCGTCAACTCGCCGCCATATACTTCCTCGGACGCCCTAGATCCAATCGTGACGGCCTATGTGACGCCGTCACCACCCTCGGTAAATTAATCTTGGTCATTTTGACGCCGTCATCTCTTCATCTGACGCCTTCACAACCTTCGGTAAAATATTCATCCTTTCTGACGCCGTCAAGAGTAAATCCTTGACGCCGTCACCTTGTAATTCCAGCTTGGATTTGGTACTTTGTTGTTTTCTTCACTTTATGCTCCAAAAACGTCCAAAATAGCCTCTTTTCCAGAATTCACTCTCCAAACACCTAAAATCACAAAAGGAACGATTTAGGGCAATATTTGATCAAATAAATTCGGATTCGGGCTTAAATGACCCCCTAAAAACGGATCATTTTTCGCCTCATCATATACCCTTACACTTGAGATTTGCTTGTCCTCAAGCAAATGAGCTTTTATTCTACTCAAAAGACAAGTTAGGGGTCATTTAACACTAATATAAAAGTAATTACAACAAATAATCGTTCCACTAAAGACCAATAGACAAGCACGGAGGTCATACACAAGCACCTCACAAATAGTGTTTAGATACTCACATCTCTCGGGTGTAATAAAGTAATATAACATTATGGAAATGGAAGATATCTCTCACTACCTGTCATAACAAAATAGATTACCATAGGCTTGGGAAAGGATCAAACCTCCACCACATGGCGTAAGCACCTAGGATAAACTATCAAAGAGGTCTTTTAAAGGGTTATAACGTTAGGTGTAGGGATATGAATTACACGGTTTTGTTGGATAAAGGGAATTTTACTGGTGGCGAGTTAACAATCTTAGTTAATTACATGTACAAGATGGCGTTGCTAAGCCAAGACTAGACTCGACTTAAGCTAATAAATGAAAAATAACTAAAAACATAAAATGAACATAGAATGAAAACGGGATGGTAGTCCGTATGTTTTTTCTCTCTTTCTTTTCTATTTTTTTTTCTTTTTCTATTTTTTTTTTCTTTTTCTTGATTTTTTTGATTTTTTTTTTTTTTTTTTTTTTTTTTTTTTTTTTTTTTTTTTTTCATACACTCTTACCCTACCATCCAAAATAATACATCATAGGGGTTTGAGCATTCCCCTTACACTTGAATCTTTACATACTTTACATTAAACTATTCTAATGACTTGAATTAAGAAAATCAAAACACTTGGAGCACTTTTAAGATTAACGTACATATGGGGGTAATAAGTGTTGTTCTTCCCCATTACTCCATAAAATAAGTACTTACCCATGAGTCCCAATCATCCCAAAACAATATGTACAAGGATATGACTCGACTTAGCAACCATGTAATCAATTAGAAAGTTAACTTAGGGTTTAACACATAACAATAATGCACTAAAAATGAGCGCATGCACGGAAGGCTAAGGCGATTTGGGTGTACATTTAAGTGGGGTGTAACAAATTCTTCCTTTAAGTAAGATGCTTAAAGTTAGAAACGAAAAGATAGGCTCGGAGGGGTGTACTAGGGGTATCGTGTACTAAAAATGAGTACAACGCTAAGGGTGTGGGAAAAATTAGTTGACTTAACTAGCCAAGTAATATGACTTAAATGGTCAAGTAATTATAATACGGGTTCAACACAAGGGTGATCCTAATGCCTCTTATCATGTAGTAAATCCTACCACACGAATGTAGTCTCACTAGCGGTCTCGGGATGCATCACTAACGCAAGTTCTAGAATCTAAATGCTACCGGTACACTCATAAGCACCAATAATAAATGCTTTTCCTATCAAATCTAAAGGCGAACCTCACAATTTTGGGTGGAAAATTTTTCTGAATATACGGTTATGTGCTAGTCATACAACCTCCTATCCATGAGACGCTTGCTATGGCTAAAGTTTCACTCCTAAATGTTGTAAAAAATTTTAAATTTGGCGCTAAAATTACACTAACAAGTATTTCTCATAGTTTTATTACTCATCTACTATCAAACAAAACAAACTCAAGCGAAAGTGCATATGTAAGGTATCATCTTTTTACCCTCCCCTTACACTTAAGATGAACATTGTCCCCAATGTTCAAGTAAAGAATGTAAAAGTTAAAAGTAAAGAGAATGAATTCAAATACTCCCCTGATTCGCTCGGTATGTATTTTAGGTTGGCCAGGTTAAATCTTCCTCCAAGAAAACGAACAATCAAAGCTTCCCTTCCAGAATATAAATCATCTTCTTGTCTCAAATAACCTGTAAATCCTGACAAAAGTAGACAAGGCAACCTCGCGTAAAATCGGCGGCATCCTATATAAGTTACTAAATCCTAGAAAACAAAGTAAGATATAATGCTTGTGGGATGAAGTTTGCAGATTTCCTGGAGATTATAAAACTTAATAATTCACAAAAACTTATAAGACTCCGTTAGAAAAACAAAACTGGTAAAATTTCCAGATTTTTGACTCCTGACGCCGTCAAGAGCAATTGCCTGACGCCGTCAGAATGAACCTGCAGAAATCTTTATGTTAAGTTTCCGGAAAATTTCTGGAAAAACTTTGTCCTACTTCCTGGAAAATCCTGCAAAACTACATTATGACTCAATACAAGCATTTGACTCTAACAATACGAATACACATGTTCATTAAATATTGTGGAGAATCATGATCGGTTTGTTTCTTAAAAAAACATATTTGGGGTTTCCCCTTACACTTATCTTTTGCAAAAAATACCTTTAGGTTGAAGTTAAGACTAGGCTAAACAACATAATAAAGTATTTCACATTTTAATTGAGAAACATGATCAACCAACAATAAAAATAAAGCATGCATACGGAAGCAAATAACAATCAAACAATTAAAATCACACAAAACATGGGTTGCCTCCCAAGAAGCGCTTTTCTTTATTTACGAGTCTTGTAGCTAGACTCAAAGTCGTGGGTTACTACGTGATTTCATCATTGGTTCCATTCTCTAGGTCATCTTCTAAACTAGTATCGCTCTCATAGTGTAAGTACTTTGGATCTTCAAATTCGAAAACATCCCGTCGATACTTAGAGCCAAGCTCACTAACATCTTTAAAGAACCCACAAGATAAATCAGAAACATTTCTACAACCTCTTCTAACATCGTCATCACACAAGACAAGTTGGGAGCTCATAACATCAAGCCCGTCGCAATCTATCTCCCTAAGGTCTCTTCTTTTGTATGGCGTTTGGTATGAAATCCTCCTAATCCCGTCAGTGAAAGTCATGATCCCGTTCAAGTCATCCACTATCAACTTAGTGATTTCACAAAAGGGCGCTCCAAATACAACTTGCGATAACCTAGGGTCAACAAAGTCCTCTATGTTGTCCACAATTGTGAACTCCATAGTGAATACCATATTTCCTATGAATACTTGGATTTCATGATCCTTACCAACCACTTTCTCTCCTTTGTAAATCATCCCCCATCTGCAGATATTGTTATAATGGAATAATGACATGAAATTCTTTGGCAGGAATACATTAATGTATATGTTTTCGAAGTACTTGTGACCGATCATGCAAGGGATTTTAAGGTTATTTGGATCACGTCGTTTGATCTTTCTCAACTCTCCATCCTTTGACCCGTATGGATTCCCTTCAAGGGAGGGACGATACTCATAAACTTCCTCACCATCCCTACGAAAAATTACCGTTCTAACACCATTGGTGAGTAATACACTACCATCTTTCTCGTCGAGGATTGCTCCCGATTCATTGATGAATGGCATCCCAAGGACAAGGTTGGTCAATGGTTGATTGGCGAGAGGGTCCACGTCATTAACCACGGTGAGGTCAGTATTGTAATCAAATTCTCCAATCCTAATTGATACATTCTCTATTACTTTCTTGCATACAACGCGCTCTGGGAAGGTTTTGTGGTATAGAGAAAATGGGATTACGTTGATCGGGAAGCTAGGATCTATATGATTGTTAATTAAGACCTTCTCCTCAATGGTACAAGGGATTCTGAAAAGTTTAGAGTTGCTCTCCTTGGGTTGGTTGCTACCTGTACTTATAAAATCCTCTATTTCGGGTTCTTTTATAACAGATTTGCTCAAAACGGTTGAGTCTTTCTCCTTTTCCACCGATGTCGCGTTCCTATCATCCGGTTTGTCGGATTTCTGCGCGGTGCACTGCTTGGGTGAACTGGTAGGTTTCCTCGCCGAAGCGTGGTCAACCTTTGA
>CM060689.1:132136045-132438545 GCA_030686995.1 Artemisia argyi
TAGCTAGTGCGTGGAACTTAGAGTCAAGCTGCATATTCTGAAGTCTTACGCTTTTATCATTTACCATTCAAAACTTTGTATACATTTATGTATCATACTTTGGAATCTCAAGTTTGTAACTCGGAATTTATTAATCGAATGGTAACTTTTCAAAACGTCTCATTTAGAGTTCGTTTTCTATATCTTGTACTTTGTATTATGAAGTAGCACCCCTATGACACAGTCTTCCGCTGCGGTATTTTGGGGGTGTTATAGATTGGTATCAGAGCCTTGGTTATAGAGAACTAGGTTACATTTAGTGCCTAGACTATAACTGCTATATACGTTGGGACCTTCCTCTTTATTTGCCTTACACACAATACATACACATATGCTTTTTGGTCAGAGGTTTGCTTAGTTCCACGCTGTTAGATGATGTGACTTTAGTATTATAAGGAGCCCCAGAGATTCGTCGAGTCATTAAAAACATGGAGCTCAGTAATAACTAATTAGTTAACTTGATCTTGTGACAGTTCTTGTTTGATGAGACACAAGATTTGAGTTAAATAATATTATTGCTTAGCTTTAGGGAATTGATGACTTGATTATCTTACTATCGGCCTCAGAAGGCGGATTTTGTGTCGGAAATTCTTAAGTAGGATGTTTTAGAATCTCCTTATTTAAATGGATTGGGACGCCTCTTCAGTTAAATAAAGAAATTGTAAATCACCGAACCATAAGTTTATGAGACCTTACTTACATAAATTTGGACGCTTCTTTATGTAAGTAATGTGTTATAAATAAGTGGGCTTAATTGTAGCCGATACAACTCCTTAACCACAACCTTAGACGAATCAGAGTGAACACCACTATATTAGAAATCCCGAATTCTTTTAGATACACCGTAAGTAGTTAACATCAACTGAACTTCGGGACGAAGTTCTCCTTAAGGGGTAGAGACTGTAACAATTCGCAATTTCAGGTTAACTTTTATTCCCGAAAATTTTACTATTCACTTTTTACTATTCACTTTTCACTATTCATCTCAGAAATTTTTATTTCATATTCTCGTAAGTTAAACTATTTTAACGATAATCCGAGAGTTTGACGCTCGTCGGATCATTTCTGCAAAAATCACAAAGCCGTGTCCGAGATTTACTTTTAGGTTTAAACGTCCTTCCAGCATCCCGATATATCCATAAAACATTATAAACAATAGAAATATGATTTTCTCTCATTTAGGACAATTCCAAAAGTTTCGGAATTTTACGTTTTTCAGTTCAGCGTTTTACGCGAATTACGCGTTTTAGACCCGTGTTTCCAGTTTTTAGCAGGGTTTTAGCACCCGATAGAACCTACCACTCATTTTATATTTTATTATGGACTATATTGACATGTTTAACAATACTTTCAAATTTCATATTTTTACGATACCCGGTTTTACGTTTTGAGGCTTAATCATTTACGGTTAGCGATTTACGGAGTCAAAACTAGCTACATACTTAGGATAATACCATCAAAAGTCCACACCTTGTTCTCCAAGTTCATGAACCGCCACTAGGGGGGGCATTCACACTTGTGGCATGATCTCATGACTTTAGCCATTAGATCAAGATTTAATTACAACTTTGTCACCAAGTTTATGTAAGTTCCTAGTAACCTTCCTAACCTCCTCATTCATAGTATAAATAGCAAGCTAATCCCTTCTATTCTCATCAATAAAAAATGCCACAACACAATCCCTAACTCCATGATCCTTTGATCTTCAAACTACAAGTTACACTACAAAGTTCAAGGTCTTAGTATTCTCTACCTAGTTCTTAAGTTTGTTTGGTGATTCCATGGTTGAATTAGGAGCTACACAAGGTGATTAGGGGCTGAAGTGAATGGTTTTCACAAGGGTTAGATCAAGGCTAGCAAGGGTTACAAGAGTTATGGTGAAGGGTTTACAAGCATAGGTTTAGTGTCCTAGTTCCATACTTGACTTCCTTTCTTTAGAAAGCCAAAAGTTGCTGCTCTTAGAGACTTTCGCGATTCGACTACCACTTTCATTACATAAGCTTAAGGTGAGTCATAGCCCCTACTCTTTTCGTACTTGTTTTAACTCTTGGGGGGGATACATGCTCAACTACTTGCTTACTTGTACAAATACTCAAAACATTTATACTTGATTGTTTTATACTTGATTGTCTTATACTTGATGGCATTATACTTGATTTCATACATACATGACTGTCTTTTATCTTTGGGAAGTGGCTCCCAGTAAACTTATATCTTTGGGAAGTGGCTCCCAGTTATCTTTGGGAAGTGGCTCCCAGTTGTCTTTGGGAATTGGCTCCCAAGTGAGGTCTTCGGAGATGAAGTAGAGACTCACTACTAATTGCTTAATTGTCTTGATGAACTTATACATGTCTTATCATACTATATTGTAGCAGTGGGTTGTGAACACACAGGTTACAAGTCTCTTATGGCGGGACTTGTAACTGAGTGGATTCACGATGCCTTTGCTTTGTGAACATTCTTTTAAGGCTTTTCAACTGTTTTAAGACAAACTCTATGAACTCACCAACCATTGTGTTAACACTTTAGCATGTTTATCTCAGGTTAGTAAGGCGATAGCTAGTGCGTGGAACTTAGAGTCAAGCTGCATATTCTGAAGACTTACGCTTTTATCATTTACCATTCAAAACTTTGTATACATTTATGTATCATACTTTGGAATCTAAAGTTTGTAACTCGGAATTTATTAATCGAATGATAACTTTTCAAAACGTCTCATTTAGAGTTCGTTTTCTATATCTTGTACTTTGTATTATGAAGTAGCACCCCTATGACACAGTCTTCCGCTGCGGTATTTTGGGGGTGTTACAAGTACGATGAGTGGTTGAATCTGGCATGGTGTGGTATGGTAACAGTCGAATAGGAGTTGTATGGGGTTTTTAGAGTTTGTATGGGAAAAGGTAAATTTTGTACAGATGTGTTGTAGGGTTTTTAGGGATTGTACGAGTGAATCAGTGGGTATTCAAGCAAGACTTGTGACCTTTGCACAAGTAAATAATTCTTGTGACCTTTGCACAAGTAACAATAACTCTTATGACCTTGCACAAGTAACACAGTAGTAGAGAAACACAAATTGATGTATGGATTTGAACAGCAAATGTAGTGGAGAAGAGGGAGCGGGGTGAAGAGAGAAGTTAGGGAGGTAAGGGTAGATAAGTTAGGAAGGGAGCGTATAAGTTTAATTCTCTGATACCATGATAGCTTTATAATTGATATCACATTAATGAGTTTATTGATTGATTGATTTGCACAATACATCGACATCTCTTATATATACACACAAAATATTCTAGATATAAGCTCGGACCCTTTACGCAAATACAATACTAAACGGGCTAGGCTAACATTATTTTCGTATCTACTCTAAAAGAAACCACATATGAAAATAGAATCGAGTGATAGGGTGACGACTATACGACTCCACTCAAATTTTAACATGGGGCATATCTTTTATCTTACTATATTATAAAGGAGGAATGCCTTCTAATTTTAGCATGCTTAATTTTAAGCCTTACAAATTAATAAGCTTAAAATACAAGTGATGAAATATAATTAGACATTTACAAGTTAATAAGCTTAAAGTACACACCAATTTTCCCCTAATTTAATTCTAACATACCATTAATACTAACATTAAATATAATAAATAAAACATTATGTACATTAAATACAATTAATTAACCGGTCAATAAACACAATTAATGCACTTATTAAAACACTCTTACATAAGAAATACAAATTATCAAGCATATTGTACAACTAACTTAAACACAATTTCTGCATTAAATGTCACTAATACAAATAATAAAGCACATTTTACAAATATTCAAGTCCGAACAGGCAACGGGTCAAATGGGCTCGAGCCCGAACGGGCATTGGCCAAACGGGCTCGAACCTGAACGGACACGTGCCAACGGGCTCGAGCCCGAACGGACACGAGCTAAACGAAATTTTGATATCCGTAAATTTATTGTCAAAAAGAACATAATAAACTAGAATTACACGATTCACCGGAAAATTTTAATTTAGGGTACCCGCCGCTGCAACGCGCGGGTACCCTGCTAGTTAATATAAATACATTGAGCGACTGCGTAACTCTACCAAATTTTTAATACCTGTCGCAAATTTTGTTAACAAAGTATAAGTCGTCCAGTAATATATAAGTAATATATAAGTGGAATTGTCAAGTCGCTCAGTTGTTCAAATTTATTTTAGAAAGCAGGTTTTTTAGGTAGATATGAGATCACTTGTTACTACTCGTACTTTTAGCGTCAATTTGAAAATTTGCTCGATCTATTTTGCATGTAAGAACAAAAAGAGTATAAAAAATAAAAGTGAGAAAATGAATGAATGAGAGTCAACTCTATTCTTTTCTACACAGGGCTCAAGGCATGTCATTGGGAAAACCCCAAAATCCTTTCACCAAAATTCTTTCCTTCCTTTCTCATCCAAATTCCAATCCAGAGTGGCAAATCGATTATTACGAGTATTATTCTAACCTAACCTAAAACTCTCATGTATAACTATTTTCCTAAATTAATTGCGGTAACCAAAGATAAAACTCCTTCTTATGCTCCTTGAGTCTCAAAATATAAAGTGAGTTGATACTTCCATCACATTTTTTGATACTTGCATCACAACTTGTGCGTTACAGTATTGTACGGTACAATCCTGTAAAACACAAGTTGTGGTGCAAATCGTACAATACTGTAGCGCACAAGTTATGGTGCAAGCATAAAAAAATGTGATAAAGAGTATCAACTCCCAAATATAAACCTAATTTAACATTTTGAATCCAACTTTTACTTTAAGGTTGTGTTTGGCAAAGGGCTTCTAGGGGCTTATAGGGGTTTGGGCTTTTAAAATAAGTCGGCTAATAAAATAAGTCTCATTTGTTATGGGACTTATGGAAGGACTTATAAAATAAGTAGGCTAAAAACTTTAGCCTCATAAAAGGGGCTAAAAGCTTTAGCCCGGGGCTTTTGAAGAATAAATTACTTATTTACCCAAAAAAATATCTAACATATATACAAAAACTTATTTAATTATTTCCTTTTGAGTAATTTTACAAAAATAAGCCCCAGCCACAGCCCATTTGCTAAACAAGTTTATAAAAATAAAAATTTTAATTTCGGCCTATAATATAAGCCCCACTCCCAGCTCTAGCTCCAGCCCCAGCCCAGCTCCAGCCCAGCTCCAGCTCCATCCCATTTCGTCAAATATACCCTAAATAATTTTATTTGTATTATATAAAACTTAATAAAAATTATACAATAAAAATATATTTAAAATTCAATCCATTTTTGTATATTTTATTTTGCATTAAGTATTATATAATATAACCAAAAATATTGAAAGTTATTCAAAAAAGTAAAAATAAACTTATATTTTGATAGAAAAGAGTAAAGTACTTGGTATTTACAAAGATAAAATAAAAGAAAACATTAATTAATCTCTTTTAAAATCTATAATATTAGAAGTAAAGGTAAAAAGTAAAAATTGATTTAGCCTTTTTTTTTTTCAATTAAACTAGACCTTATAAAAAAAATGTGGACTACTAATTTAAGATGGAAGGAATAACTATCATATAAAATCTTTGTGCTCATGCGTTTATGTATTATACGATCTACGTCCTAATATTGTTGTCTAATTTTCTCTTTTAATATATCCCAAAATAATTGTCCACTACAACAAAAAAAGAGTTGGATTTGTTTAAGTTTTGTAGGACCTCGGATATATCAACAAATGAGGTCTTTTGCGCCTTATATACTTCAAACGCGACATAAGTGGGCTTTGGATCTTATGAGCTTGGTATACATATGTTTACATGGCTTAGATTACATAACTAATAATTACCAAGTCCATAGCTCATTATATATCTAATACATATTCTATAACTTATTACAAAGTTCTTAATACTAGAACGACCAACACTTCTTTAATGCTAACAACATTATTGATGCTAAACAGTCAACCAAAGTCAACCACGGATGTGGTCAATATAGTCAAATTCCTTAGGCTCAATCTCTGCGGAATACAGTGTTTCCCCGGGTCGTTATATCCCGACGAGGTGTGGATGGCATTAAAACGGGTTTGTGATCGGGTGATTTAGATGGGAAAGGGTTTGTGGAATGATTACACTACTTATTTTTAGCTGAAAATGATACAAATACTTAATATGGACAAAAACTGAAAAACCAGATAAGTGAAAATGTTTTAAAACTTAAAAGGTACGTTTAAGTTTAAATAACGTCAATGTACCAAATAAAAAGTGAAAACTGAAATCTGAAAACCCTCATGGGGTGAAAATTACTTTTTTACAAACCTAAGGATGAAAGAAAATTTTTAGAAAATGAATTTTTACACTAATTAATTATTTAATATTAATTATTAATATTTAAATAACTTAAATACAATATAATATTATTTTAATACTAGAAAAATAAAAATTAAATTTCTAAAATTATAAAATAACTAAAAACTAATTTTAAAATTAAAAATATACTTTTTTGTCTTTTTGTGGATTTTATATTAATTAATTACTAATTTAATATTAATTACCTAATTAAACTAAACAAAATTATTAAAAATACTAAAAAGACTTAGAAAATTAAGAAATTTTTTATAAAACTAATTAACCATCACAGGAATCCTAAAAAAATATAAAAAGTTTATTTTATATGTTTTTAAACTATTTTACTAATTATTAAAGTAAATATTAATTAATTACTAATTAAAATAATTAAATTATAAAAAAATAGAAAATGAACAGTAAAAACTAAAAATTCTAGAAAAATTCCTAAAATTATTTTTTAACATATAAAAACTAGGTATTACTTTATAAAAACTAATTTTGTTATTTAATACTTAAATATTAATTATTTATTACTTAAACTATATTTAATTCTAGTAAATACTCAATGAGAAGAGAAAAATCTAAAAAAAACTCCTAAAAATAATTTAATATAAAAGAAAATTAAGAAAAATATAAAAATGCAAAAATACTTATTAATAAGCAAAAAGGAAAATTAAAAAGCTAAATTATATTAAATAGAAATTATCACTTAATTTAAAACTTGATTTTTTCTGGATTTTCTTTTTGAAAACTATTTATAAACTTTAAATAAACAACTTTAGTAAAATACAAGCTAACCTATGAAATAAGCTAAAGGGACAAAATACAAGCTCTCTAGAACTGAGAACAAGCACAACAATAAGCTCAAGCATAAATAAGTAATGGAAACTAGTACATGAACCACAAGAGTGATTTATGATGAAATTTAAAGATGCAAACCTCAAAGCAGTAGCATAAAGATCATACAAGCTTGTCACCAAGCTGAATGAAACATAAAGCAATCACAAACATCCTGCTGAATCACCTTACTACAATCATGCACTCTTGTTGACTTTTGTTGACCTATTGGATTTTTGGTAATAAAACAATGTTTTAAACTCAACTGAGCTCACAATAAGCTATAATTAGCTTGAATGAGCTCAGTGAACAGAGGTGAAAGCTTATGGAAGCTTTTAAACACAATTGGATTTTTAGGCTAAAATAAGAAATTGACTGCAAATGAATTGTAAAGAGAACCTGAATTTATTTTATTAAAAAAATAAATTAACTACTGAAAAAGAGATTACAATGCTTAAATTGAAATATTACACTAATGTAAACTACATTCGAACCTAATTTACACTAAGAATAAAAATTAACTAACTAACTACTCTTTCCTTCTTCTCTTTCACTTTTATAGACCCTGGAGTATTCCTTTGTCTTTCCCACTTCATTTCAAGCCGTTGGATGGCTTCAGTTTGATCCTAGCCATCTGTTTTAGTTTTGGCGGGAAAAACCATTTGGCAGGTTTAGTGGTTTAGGTGAGGGTATTAAATAAGGAGGGGGGTTGGTTTGAGTTGGTGGGAAGTATTTATGAGGTTTGGTAGTGTTGGTGGAAAGTTGAGGAGGGGGGAGACAGTTAAGCGGGAAAGGTGGAGGTAAGGGTGAGGTGTTTGACCTGGGGTGTTGACCATGTTGACTTTCGTTGACCCTGGGGTGGTTTTAATATAAAACGGGGGTGGACTGGGCTTAAGGCTTGTTGGGCTTGGATTTGGTCACAAATAATAAAAAGGGTCCATTTGGTTTGTTAACTTATAAATCATAAGGACCAATTATGTAATTCCTGAAAAATAAAGGGGCTGTTTTGCCATTTTCCCATAGTACTCCTGAGGGTAATTCCTGCCAAGTTTCCATATTCCAAGGATAATAAATGAGATTTTTCACTTTTGGTCCTTCAGGGACTAAAACCGTCAATTGATGAAACTTGAGGGATCAAAATGCAAATTCTTCAAACTTTCATTCCAAGGACCAATGTTGCCAACTTGTGATTTCCAAAGGACCAAAATTGACTTTTTATCCAAAAAAATATTCCCTAAGGACCAAATCTGCCAAATGTGAAACTCCAGGGACTAAACTTGTAAATTCTCAAAACTTTTGAAATTTTTCACCAAAGGACTAAATATGACAACTTATGATTTCAAAAGGACCTTTGGTTACTTTTCTTTTAAAATAAGTGCTCATGGACTATTTTTGCCAATGCCCCTAAAATAAGTGTTGTTTAGTTTCTTTAAACCTTTTAAGGATAAGGGTTTATTATCAATTTTTCCTATTGTTTCAGATACTTAGTTAAATATAAGACATGGATTAAATGCATTCTTATTTTTTATTCTGTTTATTGACTTTAGATATTGAACTAGATTACCAAAAATAATTCATTATTCATCTTAATTTTATTTGGATATGGCCATGTATACATCTGCTGAAATCGTCAAGGGGCCAAGACGTATCTAACTCTAAGATTCTTGGAGGAACAAATCCTATCTTGACTACATGTGTTAGTCATATGTTTTACATTATTCCCAATGATGACTTTTATAGCAGCCTTATTCAAGACAACGTTTGATCATACTAAAAAACCATGTTCCATACGCACAACCTACGAGTGTCTCAAGCTAAGGAACCAATTGAGTTAACCATTTACAAGTTTTCGCTAAATGCAAAAATAATGTAGTGAATTCTTGTAGGTTGGGTCAATCCAATATTTATCTTCATAAATACATGTGAATCTGATTAGTCTAACTATATATTTATTCATGAATTTAACAACACTCTTACATTTTTGTTAATTTGATGTTATTCCCATATCATCAACAGGCAATGGTAATTTAGAATAAATAATTATTCCTGAGTTCTAAACATGCAAATATTTAAAACAATTAATATAAAAGAAAATGATCGAAGCTTCAAGTACATCAATTTCATAAATAATATCAAATGTTTTTATTTGATTATTCAAATACGAAAAACATAGATTACATAATACTAGCAGCAGGTCGAAGCCCAATGCCCCTTGTACACTTAACATCTTTGGTTATAGGCATTGGCTTTGTAAATGAATCAGCTAAATTATCATCTATATGAACTTTAAGAACACTCATTTCGCCTTTTTCAAGTTTCAACTACTTCATGAATGTAATGAAATTTGTGAAGAATGTGTTTGGCACCTCTCACAACTCTAGACTCATTCACTATAATAATAGCTTCGAAATTGTCACAAAACATTTCCTTCGGCCTTTCAATACTGGTAGCAACGCCATACCCAGAAATGAATTTCCTTATCCAAACATCTTCCATTGTAGCTTCCGAAGCTGCTATATATTAAGCTTCTGTAGACTACATCGCTATTGTGCTTCGCTTAGCACTTCTCTAGTCAAATATCGCTATGGGTGCAAAGAACTGGAGATGACTTATCTATGCTTTGTAGTTGATTTGTTAGTTTTTTGCCATGGAGATAGTGGTTCAATTTATGTGGTAAAACAATCATTGGATACTTTTATCCAAGTATCTGGAGTATAACTAAACTTTAGTAAAAGTACAATCTTTTTTGGTAGTATGAAAGAGGTAGACAAAGCTAATATCCTAAACACGATGTCATTTGCTTTAGGGAAACGGCCAATGAAATATTTAGGTGTACCATTGTTGGGTAAAAGACTTAGTGACACTGATTAAAGTGTTGATGGATAAAGTTAGAATGAAGGTCCTTAATTAGAAGAATAAAACTCTGTCAAATGCAGGAAGATTACAACTCATAGTCTATGTCCTTGTTTCTATGCATGTTTATTGGACAACTGCTTATCAAATCCCAAAGACAACTGTAAAGGAAATTAATACAATGCTAAAATGGTTCTTATGGTGCCATGGTGAGTTCACTAAAGGTAAAGCAAGAGGTTTGAAAATGATGTTCATGCGTACAGATCAAGGGGACTTGGGTATTAAATCTCTGCATATATGGAATAAAGTTCTACTTACTAAGCATATATGGAACATTGCTACAAAGAAAGATACTTTGTGGGTAAGATGGGTAACTATAGTAAAATCAAAACAAAGAAGCATTTGAGACATTAAGGTTGAGAACAAAGACTGTTGGGTCTAGAAGAACTTAGTGGATTTAAGAGACTGTGTCAACAATCATATCTTTAATATTGTGCGAGAGACATTTCTACTTGGCTTGATAAATGAAACCTGAGTGGTCTTCTCAATGGATAGATAAGCAAAAGAAGCATGTATTAAGCAAGACTATTTGAATTCTAAAGGGCCAATTATTGATGAGATGGTTAGAAATAGAGAATGGTTTTGGCCTATTGAACGGTATGACAAGTTTCCTATGCTTGCAAAAATTTCGGTGCCTAATCTTAATGAAAACTTACAAGTTATGATTGTATGGGTCAATAATCAGGGTGTTCAAAAACAATACAGTACTGGTACAGTTTGGAAAGACTTCAATCCTGAATATAATGTTGTACCATGGTATACGTTAGTTTGTTTCAGTTAATATAATCCTAAACATGACTTTATTGTATGGATGGCAATTCAGGAGAGGTTACAGATCCAAGATAGAATGCTGAAGTGGTGCTGCAATACTAATTTATTTTGTCCACTATGTACTTAATGCAATGATTCACATGAGTATTTGTTTTTTTAATGTGAGTACTCAAGGATTTTTTTTTTTGGGGGGGGGGGGGGGGGGGAGATAAAGTCAAAATGTGATGTTGATAATCTTCCTAATAACTTGAAAGAAGTGGTTAAAGCTATGAGTTATATGCATTGTAACGATAGATTTGTAGCATTCTTAAAAGATTAGTTTTGGCTGCTAAAATATACTACATATGGAATGAAGGAAATGTCTGAATTTTCCAGGATAAGAAACAACCCACAGATGCAGTAAATGCAACTATATGTGAATATGTCATACTCTAGTTACTAAGTTTAAAGGCCAATCAATCTCTAGCACTCAAAAGAGTAGTAGAAAAGTGGTATGCATTACTAGCTGTAAAAGTATTTAAAGGATATTGAATGATATTGGTTCAATGTATAAGTTTTGATTAGAACTTTTTATTTGGATGGGGGCTAGTGAGCTGTGAAAGATGAAGCTACTTTGCCCTAACAAATCTTAAAGTTGTGATCAAAAGACATGTACCTGATAGCTATGATTCAACTCTATCTGATCTCCATATATGGATGATGCCTCTCTAAACGGTGTAATCCATGTTGTTAATGGGTGTGAGGAGGGCTGAATACATATTGACAACTTGGTTATACAATTTTAGTACAGGAAATATTGTTCACATCATTGTAGGTTTTTCTTTTTTTTTAGCTTAAAGCAAAAGTGATGTCATACTTGTTCTAGTTCATGTGTGTCTGTGAGGATGTAAGCTACATGCATTATATGAATTGGAACTTGAAAGGAAATGCAGCTTTTGTTTGGTAAGCAAGCTTTAAGTGATCCTTGGTCTTAATGAGGCCACTGTGCTATGCATTCTTATCTCTTTCATGTGAGGTTGTAATTGCACAATTGGGTATAAGTAGTGTTTGGTGTTGAATGGATATGTTGTCAAAATTTGGGATATACATATGTGAATAAATGAAATTGGTTTTACATAGGAATGTTGTAATCCAAGTGTTTTTTATTCTGTATCTCTGCAATGTGGTAGTGTTTGGGAGATGTCCACGCTTATCACATTGCTCAGATTATTCTTTGTTAGGTCATGATTTTGTAACATAATCACTTAGAGATCTAGAGAGAGAAAGTAAGTAGAGAGAGAGAGTGGAAGGAACACCTAATAAGATAATAAGAGACTAATGATATTACTAGTGAACCAACCACTTCAAATGAGGTTATACAATACTATTTATAGGTAAGGATTAGGGCTTCACCATACTTAGACAATATTACATACTTAGCCCTTAGACTTTATCCAAACCTATAAACTAAGCATAAAACTTTATAAAACATATAAAATAACTAACGTATTAACTAAATAATGCAACCTATAACAAAATTCAATGACCGACACTTGAAATAATAAAGTCTATTCCCAAAAATCTCCCCCTAAGTGTTGGTCAGCAAAGGTTGCTCGACGTCGTCATCTTCTATACTTTGACTTTGTAGTTGACGTCCTCAAAAAAATAGTTAGCAAAATCTTTCATCATTCTTTGTACTTCGTTCTTTGTTGATGTGATGATGATCATGTTATGAAGTTGTCTGCCGATCGTCACTTCTGTGTCTGTGGTGGTTGTCCGCCATTCCAACATGCTCATACATCTTTGGACTTTGACTTTTGAAAGCACGAAGTTCCTTTGCATACACTTAGATCTTTAGTCTTTATACTTTGCAGATTCTTCTTTTTGACATAGAATCTTTCTTTAAACTTTGTGGTGCTAAGATCTTTGGGGGAGCTTTCATTTGCTTCAAGATGTATGTATAAGCATGCTGGAATCTACCATCATGGAGGAGATGTACCTGCAGACAAACAGTTAGCAATAATCAACCGGTACTTACAGATAAGGAATTAGAGCTTGTCAACAGTATATTGTGAAGACTCCTTCTAATCCTTATCCAGGCCGTTCCCATATCAGATACTCCCGAAGGAGCTTACGAGACCTACTAAGTAGCTCAATGATTGGGTGAGTCGCTGGGGATCACTCCACGACTGTAGATCGCTAAAGAACCACCGCGAACACTAAGCGTAACCCTTGTGGAGTTACCGAAGTGACCTGCTGTCAGGGCTGTTTAATGTTGACCATGGCAGGAATTTCCATTCAATCATTGAGAAATACATTTGTAATTCTCTCATAAACATTCTCGGCAGATTGCTCAGATCTGCGAAGGACTCGATAATTTACATCTGGTGCCCATTGATGTAGAACACCAGTTGTAGAAATACTAAGTGTTCCTAAGAGATCTTTGATGTATCTCATGGCTCTAGACTCGATAAGTGCTCACTTAGGTTTCCTATACGGAGACTAGGGAGGGGTCTCCTGCTTCAATATCAACTATCTCTAAGAGATAAGTCGATAGATTACACTGGTTCCCCGTGAGAATGAAACAAGCCCTTTTAAGAGAACTTGAGTGGTTAAGAAGGTTTAGTGCAGCGCGTCGCTGGGTCCATGACGACTTTATCTTCAATACCGGTGTTGCCTTAGCAACAACCAGTAGCATACGAATTGAACCCGGTGTCTGCCCTAAGGTTGAACATATGGAGGGCTATTTCTTTTCACCCTTTTCTTTGCTTTTCTTTTTAATTCTTCAACCCCTTCTTTCTCCTTTCACTATTTTCTCCTTTTTTTTTTTTTTTTTTTTTTTTTTTTTTTTTTTTTTCATATCATACCTAAGGACTTCTAATTCTAACTATTGGAGATGTCCTTGGGTAGATCCCTCCGGCTCTGGCGGATCATAGGACGGGTTTTCCTAACCTTAGTCACCTTATCACTCCATGACTATCATATAGTTGCCATTGAAACCTTTGAAAATCTCTCAAAGTGTTTGTGTTTATCAAACATTTTGTTTAACACTTTGAGAGTTTTGTGTTAACTTATGAAGGGCTCCCCCTTCACATGTGCTCATAAGTATTTGATAAATTTGCACATGCGGGAGGAGCAAGCACTTTTAGAATTGATCCACTTTTAGTGAACAAGACCAATTCGAGACACGCTTACATCACTAGTTAGACTAGCTTGAAGTTATTACCCGGCCTGGTCAAGTCCACAGAAAGTTTCTCGAAATGGTACATTTCTACTAAGACAAATCCTTTTCGAGACACGCTTACGTGGCTAGTTAAAGAGTTCCATTGTCAGCTTTTAGGTGACAACTAGCTCTAGTAACTAACTTGATGTTATTACCCGTCGAGAAAAAGTCTTTTCGAATTTACTAACTTTTATGTTTCGTTAATTCCTGGGTGAATCTGAGTCTAGCTCGCATGAGATTTGACTTTTAAGCAACATTTAGCTTTCATATTTTAATCACTTTCACTTTTCTCCCCCTCAAAAATAGCATATGAGATGTTGTTTTTGATAAACTTTTGATTAAAATATGCTTTTTGAGTCTTATGGGGAGATATCAACAAGAACTTTTCGTTTTCAAACGATGAATTTTTCAAGTGCTCCCCCTCAACAAGTGAATACTCATTGAGGTGAAATACTTGTCTTTTGAGCAGAATTATGAATATCATAAAATGTTTGATTAATTCTACTCAAAAGTAAGAAGCCTTCGCTCCTTATCTAAGGATTGAGGCACTGATGCGTACCTCAGGGTCCTTTCAATACAAGTGCGGGTTGTACACTGTTATGTGTGCACAAACTATAAAACATGATTTTGACAAAGCATTTTGATTTCAAAATACTCCCTCTCAAAACGAGCATGTGTTTTGACATTTTTTAAACTGTGGATCGAATTGGGGAGTAAAGATTTGAAAAATCTTGAGCAAAATTTTGAAAAGTTTTGAAAAACCTTTTGAAAAATTTTGAATAAATTTTGCTCAAGATTAAGAGAGTTTTAGATAAGCTTTGCATGAGAACTTCTTCTTGTTTTCAAGGATAAGTGCACGGTTTGTTTTTAAGAAATGGTTTAGCAAGGCACTTTCCTTTCTTTGAAAACCGAGTTGTACACTGAAATGAGTGCACAAGTCGTTGTTTTAATACAAAATTAGTTTTCTTGTAACAAAATACTCCCCCTCAAATAATGAAGTTTATTCGAGAGATAGTCTTCTTGAGCAGAATATTGAATCGTATTTATGAAATACTTTGTGAAAAATTCGTGAGATGATTCTGCTCAAGGTTTTAGAAAACACAATCAAGTATTATACAACGAAGAATGCTAGAATTAAAAAAAAAAAAAAAAAAAAAAAAAAAAAAAAAAAAAAAAAAAAACTCTTTTACTGTTGAAAGTTGTTTGAGACCCGAAGTCTCTCTTTTGAGTTTTAAAATCTTGAAGAAGAAGATTTCCATTTAAAGTTGAACCTCATGGGTTCTTTTTGAAGATTAGTTTTTGTGATGAATGAAAAACTTCAGGTATTTGGGATGCCCAAATCAGAGTCATTCTTTAATCGTAGCCAAAGCATTCCAGATTATGAAAATTTGAAAAATTTAGGACAACTTTGCTTTGGTCTTCACACTTGCTTTACCGGTGTAAAACAATAGTGTAGAGTTTGGAAAAATTTGTTTCTCACCATTTTGGATCCATTTACCAGTTTAGCCTTTAAACATATTTTGCCCTTTGACCTCAAAATATGTTCCATAGGAAACATTTTGTCGAATGTTAAAATTTTGACTTTCAATGGGATGACATGTACTTGCACACAGAGAAAATGCATCAGGCACAAACAAGTATACAGATGAATCAAGAAACTCATTCTAAATCTACCAAAATGCTCAGAATTCTCTAATTAACACACAAGATCACAGATTAACTCATTTTATCACTCATGATTTTCCAATTATGATAATGGTTAGGGGTTATGATTAGAGACATTGCACGCATTTTAGCATCATAATGCATGAATATTGTACAAATTAAACATCCTAGTAGCAACAAAGACATCAAAATCTTAAACCCTAAATCACTTGATTTCAAACCTATGTTGTTTCTAATCGTGCAAACACACCAATCGAGCATACTTTAGTGTTCTCTAAAGCTATATGAAATAATAAATTAGACAAAACACATAAAAAGAAATGCCCCGATCGATAATTACATTAACCTTAGTTTCTGATTATGCCTTTTTGACCGTTGAAAACACTTGAAACATTTAGGGAACGATTAGACAACAACAATGAGGAAATTAGAAACTCACAATTATGGAGATAATTAAGGAAAAAATCGTTAGTCTGATTATGCCTTTTGAGAACATGTGTGAAAACATTGATTAGAGCCTGTTTTATTTTCCTTGCAAGGTCCTTTTACCTAAGTTTAGGTCCTTTTACCTAAGTTACTTTTCCATTTGAAGTCCAAACTAGATTAATTTGGGATCGTTGCAAAAAAAATTCCTTTTCTCCCCCTCGAATTAGCATATATTTTGTGAAACCTTTTTGCACTTTTAATTCGAGAGATCGTAGAACCTTTTTTGAAAATGAGTTTAAATCCGAATGATGAAGAAACATTTTATCCTTGATGAATAAAAAATGAGGTGTCCAAACTTCATGAAATTGTGGAAAGTTTTCTCCCCCTCAAAACATGTTCCATTTTGACAGAGAAAAGCAAAATTAGTTTAAATGGAGGAACATAGTTTTGAAGATTTGAAGTTTGTACACAAAGAAAGAAGATTCTTTTTGTAGAAAAAAAATTTACAAAAAGACTTTGATGTTTGACTCTTCTTAGGTTTTAAGAAAATTTTGCAAATCATCTGGAGTCAAACATCACATACCAATACGGTGAACTAAATCAACAAACCTTGATGGAGGTAATGCCTTTGTAAACAAGTCCGCCAATTGGTATTCAGTTACCACAAACTCTAATTCAATTGTACCCTTCTCAACATGCTCCTTGATGAAATGGTAGCGGAGAGCAATTATGTATGGCCTTGGAATGATGAATGGTGTTGCACGAGATAGCAAAAACACACTTTGAGTCGCAGTACATTGAGATCTAGTCAAATACATAGCCGTAGTCCGTGAGCTAAGTTCTCATCCAAATGACTTGAGCACCGAAAGCAGACATGGCTACATACTAAGCTTTTGTTGATGACAGTGATGTACAATCCTGCTTTATTGACTGTATCTCTTTGTAACTAAACAAGATTTGTTGCGAATTATTGTGCCTTCTGTGTCCATATTATTTTTCCAAATCCATTTAATTCCAATGATGTGTCGAAGGATGATGTTGGTAGAGCGTATGCATATTAGACGGATCCAAATTGCAAGAAGATGACTCTATTATGTCAAGAACGGTTGGAGTCGGTGCAAATGGATTGAAGAAAGTATTTCCGTCATAA
The DNA here is from genome assembly GCA_030686995.1 of Artemisia argyi. Lineage (NCBI taxonomy): Eukaryota > Viridiplantae > Streptophyta > Magnoliopsida > Asterales > Asteraceae > Artemisia > Artemisia argyi. The sequence goes on from CM060689.1 coordinate 132,153,404, forward strand.
TCTGCAGGTTGTGGTACTGATTGTTGTTATGGATGTTCAGATGATTGTCTGGAGTTGGAAGCGGTTTGTCTTGCTGTTGTTGGAGATTCACTTGGAGGACCGTCTTTCTCAATAGTGTTTGTTGAATATTCTCAGGGTGTGCAGCGGAAATTGGTGAGACCTCTTGAGGACGGTTTTGAATTGAAACATCAAACAGTTTGAGCAAACAGGGTTTCCAATTCCTTGCGAGAGAGTGACAATGGTTCAGCCGAATAATCCGGAAAATTTAGACGGTTGATTGCGGGTCCTAAGCTGTTTTGCTTAGAAGCCAATACATTAAGCTCGGGTCCGAAACTGAGTTGTTCCGAAGCCATTACATTAAGCTCGGGTCCGAAACTGATTTGTTCCGAAGCCATTACATTACGCTCGGGTCCGAAACTGATTTGTTCTGAAGCCATTGCTGTTAAATCTGTAAAGAAAGAAAGAAAGAAGAGAAAAAACAGAGAACATGGAGCCCCAAGTGAAACTGGGTTCCAGGTGTTAGAAGCATAAAGATGTAGTGTCAACTATCTTCTTGACACTCGAAGACACAATTCCGATGGTTTTCATTCTTGTCTCAGAGGTAGATGTTGCGGATATTACATTAGTTTTGGTGCAAATGTCTAAAATCTTTCCTGTAGGAATCCACCTAAGACCAATTGATTTGAAAATTCTACCCGTAGGTACCCACCTATTGTTAGATCTAGGAGATGTTTTCCTTTTAGATGTAGTGGAATGAAATGTGGGAGCATCACTTGGTTGAGAAAACCTTTGTCCTATATTGATCCACTTCTTAGGTTTATGACTTATGACTTTTGGTTCAACAGGTTTGTTTGTCTTAGTCGATTGAGCCTTTTCAAGTGAATTTCCTTTTTGAAGATATTTTAAAGCACAGACAACATGATTATTTACGCAACTACTCTTAGAAGCTAGCCAATTCCTATTAGTTTGTTGAGTACTCTTAGGTTTTGGTGTACTACTATAAGCAGTGTTTTGTACTACAGTGGAAGGCATCACATGAGGTTTTGAACCTAGAATTCCATCCTTTTGAAGTAGCGCCTTTTTCCTAGCCTTTTCTAGATCATAGTTCTTGTACATGTCATATCTTCCATAAGAATCTTTAATTTTAATGCTCGTTTTAGACACTGTTTTCGAACTAATCCTAGATGAGCCAGGTATAATCACGTGTTGAGATTTAGCAGATACAGATGCATTTTCCTTAGGCCAAGAATGTGGAGTGACTGGTTTTGTCAAATTGTTTGTCAAATTTAGCAGACACAGATGCATTTTCCTTAGGCCAAGATTTAGCAGCATGTGCAAACACCTTTGCTTGAATTTGACCTTTTAAAAGCTCATTTTCTTTAACTAATGTATCCACATGTTTACTTTGTTCATTCAAAGATTGACCATTGTTGCCCGAATTTAGAGATTCGTTTTGCAATTTGAGTTCCAGTGAGATGCAATGTGCCTCCAGTTTTGAAAAATCTTTATGAAACTGGGCAATGGTCTTTTTGAGAAGAATGTTTTCAGACTCAAGAGTTTGGTATGATGTATCAGTTATAAGATTATCAGGTAAGGACATAGACTCAGAACGATTGTCAGGACATTGAACAACATTCTGGTCAACCTCTCCTTCATTACTGAAGTTAGGTTGCTCAGATTGTTGTATCTCAGTTGCAAGCATAATATGATCAACAGTAGATTGTACCTCAACCGTTTGCTCTTTGTCAAAGTTAGGTTCTGTGTCATAGATGGGTATGACATCTTCCTCATCCATCTGTTCTTTGTCAAAGTTGGGTTCTGAGTCATAGGAGGGTCTGATCTCTGCACAGTCTGCATCTGTATCATTCCCTAATCTACTGCTGTCATCCTGCTCTTTTAATTATGTCCCATTGCTTTCCATGACGACCAAATTAGCATCCAATGCATCAACTTTATGAATTAACTCTTCTTGAATCTGCAACTTCCTCCTTTTTTCATACTCTAGTCTGTGAAGTACTCTTTCAACAATTGATATTTCAATAACATCCAGGTGTTGGAGCAATATATCTTTGAAGGTTTGAGCCTCAATTCGAGTGTATTCTAAAAAATACTCGCTTACCACTTCACATTCATAATTGATGAAATGTTGAAACTGTTTCTTGAGCACTCTGAAGGCGGCATTGGATTCACTCTCGTGAAATTCTTCAGTTTCAAGTTGCTTTTCAAGTTGATTCACGTTGTCGAACATTGTAGTAGTGAAAATATCAACTATTTCTCCAAACAGGTCTGGAAATACCCATTTGAATCCATACTCGGAACGAGTTTCTGCTACGTCTTTGTTTGAGAGAAGCTTAAGGTGTGAATAAAGTAATCTTAAAGATGTCAGGCGTTTCTCTTGGTTTAATTTCACAAAAGGATCTTCAGAATCATCAGAATCATGCTCTGGGCATGTATTATTCATGTGAGATTCCTGCATGTTTGCCATTAACATCACATCTGCTGCATCGGTTTCCAAATCTGCTGTATTGGATTCCAAATCTGCATATTCATCATCAGATGGAATATCTCTCATGACCCTTTGCAAAACAGCATTGAGATTACCTCCTTCAACTTCCATTTGACTAAGTGTGGCATTGTATTCAACATTATCGTCAAAGAGTGGAGTTGAATCATAATCTTGATCTTCCACATCTACAATATTTTCTGTATATGCCAAAAATGCCATGCTCGGTTCGATAAGATCTTCTTCATCATCAGTATCTTTCATTGTGTTTAAGCATTCAGAAGTTGAAGTCATAGCGCCATTGCCTTTCTCAGTAGATACTAGACTAAGCTTCACTAGATTTTGCAGTAGAGATTGCATATTATTATGTAGTGTAGCAGGATGGTACTGAGGAATGAAGAAAGGCTCAGGTGCATTCGGAGGATTGAAGAAGAGACCATTTGGAGTGTAAATTAAGGATCCATGGTCAACAGCTGGAGATGATGGAGCAGGGAGAATGGTCTTCAGAGGATTCATGCTTAAACAGGATTCAAGAATTTGCTTCATTCTGATGTGATGAAGTTCTTCTGTACGATGCATAGCTTCAAGATATTTCCACATTTCATAAGCACTGGCTTGAAAGTCCATATTCATGTAAATTGAATTGGGAAGGGCTAATGTAATGAACCATGCAGCCTGATGGTCAGCATTGTACTGAGCAAGTTCAGTAGCATTCAAATCTTCAACAGTTTGTAGTCTGATAATCCCTGTTGAGTCAGCAAGAGATATCATTTTGTATGGACCATCTTGAATGGATTTAAGCATGAGGTCTGCAACAGGACGATCTGTGAGCCATTGTAGAAATCTTCGTTTCCAAATAGTATACGTTCCTGGTAGCAACATTGGAGGTCTTGATTCATTGCCAAAGAGCAACACATGACGAATGAGGGAGCTATGACTTTGTTGTTGATGATGTTGTTGCTGATAAGAATATTGGTGAGGAAGGTAGTTGGAAGAAGGTATTGTTGCTGATGACTGTTGCTGATGAGAATATTGGTGAGGAAGGTAGTTGGAAGAAGGTGATTGAGACGTTGTAGATGACATTGTTCTCCCCCTTGATTGTTGCGATGTAATCGATAAAATCAAGCAAAATGTCACATGCAAGGTCGAAATAGTGAATTCAGATTTTCCCTCCAAAAATTATTTGAAAAAATTTTCTCTCCCAAAATTTAAAAATCACTATGAAATGCAATTATAAGGTTGCAAGAAAAATTTGAGTTTCAAAAATTTTGCCGCCAAATTTCACCGAAAAAATTCGAATTTTGGCCTAAAATTTGAATTTTGGGCCAAAATTTTCAACGTTATACCAAAATTTAAATTTCGCGTAAAAATTGAACGTTTAGTCTCATGTAAAAAATAAATTTTACTCAAATTTTCCTGTAAAAAATAAATTTAATTTAATTTTTTTTTTTTTTTTGAAATCAAGAAGAGAAAGATAAGAAAGAAAAACTATGATAAGAAGAGATGATGTGATTATGTTAATATGGATCTTTAAGGATAAATAAAAGTTTTAGTTTTAAGATGATTTGAGACATTGATAAGTGTAACTCGGTATGTTTTAATGTTTCTCTAACTCGGTATGTCTTTATTGTAGTCTAACTCGGTATAGTTGAAAGAAAGTGTCCAAACTCGGTATGTCTTAAAAAACTATCAAACTCGGTATGTATTGAAAGTTAAGCAAACTCGGTATGTTTTGAGTATTATCAAACTCGGTATGTTATAATGATCTAACTTAACTCGGTAGGTTTCTGATTCAAGTCAAACTCGGTAGGTTTCTGATTCTAACAAGATTTTGTAACTCGGTTAAAATTGAAATAGGTTCTAACTCGATAATAGTTTGTAACTCGGTAAGAATAAGATTTTGCCTAACTCGATAAGTTAACTTCAGTCTTAACTCGGTAAACTTAGTAAAATTTTGGCAGAGTTTCGTCTAAGTATTGAGTACACAGATCCTTACTTGATAAACGATAAGGAATGGCTAACTCGCCAAAATATTGACTTAACTCGAAAGAAAATGAACCTAACTCGCTGAAATCCAAACTCGATAAAAAAACCCAAACTCGCTGAAATCCAAACTCGATAGACAGAAGCTCTAACTCGGTAACTAGTTCTAACTCGATAGAAATAATGCTAACTCGCAGAAATTTCAGAAAAAAAACCCAAACTCGATAAAGAAAAAAAACTGCTAAGTCGCAAAAATGACGATGAACAGTAACCAATAAGCCCAAAAATCACTTTTAAAACCAAGTTTTTCTACCAAATCAAACCTAAATCAACCTATATTATCCCTTGGCGAATGATACTACTTGTTAGGTCATGATTTTGTAACATAATCACTTAGAGATTTAGAGAGAGAAAGTAAGTAGAGAGAGAGAGTGAAAGGAACACCTAATAAGATAATAAGAGACTAATGATATTACTAGTGAACCAACCACTTCAAATGAGGTTATACAATACTATTTATAGGTAAGGATTAGGGCTTCACCATACTTAGACAATATTACATACTTAGCCCTTAGACTTTATCCAAACCTATAAACTAAGCATAAAACTTTATAAAACATATAAAATAACTAACGTATTAACTAAATAATGCAACCTATAACAAAATTCAATGACCGACACTTGAAATAATAAAGTCTATTCCCAACATTCTTGAATAAATGTTTATAGTAAATACTAAATAAGATATTTCACCTTAAAAAAAATGTAAATACTTGTTACTAATTATGAAGTATTCTCTTCAGTTAACTCTCACTGTGTTCTCGAGTTAGAGTTAAGCAAGAAAATGAAAGGAAACAAAAGATGTTGTGTTCTCGAGTAGTAGTTAAGGAGGAAAACAAAAAGAAATAGAATGAAAAGTAGTGTTATTTTGTTGATTTTGAAAGTAAAGTATTTATTTTTATTTTTGAAAGGAAAATGTTTACTTAACTTTCCTTTACTTTTCTTTAATAATAGAACTTAAGAACATAGCGTAAAGTTGTTTGTAAAACCCAAATGAATTTACAAAATATATTCATTTCTTTCTTATCAATCAACATTTGAATTTAATTTTCTGGTGCATGCAAAACTTTAACTTCGTCTTTCCGGAGGTCTCATTGGAAGCAGTCTCTCTATTCCTGGGTTTATCCTGGGGTAGGGGTAGGATCTGTCTACACTCTACCTCCCCCATACCCTGCTTCGGCGGGATTGGGTTTTGTTGTTGTTGTTGTTGTTTATCTATACAATCTGTTACTCAAGCATCTACTATAATTCAAGCACCAAAACATCATGGAACAATGTTCGTACCCATAAGCTTGTGTTTTAATAATTCAGAATTAAGATACGTATCATATATTATTACAAGAAAAATGTAGGTTATAATACATGTTTCCTTTTTTTATCCTTTCTACAAATACGAAAAACAAGTAACCTTTTAAGTAGGTTCTCCATGCTAGCGTGCTTCAACCGTGTATTTAAGCTTCTCACACGCCACACACCCGTTCTTCACTTTGTTCTCAACTATCGAAAAATAATTATACATATTGATTGCTCGTAAGAAAATAAATATATATGCTCAACCAAGGAAAAAGTGTAAAGTAAAAAATGCATTAATACACAATAATTAAGCCTCTCTATAGCTAATGAGCTAGAATGGTCCTTCCACTTAAGTATTATTATGTAGTCTATATTCCAATCTCTCGCTTTCACTCCTTTTGCTTAGGGATGTAATTAAAGTTTACCATCATTTAAGTACATATTAGCCACTTAATTAATTACATTAGAAAAAAGTAAATTGCACTATAATCATGAGAAGACAAACATAAAAAATTAGATAGAATAAAGAAGAATAAGTGATTTAGGAGATATATATATATATATATATATATATATATATATATATATATATATATATATATATATATATATATATATATATATATAAGCTTTTTCCACTGAATGAATATATTATTTCAAAAAAAATGTTCAAGTAAATAGGATGCGGGTGAATTTTCTATCTCGACCTGTTACACATGTGATAAAACTAACATAACAAGACACTACTGTTCCTATAAAAAGACCAAAGGGCTTCTGTCCTGATAGTACTTCTTGTTATGTGAGAAGCTTTCCAACTAAAATGGTTGCGGGTTCAAGTCATGTTTAATACATGTGAGATAATTTGCAGTTGTATATTGTGAGACAGTCAGTTGGATTGTGGGTTCAAGTCATGCTTAAAATATATGACATAGTTTGTGGTTGATATTGTAAGACAGTTAGTTGCCGTTCTAATAAAAAAATTCCTATAAAAAGAAAATATACGACTACGTATACCCACTAAAATACATTTGACTCAAGTCCAAAAATAAACTAACGTCTACTTTGACCACAAAGATTTATATCAAGTGCATCACAAAAATTGATAATAAATAAATAAATAAAAGTGCATCACAAAATAGCAGTTGCTACTAAGTTAAATCTTCACGATCATAATAATCATATGATTTTTGACGTATCTTATACTTTTGCCTTTCTCATGGTCTAAAGCAGGGTTTATACAAACCACTTGAAGCTGCTCAAACTGGCTGGATCGCATCTAGCCTATCGGTTTGAGAGATTGAGTACTATATTCGGGTGACCGGTAAGTACAAATGTGAAAAAGAGACAAAAAAAAGTTCCGGCCGGCGAGCACATTTTATATCCATTACTAAATAGTTCATTTGGAGGATATCTATTTGATGCATATAGTTTTGGTAGAACATTAAGACCAAATTCAAGGGTGTTTCCTTTTTTGTTAGCTAAGAGAATGTGTGAGGTCAACATTTATATGAGTCACTTATTGGGGAGGGCATTACAATTCATGTCTTGTGAATATAGACCAACTAAATAAAATAGTGGGTCCTACTTAAAAAAGAAATAATATTAAACGGGTTGTGGACTCATTCTCTTATCCCAAAAAAAAAAAAAAAAAAAAAAAAAAAAAAAAAAAAAAAAACTTCAGTATCATAACTAGGGAGGTATGTCTAATAGTGACATTGATCAAACTTAATGACATATAATGTATATGGGCAAATGACATTAAAAAGGTACTAAATTTAGGATCTATTTTTAATCAAGATACTATACTTTTTTTCATACAAATAAAGGCGCTCAACTTTTTTTTAGCTGATTTAGGTTTTTTATTTATTTTTTATTTTTTTATTTTTTTTTTATCTTTTTTTAACCCACTTCGTTAGTAAATTACATGTTTGGTCCCTAAATTTATATAGTCATTGCATGCGCCATCCACCACCACCACTATTTGCCGCCATCATCACCATCACTGACAACCGTTACCACCACCTGCCAACTCTACCACCATCATCCACCACCACCACCAGCAGTAGATACCACCACTGCGGCCGCCACCAGCACCATCAACCTCCGCCACCACCACCATCTACATCCACCACCACCGTCCACATCCACCACCACTAACTACTGCCACAACTATCATCCACATCCACCACCATCAAACGCCACCTCTACCCGCCACCACCACCCACCACCACCACCACCAGCCGGTGGTGGTGGCAGTGGTTGGTGGTAGTGGTGGCGGACAGTGATGGTGGTTGTGGCGACGGTGGTGAAGGAGGTGGGTGGTGGCAGCGGCAGCGGACGATGGTGGTTGAGGTATTTGGTGATGGTGGCGGTGGCGGTGGCGGTGGCGGTGGGTGGTGGATCGGGCATTAAATGAGTATACAAACTCAAAGACCAAATATGTAATTTACTAACGAAGTAGGTTAACGAAAGTTAGAAAAAAAAAAAAAAAAAAAAAAAAAAAAAAAAAAAAAAAAAAAAAACCTAAATTGGTTTAAAAAAAAGTTGGGCGCCTTTATTTCACCAAAAAAAAAAAAAAAAAAAGGGTATCTTGATTGCCAATAGACCTTAAGTTGGGTGTTTTTTTGTGTCATTTGCCCTAATGTACATATGTTGCACTGTTTCTTGTAATCGATCAAATTGCTTTACTATGTAGTGTAAATTTGTAAGAGTTGTACTCTGTGTTCTAAAAGGCTCGCCAAGGCGCGAGGCGTGGCCTCACCGCCACGAAATGGTCCTTGGCATCGGCTTAAGACATAGCGTGGATTAAGGTGTGCAAAAGCACGCCAAATCGTAACGCGTGGCGCCATTTTTAGAACCATTTAAGGGATTTAGGGATTTGTGCTTGATTTTTTAATATTTGGACTATTTCCTACTTGCGCCTGTTAATTTCAAAACTTAATTTATATTTTCAATCATTGTAATCCGTGTTCTTATGCATATCAGCTCTTGTAAACTCGCCTTTGCAAACTTGATATGTATATGAAATATGATATTATTACATAAATGATAAATTTATAAATATATATATATTTTTCCCCGCTTTAGTTATGTCTTAAAAAAATGTAATGGCTTTGCCATGGCTCGTAAGGCTTGAGGCGTGATCATGACGCCACGCCAGACCTCACGCCGTTTATAACCTTGTACTTCAATCCTATGAAGTTTTAGCTTATGTAACAATTCAATTCGATTCATATCGTATTATATACACTTTCGTTTATCCACTTTAAGATTTTCTAATTTTAAGTGCCAAAGGAAACATTATATGCCTAGACATTTAAAGAAATAGAAACGAAAAATAATCTTAACTTTTTTTGGGTCATTCTTGTGAACACATTATCAAGTTGTGGAGAGACAATATATTTACTGTTGACACACATATTGATTTGATATATCCGTTCTTTTAGGAGGTCTTTTTATGTTAATAATATATGTTTCTCGCTGTCATTGTAATTGTTATGTCTTATCACGAGTCACGACTATGTATCCAAAAGGCCTCCCAAAATTCTTACATTGCATTATTTCTTCTATTAACTTTTCTGACACATGGCAAGTAAAAACTTACAAAGAGTCTCTAAATATCAATTTGAATTAGAAATTCTTAATATACATCTATTGTTATCTTTGTCTTTGGCAAGTTAGTTAACCTCTTGAAATCGATTAGCGCATCTAAAAGATGTGAAGTGTTTGTTTGTACGTAGTATGAAAGTTCAAACGATTGATAAGAAACTTCTACCAATTGTGATATCCTGAAAACAGTTTATAGTTTCCATAATCTTGTACTCTATAGTTTTATCAGTCAAGTTCTTGATAGTTAAAGAGCGCACATAGTTGACACAAGACTTGAAATTGGGGTTGTTTTTGTGCCAGCCCTATCACAGCTATGATATTGCATGCTTTGCATTATGCCATTATGTACTTGGCAACCACGGGAGCACTAAAGGGGTTACCCATCAATATATTAGTCTTACACCTGAACACACTTGACTTTAAGTGCAGAATTCTGATCGCAGGTTCTGTAGCATTTGTGATACCAAAGCACAGAATTACGGGTAAACGTGGTGATCCAAGATGACTAATTTTTTATTTTTATTTATTTATTCATTTTTATGAAACAATGTTTTTTTCACACTTATATCACCTATCTCATTAATAACTTCAGTGAGGCTTGAACCTACAACCTCTAAATTGGTGAGCAACTCACATACCACTAGACCAAAGGCCTTGGGTTATATAGATGACTAAAATAACGTTGTCTTAACGTGGAAAAGAGCGTACAACAAGTAGCTTCTTATATTTGAAGAAAACATACACTTGCAATCAGTGTTCTAAAAGGCTCGCCAAGGCGATGCAAAAAGGTATCGCCAAGGCGCAAAGCGTGGCCTCGCCGCCACGAAATGGTCCTTGGTATCGTCTTAAGGCATAGCAGGTTAAGGCGTAAAAAGGAGCGCAAAGGCACGCAAATCGTAAGATGTGGTGCCATTTTTAGAATCATTTAGGGGATTTAGGTATTTGGGCTTGAATTTCTAATATTTAGATTATTTCCTACTTGCGCCTGGTAATTTCAAAACTTAATTCATATTTTCGATCACTGTAATCCGTGTTCTTATGCATATCATCTCTTGTAAACTCACCTTTTGTAAACTCGATATGTATATAAATATGATATTATTACATAAATAATAAATTTATATATATATATATATATATATATATATATATATATATATATATATATATATATATATATATATATAGGGGAAGGTTAATGTAAGATCAAACTTAAAGTTGTAAAAATAAGATTTAGTCTAAACAACCACTAAAAACATTTATAAATAACTATATTAACAATAATATACAAAAAGCAAAATATTAATACGAATTAACATTTTAGTAACTAATAACCAATTGATACATAAGTTTGGATTAGTGATCACAATTATGAATTTACATGTCGAATCAAAGTGTATCACTTTAACCTGATACACATTACATGTCGAATCAAAGTGTATCACATTGGTTTCGTCAAATTTAAAAAGAAAACCATCGGAACATTAACAATTTTAGTTTTGATTAATAAAAAATTTAATTTTGTTTTAATGAGAGTGTCATTTGTCAAATTTTAGTTGGATCTTATTTTTACAACTTTAAGTTTGATCTTATTTGATCTAGATTCTATATATATATATATATATATTTTTGCCGTTTTAGTTACGCCTTAAGAAAAGCAATAGCTTCGCTATGACTCGTAAAGCTTGAGACGTGAGAATGCCATCATGTCACACCTCACATCATTTATAACCTTGCTTGCAAGTTACAGGATTTAACAAATACGTAGTATGAGTTAAGTTCAAATAGGGTTATAGCGCATTGAGATGTCACGGTTGACACGAGCAAGTTGTTCATAAAGGCAGTTTGGAGGTTTCTCTGCTAGGGTTTACCATAGGTTCGAATAGGTTATCCAAAACTACTTTAATTAATTTAACATAAAGTAATTGAAGGCAAACGGGCAACAAGCTGCGCCGCCAGCCCTTTTTGGATTGCAAAGCTAATCCGCTGAAAAACTACGTTCATGGATCTAGGAGTCATCACATTAGAGTGCATGACCCGCTGAACTCTGTTTAGGAAGACTACAGCATCAGGTGCTAGAAAACCAAAAGTGTCAAACGCGAAAGGTATAAACTCGTGCTGATTGTCAATGCACGCTTTCTCATGCTTGGTCACTTTGCATAAGGCAGCTTTAAGAGCAGCCTCCCCTGCAGTAAACCCTCCACTCCTCAATCCCACGAGAGGGGAAACACCTGTTAGGTCCACACAAGCATGCTTACCACCTGCCCAACCAAAAACCAAAACATCCGCCGGTCTAAGTGTTGATCTACCCTCCCGGGGGTCAGTCAGGAAGTTCACGGGTGCTTCTTTCTTTGCAGAGACCCCAGCACGCTTAAGTACATCGAAAAGGACATCACGAACCATATCATGTCTGTACTTAAAGCCGGGGAGCTCTCTACAATGCACGGCATGCTCACCAAATGAGTCCAAACATGCTTTGCGACAAACCGGACATGATTCATTACCCGGAAAAAGAGGAATCATTAGGCGGTACTTAAGGACCGTACGATACTCCACAGGTGACATGTGTTGGCCTAGACCATCAATAGGAATAGCCGTAAGAAAGTCTTAAGCATGTGGCGATCGTAGGCATTCAAAAACAGCTTTCTGTCTATCGGTCATGTCAAATTGAACTTCCATACCTTGTACAATTTTACTGAACAAAACACTCGCCAAAGTACGTTGGGCTTTGATGGGGGCGGTGTCCTTATCAGTGAAACCGCTGCAGTCAAAGTTCGGAAGCGTATTACGGAGACATGCCAAAGCACAAGCATAGTCAGGGTCCATGTCGCACAAGCCACTGGCACGTAAAATGTGATCTTGGAGTGCCCAAGATTGGGCCCTAGAGGCCACAAAAGATTGATTTATAAGCTAAGATAAAGGAATTCTTCTTTCGAAAAGATCAAATCATAGCTAGTGGACTTGCTGACTTATTAGTTGAGCACTAAGACTATCAGGTTTGAACACAATATAAGTCAAAGAATAAAATATGGTCGAGAAACATAAGAAACATAAAAGGCAATTGTTAATATCCACAAAAGATGTGAATTGACGTAAAACCCCAACTTCAAATACTTTTTGGCATCACTCATTTTTCAATTCATAACTCATAGCTTCGGCAATTCTTTTGGTTTAGTGGGCACCAATAGGGGTGATCATCGGTCGGAAACCGGACCGGACCGGCCAAGACCGGACCGGACCGAAGACCGAGAACCGGAAAACCATAGACCGAGACCGGACCGAATATGGTCGGTCCGGTCTCGGTCCGGTCTCGGTCCGGTCGGTCTTCGGTCGGTCCGGTCCAATTAGGCAAGTTTTTTCGGGTTTTTGGTCGGTCCGGACCGGACCGGACCGGACCGACCGGACCGAGACCGAATTTGGCAAAAAGCTTAGACCGAGGACCGGACCGAATGTGGTCGGTCCGGTCCGGTCGGTCTCGGTCCGGTCGGTTTTGTCGGTCGGTCCGGTCCGGCCGGTCCGTTTGCTCAGCCCTAGGCACCAACTAGAATGAAGCCGAGATTCGAACCCATAACCTTTTATCTACGAATCCTCTCTAGCGAGCCTAATAATTTTTCGAAAATAAGTACCAACAATTAGTTTGTTGCATTAAATAAATCTGAATATATGTCTTTTGCGTCTCAAATCATTTAATTAGTTATAAACTATATATGTAGAATTGTAATGAAATATGGATGGAAAAAGTTTTAAAATGATTTAGCAAAAGAAAAAAAAAACTTATTTATATTGTAAGTAGTTGTTTATTTAAAAACTTCAAAATATAAATTAGGGATGGCAACAAGTCGGGTCGGGTTAGTGCACTCGTAGTCGCACCTATTTATAATATCCACGTTCATACCTATCCTATTACTCATTTGATTCCCGGTTAAAATTATACATCAATTTTTTGGGTTTCCTCATGGGTATCGATTATTCCTATTTGAATATTCGTTGGGCAAAATTGCATATTAAAATAAAATCAAACTGAAACTCACTAAAAACCCAAGCAAAACACTCTAGTATATTCAGAAATTCTAAAAATTATACAAAATGAATAAAACAATTTAACGTTTTCGAATTATTCAACTACAAAATCCAAATATGTTAGTCAATAGAAATCCTTAGAAAGAATATAATGGAAGCATTTATGTATTATATAAAAATCCATTTTTTTTTTCATAAAATTATTGTCAAATTTTCACTTTTTAAAATGTCTCAAATTAATTGTACATACTAAAAATAAATATGAAAATTTGATCTAAATTATCACATTACTTTTACTATAAATTATATTTACCAACTTTAAAGAAAGAAATAATACATTCTCCTTTATAAAAAAAAAAAAAAAAAAAAAAAAAAAAAAAAAAAAAAACTGCCATCAATCAAAAAGTAAAAAGTATGGTATGAATCAATATTAATTATGTTTTTCATAAATTATATGCTTTTTGTCAAGAAAAAACAATTTTAGGATGGAAGAAGTATTACAAAAACCTGTCTCCAAAACCGTACCCGGCTAAAAGGATAATTAACATCCAAATTTACATATCAACCCGCAAGCCCGCACCCTAACAAGTCTAACCGGTTTTAGCTTCGATTTTTCCCGTCGATCTTTGGTGCTTTTGCTGTCCTAGTGTAAACAATAATAATAGGGTAGCTAGTGTTATGCACACATGTCATTTTACTTTATACACATAAATTTAGTGAAACCTACATAAATTTTATTTGTAAAATTTATATAGTTTCATTAAATTTATGTGTATAAAATAAAATAAAATAATACGTAAAGATAATAATATTTTATATAATAAAAGAATTATATTATTTTGAAGTGTTTTTGCAAATCCCTTCTTATTGAAAAAAAAATTGGACCAATAGCAGAACTTGATTTTGCCACGTAGACGAAATCGAACAATGTGATTGGTCAATAAAAAGTCAAAATTAAATTGATTTTTGTCAAACTTAATAAATTTTGTGAAGAAATTTGGTTAAGAAAAAAATGCATAAAAATATAGGTGTCAAATTTATGAAAACAAAAACTTAAAAAAAGAGGAAGTAATTAATAAAACTTTAGTGAATAAATTTTAAATTTATATAGAGTTAAGTGTAAAATTACAAATTTCCATGTTTTTTAATAATTTAAAAAAAAACACAAAAACCCCTTACACTTTATACCCCTTATACTTTATAATATTAACTTTGTTTAAAATTACTTGAGTATTAGTATTAGTTTTTAGACTTTCTTCCATTAAAATTACAAAATTTGGTAAATATGCGAATTAGTTTTAATATACGTTAAATACTTTTTTAAACTAATGTTAGTTTTAAACTTCCATCCATTATAATAGTTTTTTTAAATAAGGACTCATGTTACTATTTAAAAGTTTAATTTATGCGAACACGGGTTTGAAATACGGCTAAATTATTAGTAACGGGAATATAAATATCAAATGGTAAGCATGATACTTTGATATGAAAATAAATATACGCGATTCTACTTATAACAACGATTGATGAAATTGTTATTTAAAATTCGTATATAGATATCCATAAAAACATTTTAAAAACTTTACAGAGCGTATTTTAACTTAATCAACGCTCATTATGTGCTACTAAATATCAAATGGTAAGCACCCTTATTATGATCAGTCTAAAAAGAAATGATCAACTCGTTTGCTAGGAATTGAACCATCGACGTTAAGAATAAGTTACACTTCATTTACCAACAAACTACCTAACAACCAATGATTCATGTCTTTCTACATCTATTTAACTTTTCTTTTATATAATAAAAGAATTACATTATTTTGAAGTGTTTTTGCAAATCTCCTCTTATTGAAAAAAACTTTACAGAGCATATTTTAACTTCATCAACGCTCATTATGTGCTACTAAATTCACACATTTTATACAACATGATATCAATAGTTAAAGTTATTACGAATTAAAAGTATGTACATGAGAATTATTCACCAAGAATATATAGTTTTAATCAGGTTATTACGTTACTATACTGCGATAATGTTATTGAGTTGGTAATTACGGATGTGAGATACAACCATTATTATATACTTATGATTTATGTGTAAAACTTTTTTTGCTTCTGAATAGAATGCGAAAAAGACCTCAACAGAACTTTGGCTTATTCCTTATCTAGCTGATAGTATTTAGTAACCTTTTTTATGGTTTAACTTTTTTTACATACACACCAACTTTTAGTAACTATTTTTTATGTTTTATTGAAAACTTATACACTTAATATTTGGGTTTTTACTATAAACACACTAAGCTATAATAGACTTAGTTGTGAGTTCACGGGTTTTTCACTAAGCTTAAAAAAAAAGCCTATAGCTTTATCATACACTTATTGTGTTATAGTAATTGAATAAGCAAATAAACACCTTTAATAAGCATAACCAAACACCCCTTTAGTTCTAATATGAAGTTTTCTTATTTGATATTATGACTAACTTTGTTGTTATCCTCATTATAATGCAAAATGTTTGTGGTTTTTACAGTTTTATTATCTTATCGCACACACTAAAGTGTAATGCAATTTGTTGTGTGTGTTTTTAGAGGATGATTAAGTATTAACACATGATTGTCGTGGAAGGATTTTCTACGCCTGCTTAAGGTATGAATGTATAACTTAGTTGAGTTGCTAATTTGGATAATACATGAATGTATTTTAATGTACCAAAGTTGTATTTTAGTGCCTATATGGGGAATTTTATGATGGAAATTCTTTTCGGAGTGTAATTTGTATTTAAATGAGTTAATGAAATTTAACAGGTGTTTGCTGTCATTGATAACATTGTGGGTGTCAACCAACGGTCTAAAATATGGGTGTCTTTTACCTTGATGATTTAGGCCAATTGTGAAGAAAGTTGCATTAAAGTTAAAAGTCAGTAAGGATTCAAACAATCCTAAAAGACTTGCGAATATACTCTTTGTCATTTTTTTCATGCATTTATAATTTACTTATACAAGTAATAATAATTTCCTTATATAGTTCGGGGCTTAGAGTAAAATTATTCTTATACATTATACATAAACGTAAGATTAAATTTGAGTTCTACCCATTACATCTTTTTTTTTTTTTTTTTTTTTTTTTTTTTTTTTTTTTTTTTATGTAATAAAGAAGCTATAGTGTAACCATCTATGTTAATTTTGTAATTTTATTATCAAACATGAGAAGTAAACAACACAAACATATGAAAATACAATTTTCCAAATAAAAAGGTACATAAGTAAAATTGATATGATAGTTATTAATAATTAAGGAAATGAATCAATCTTAAAAATCTATCTAAATATGTTACATATTTTAACGAAAATATAACTAAAAGAAATATCATAATTAGAAAACACATCGTAAATTGATAGCACGGGTTTGCCAAACTAAAAGTATATATCACTAACATCTCATGCAAGTCAAATATCATCATGTGATTTTGCTTGAATAATAAAATATAATTTTTAATCGAAAAACATTATCTTAAAATAATAGGTAGGTTATAACATATACATATGAATTTTTATTTTTAGTCCACCAAGTAAAAATATTATAAACATGTTAAGTGGTTCATTTTTTAATAGATAATAATACATAATTAAAACAAAATTTTTAAAACCCTGTGCGTGCACAAGTATTATAACTAGTAAAAAGGAAGGAAAAAAAAAAACATATAACATGGCTAATAATAATTTCTTATGTCAGGGTTTTTGTTCTTACGGGGTGTTGACTTTAAAACAGTACCTCGTTACTGTAACATTATTTATTTACATTTACATTGGCATTATCTAAAACAGGAATATTTGATAAACAAGAAATTTTCCATATTAAAAAAAGCTAAAAAGTCGATCGTAAAATGATTACGCCTAGAATTAAGAATGGAATACGAGGCGTTGCCTTTTTTTCCACATAAACAAAGTATATAGTACTCTGTAATAAATTACTGTAACTTTTTTATGCGTGATTTATATCTTTATTTTTTTTCTTTTAATACATGAATCTATACGAGCAAAAATACTGCTAGTTTTACGGATATAGAGTGTGCTAAAATGACAGGCGTTGAGGTAGTGCCGGTGAAAAGCAAAGCAGGACCGTGTTGAATCGTGTTGAATCAAATAAGTGATTGATTGGACGGTGATTAGGTCTGGTTTTAAACACTGTGTATTTCCACTTTTAGTTGATAGATTTGCTTGCATGGGTCCGTCTGAACGAACGAGTCAACCAGCTAATAGCTTTATTTTTATTATTTTTTTGTTTTATTTTTACAGTGAACTGAAAAATCGAAGATGAAGTTTGTTTAAATCGCAAGGGCAGCTTCTGTGGGAAGTTTTCGGTTCATATTTTCTCAATCATAAGGAAATTGACAAGGAAACACCCGACTCAAATGTGAAAGCGGTAATATCTTTTTTGATTGCATGCGTTATTACAAAAGGCTTAAACCATATATGTAACCAAATCCTAACATATGGATTAGAGCTCAAACAATACAAATCCTATACAAACAAAAAGAAGTCCATCAACAGCCCCTCAAAGTTGGAGCGGGAGTGCATGAACACTCCAACTGTCTTGAAATTCGTCAAACAAAGTGGAAGATAGACCTTTGGTGAAGATATCCGCAAACTGGTAACGTGAAAAGACATGTAAAATACGCACATGCCCGGTAAACAAGTGTAGAGGAAGACAATGCCGTATGACGCTCACGCAAGAGATTACGTAACCAATTCTGCAACAGGATCAAGTTTATTATTAGCCAATAAATAGGGATAGCAAAGACATCTGAATATATGAAGGGTGGAATAATCGGGGTGATTTTGTACAAACGAAAGTTGGGTGGGGGGGGGGGGGGGGGTTATTATTAATTGAAGTGGAGGGCAAGATATTTAGAAGAAATGCCGCCATATGAAGTACTTCGACCCAAAATGTAGGGGATGATGTGCTTGAAAAAGAAGGGTCCGAATGAGATTGTTAACGGTACGAATCATATGTACAAACTTGCCAGTGGCGGAGCCAGGAGCCAAGTTTAGGGGTAGCGAAATACAAAAATTTGTTTAGGGGTAGCGAAAATTTGTTTCAGGGGTAGCGAAATCGCCAAAAATCGCTAAAATTACACTACCGGGTAAAAGTTCAGGGGTAGCGACCGCTACCCCTGGCTTACACATGCCTCCGCCCCTGAAACTTGCCATTTTATTGGGTGGTTTTGGGACAAGAAAAACATATAGTTATTCCCTTTGAAGCAAACAATTGATGTAAGGCATTATTGTCAATTCACCACCATGATCACATTGCAAAGTATTAATATCACAATTAAACTGATTTTTAACAAAAGTACGAAAACGAATAAACTTAGACAAAGCATCAGATTTATTACGAAGATGATAAACCCATAAATAGTGCAAAAAAGATCTAAAAACAAAACATAATACTTAATACCGGTAGCACTCGAAATTAGAAAAGTCCACAAGTCCGAGTGTACAATGTCAAAACAGACCTACCAATAGTTTTAGACCTAGAAAAAGGAAGTCTCACGTGTTTGCCAAGCTGACAAGTAGGGGTGGCAATCGAGTCGTGTTCGTGTTGACATATTCGGGTTCGCGGGTTGGCGGGTTGAAATAACCTCAACCCAAACACAACCCATTTATTAATCGTGTCAAGAAGCTGAACCCTAACCCAGACTTGCATAACACGTGTAACCCGTTTGTGACCCGTTTAACTCGTTTAAGTAATAGGCCAAGTAGTGAATAAGATTTGTGGTTTGTTTATTTAACTAGCTTAAATGCAAAAATGATATAAGGATCTAAAATATGATAAAAATAATATACAAATAACTACACGACAATTTCAATGATATTTGAATTATAAGTTATAAGCGTCAACTTCAATAAAATCTGAGTTATAATCATAAGAACATACCAAAATACATTTAATCCATATCCAACATTAAAACCAAGTTATATATTTTATTTTTAGAGACTTATATACTTAAACGGGTTCACGTGTTGACCTGTTTAACACTTGCTCAACCCAAACATGACCCGTTTATTAAACGGGTTAGACGGGTTGACCTGTTTTTTACCCAAACCTATTTATCCTCAACCCAAACCTGTTTAACTTCGTGTCGGGTTCGTGTCGTTTATCGTGTCGTGTCGAGAATTGCCACCCCTACTGACAAGCATGACAAACAGCAAGAGGATTCATCTTATAATTACAAGAAATACGACTACTAGAAATACGAGACCGCAACACTTCACTCCCTGGATGTCCAAGTCATTGGTACCATGTGTTTTGAGTGACAAGAAAAGCTTAAGGGATAGGAGATGGCTTCGTGACAAGGTTGAAGTCATCCAACTATCACATTTTAGGCGAATTTGATGAGTTAAAAAATCCTTCACAGAAAAACCAAAATGATCAAAATCGGCAGTACATTGATTATCACGAACAAACTTGTTGATATAAATAATGCGTAAAAACGTTATTAATATTTCTCGATATCCCTATCTTTTAACGATCACAAAATGTAAAATCATTAAACGTTAAATCATTACGTAAACAAGTATTTAGTGACAACATATCATTATATCCAACTAAAGCACTTAAGGTATGAATAAACAATTGCCTAATACATTTTATGATCAAAGGAAGGTTTATTTAATAATTACAAATTATATAAAATGGTATAAACATTTTATATATTTAGAAAAGACAGAAGTTCCTAGCCGTTGCAGGTGGGCGGCCCCTTAATTTTAAAAGGGCCGGCCATGAATTAAGGGGGCCGACACACGCTCGTGTGTCAGAAACTTTTGCCTATAAATACAGGTTCAATCCTACAATTTTTCCTCACCTTTTGCACTAAAACTTTCTGTCCAAATCCTCTCAAATCATCTTCCTAAATCCTATGATCATAAGATTATAAGTTCTTGTTTCAAGTGATCCAATCCCTCATCATTCAAAGTGCAAGAGAAGAATACTCCTTCAACATCTAGTTAAGAAGTATTGTAGATGTGTGAATATCGTTAGTAGTTGTGTAAATTACTTGTAAAGGTGTAGAAGTTTTGTAATAGGTAGATTTAGGTGTGTTAGTAGTGTAGAGAAGTAGTGAAGTAGAAGCTGTGTTATGAAGTAGAAGAAGTTGTGTTGTGAAGGAGAAGGTGTGGTGTGAAAAAGTTGTGAAAAAGGTGTTTAGTGACTAGTGGTGTGAGATTGGTTCTTGCTACAATAACTCGACATTTAGCTTAGTGTCGTTAATTGGTGCAAGCAAAAGTCGTGTAAGGTTTCTCCGCCAAAAGGGAGTTCGTTGATTTAGTGAAGAAAAATCTCGAGTAGGTGACTCGAGGGGTGGAGTTGGGCAAGGAAGGTGTCCTTGTAGCCGAACCACTATAAATCATTTGTGTCTCGGTTTGATCCTTCAATCTCTTACTTATTATCTTATCTACATCATTTTTATTTACGTAGACATAGACATTTACATATTGTTACCTTATCACATTGTGTTAATATTGATTTCACACAAAGATCAAACTAAAAGTTCATTCACAAAAATAAATCTTTTACAAACAACCTAAAATGGTATAATACATATATACACATATACATGTTCAATTGATCATTTTGATCAAGTATAGTTTTCAAAACAAAACTTTAATTGAAGTTATCTTTTGACAACTGTTTTATAATTAGAAAACGACGTAAAACTATTCAACCCCCTTCTAGTTTTCCACAATTGGCATCAGAGCTACGTTAAACAAGATTTTTAAAATAAATTGTATTTTAAAACTTGAAATCGATCTATGGAATCGAAAAAATATTTAGAAGGGAACATGATATTTAAACCGCCATATTTTGAAAACGATAATTTTTGTGAATGGAAAAATAAATTTGAAAATTATGTGAAGTCAATAGATCAAGATCTTTGGCACATCATTTTAATTGGTGATATTCAAACAAAAACGGATTTTGAAAACCAATACAATTACCCCCAAACAAAGATAGATAAAAATACTAAAGCCAAACTAATGATTTATAAAACTCTACCAAGATTTGAATACGAAAGAGTATTCTTTTGTAAAACGGCAAATGATATTTGGAAATATCTTTTAAACTTCACCAAGGAAAATGTCAAGCCAAAGATGATAAACTTGATGTTGCACAAGAATTAATTATTCTAGAAAATTTAATAGACAAAACATTTAGTTGAAGTAAATGCAAGTACTACAAGTTCAAATGTGGTCATTGAAGGTATCAATGACGAAGAATGCATGAGCCAAATCTGAAGAAAGATTATAAATGAAACATGGAGCGACATGGACGGTGAAGAGAATCATTATATAGCATGTGAAGATTGTGAAGCATATAAAGTCACAAATGAGGTATAATCTGAAACCAAACATTTTGCTATGATCAATTCATATTAGAATTTTCAAAATGAGAAAACAACTTCAAACGTTTTTGCAACATAAACTCAAAAATCACGTTTAAAAATGAATCTTCAACATTTACTGAAGAAAATTTTGAAAAAGGAATAACTTTAGAAGATAAAATGTCTAGACATGAAAGTAATATTGAAATTGATCTTGAATGTAAAAATTGTCAAGACTTCAAATTAGAAATTAGAAAGGAAAATGAAAAAAATAAAAATACTAGCTAAATTTGAAAATAGTTCCAAATCTCTAGTATACTTACTTAATATTCAAAAGGCTTTTGATGACAAAACCGGCTTAGGATTTAATGCTAATGATACTTCGACAAATAAATCAAAGCAAATAATGTTTGTGAAACCTAGTGGAGAAATTTAGAAAATTACTCTAGTTATAATAATTGTTTATCTCTTGAGACAAGAAAGTCATTATCATTATGTAAAAACGTATTGATAAGGAATTCTTGCAATGGCTGTCAACATCTATACCATATGCATTTTAAATGCAATGGATGTTGTAAATAACCATCTAGGACCCATAAGATTTTGGGTACCAAGTTATTTTACATGTTAGGTGTCAAAATCACGAGGTTGGCACACTTGCATATACGTGAAGTTTGGCGATCCTTTATGACATGCATTTAGACCTTCACGTAATTATGCTTCAAGAACTTGCTTGCGATACTATGGTGTAGTCTTGTTATGTGTATTCTGTTGCGTCGCTTTCTCTCTACGGTCTTCTTGGAAATTCGTTGTTTCTTCATTTCACAAACTCGTAAGTCTTATTGAGTTTTTTTTAAAGACGCAAGGTACGTTTTCTCTTTTAAATTATAACTCAAATTTCCAAGATTGTTAATTGTATGTTCTTGTGATGATTTTGTTTTTTGTATTACTAACACTACGGATGTATTTCCTAAACCCCTTAAGCATGTACTACTTAACTACTTGCGTTTAGGATTAGAAATGATGGAACAAATTGACAAAATTCTACTGCATTTTCATAAATCACTTATTGCATAAAACTGATTTATTTTCTCTCCTTCGTCCTTGAGTCTAGATATCTACTCCACATCACCACGGAAAAGCAAAAGTTCCGTGAAGAAATCAACCAAATCCGTGATCTTTATGATCTTAATGCCATGCATCTTGCACAACGTAACTTGCACAAACCTCCCTCTTCTCCATACTCAAATTGCCTACCTCACTCTCTAAACCTAGATCAAGTCATCAACCACACCCACTATTCTCCTTGTTGCTACTTCTTCCAAAAACAAATCCTTGACCTAAGTGAAGACATTGCGTGGATCGAATATCTCCTCACTCTTCCTCATCCAATACCTCCACTAATTTGGTACAACATACCTAGATCCACTCCTTCCGCTCCACACCCCTCACCATCATACCACTAAATTCAATCACCATGCTTCCATCTTCAAATAAAATCATCACAAACTTTTGTACCCCATGCAAGTTCAAGAGACCTCGAGTCGGCAACTTAATATTATCTAATGTAGTTTGCTAGAAAAGCATATATACTTATATATATGCCTTTGTACTAAAGATTGTGTTTTCAACATAATCTACTTAAATAATCAATGAATGTTTATTGTGTTTTATTATTGTTACTTGCTTTATTAGTATGCATGAATTTCTCTTTGGTTTAGATCTATGATTAATATATAATTGTATATGAATTACTTGCTTTTCTAATAAACCAAAACTAATATGAAATGTCCCAATAGAGCTTGTTGTAAACACAAAACAAAAATAAACCATTTTTAGAAAAATTTTGAAATTTGGTCGCCTGGTATGTTACCAGATGGGCGGCCCCTTTAATTTTAAGGGGGTCAGCCATGAATTAAGGGGACCGGCCATCTGGAACAGTTTTTACACTGTTTTCTTTTGCACCTTGTGACTCCTTTTGCTAGTCCCAGCTACCAATTCCCTTAAAAACTAAACTGATTTTGGAATCCAACCATGCATTTTCAAATTAATTCCATTTCTCAACATGCTTTCATGCTATAAAATCCATATACACCTTTCATCCACACTCTATCATCATCACACTTATCAAACTCAACCAATTCATCATGTCATCACCAAAAACCACCACCTCCAACAAAGCCAAGAAACAAAAACTTGTTATCATACCACCAAAAAACTCTTCATTGATCTCACAAATGAAGACAATACCACTCCATCACCACCACCTCAATGTTTATCTTCTGGTGCTCCAAATGCACCATCCAAAACACCATCAACTCATGCAACCTCTAACTCTTCCATACCATCATCATCATCTATCAATGACTAATTCAACACTCACTTATCACCTCCACCAAGAATACCACCACCACCATCTATTCAAAATGCATCCTTAGACATCACTCATTCACTATCACCCATCACACCTCTTGATTCAAAATTTTCTCCATCACAACTCAACCCACCAAACTTCAACCCCATCCCATGGAGCCTACTTAAAGCTCATGGTGATACTTGCCTTTGTTGCATCCATAACCGTACCATCATCTTTGGCCTAAGAGATGAAATACACTACATGTTTTCATATATTGAAAGCTTGTTTCCTCAACTTCCACACCTCCACCACCAACATCAACTACACCTCCACCTCCACCAACATCTAACACACCTCCATCAACACCATCATCTCCACCTACAACATTGCTTCCCCCAAACTAAGCATGTCTAATGTTTGGAAAATAAAACGTTTCAACCATTTTAATGGCAAGCTCTAGGAAAATTATTTATATTAGAGTTTTGATTGCTAGTTATTTTGTATGCTTGAAAACCCATAGGGCTTTAGTTTATTGGTTATCTTGTTTATGCATCTTGGATGCATGTTGCTTGTAATTTTTAATATTTAGTTGAAGTGTTCCTTTCATGCTCATATTGCTTGTTAAACTTATATATATATATATATATATATATATATATATATATATATATATATATATATATATATATATATATATATATATATATATATATATATATATATATATATATATATATGTTTCATGCTTCATATATATTGTGTTATCTAAATATTTTTGCAAGCATTCCATATCTCCATTTGTCTTATAACCTTAAAACGAGGGAGAGTACACATCAAGGGGGAGCTCATACAACATCGGGATAAATACAGGTTCAATCCTACAATTTTTCCTCACCTTTTGCACTAAAACTTTCGGTCCAAATCCTCTCAAATCATCTTCCTTGATCCTTTGATCATAAGATTATAAGTTCTTGTTTCAAGTGATCCAATCCCTCATCATTCAAAGTGCAAGAGAAGAATACTCCTTCAACATCTAGTTAAGAAGTATTGTAGATGTGTGAATATCGTTAGTAGTTGTGTAAATTACTTGTAAAGGTGTAGAAGTTTTGTAAAAGGTAGATTTAGGTGTGTTAGTAGTGTAGAGAAGTAGTGAAGTAGAAGCTGTGTTATGAAGTAGAAGAAGTTGTGTTGTGAAGGAGAAGGTGTGGTGTGAAAAAGGTGTTTAGTGACTAATGGTGTGAGATTGGTTCTTGCTACAATTAGAACTCAACATTTAGCTTAGTGTCGTTAATTGGTGCAAGCAAAAGTTGCGTAAGGTTTCTCCGCCAAAAGGGAGTTCGTTGATTTAGTGAAGAAAACTCTCGAGTAGGTGACTCGAGGAGTGGAGTAGGGCAAGGAAGGTGTTCTTGTAGCCGAACCACTATAAATCATTTGTGTCTCGGTTTGATCCTTCCATCTCCTACTTATTATCTTATCTACATCATTTTTATTTACGTAGACATAGACATTTACATATTGTTACAACTTATCACATTGTGCTAATATTGATTTCACACAAAGATCAAACTAAAAGTTCATTCACAAAAATAAAGCTTTTACAAACAACCTAAAAGGATATAATACATATATACACATATATATGTTCAATTGATCATTTCGATCAAGTATAGTTTTTAAAACAAAACTTTAATTGAAGTTATCTTTTGACAACCGTTTTATAAATAGAAAACGACATAAAACTATTCAACCCCCCCCCCTTTCAGTTTTCCACAAAACTGACGCACA
Source organism: Artemisia argyi (assembly GCA_030686995.1). NCBI lineage: Eukaryota > Viridiplantae > Streptophyta > Magnoliopsida > Asterales > Asteraceae > Artemisia > Artemisia argyi. Next base: position 132,179,393 of record CM060689.1, read on the forward strand.
TAAATCAAAATTTTGACAATATCTGGAGTAACTAGAACATTATTTAAATGAAGAGGTTTGAAAGGAGTTAGCAAAATGCTATGGCATGTGTTATTAAGTGGGATATTTTGCTGCCATAATGACGTATTTGAAGATGTACGTCCACGCGCATCATGCATGAAACGACACCCATTGCCCAAACGACAAAAACAACATAAAAAATTGAAACATACTTTTCGATCGTTGGACCGGTTAGACGAGCGGGATTCACGAGAGTCCCGTGAGTCATGCGTATCATGAGTACGAACATCCCGCGAAGCATTATTATCGGCAAGTAGAACCGTTGGGGCCGCGGAGGATGTATCACTTGTTAAAACTTGTTGCTCCTAATTGAGACGCAACTCCTCAGTAATAACCATAGATTAAGTTGTAACATGATCGGAAAAAGGATCCCGATGAGCAATTATATTCGAAACATGAGCAACTTTATCACTCAAACTTTTGATAGCATACGTACAAACGTCACCATTGCTCATCGGAGGGCCAAAAGCACTCATTGAAGTAACAATCGATTCAATCTTTTGAAAGTAAGCATCGACAGTTATGTCACCAATTTGTATCACTCGTAATTCACCTTTTAAAGCTATAGTACGAGTTCGATTATTGTCCAAAAAATAGTTTCAATGATATCCTAAGCTTCTTTGGCGGTTTTGGGATTGACGTTAACAAGCCTACCTTGAAGAGTATCCAAGAAAGTCAAAAAAATCCAAGACTTGATGATCGAATTGGCTTTAAGCAATTTAACCACTGGTGGTGTAGTATAACTAGCTGACTCATCAGTAGAAGGTTTGATGTGCGTTAAGACACCAAGGTTGTCACAATCATTCGTGAAAAATTAGCACCACAAAACATAATTTGCTTTGTCCACGTCAAGCTTAACGGGTATTTGCTTCGGAATCGCATTAACTGCACAAAGCTTGTCAGTTTTTGAGAGGGTTGGCGGAGGAGGTGTTTGTTAATTTTTCATGCATTTAAAGTTCACAAAAGGATGTTAAATATTGGTGAGGGGTCGACTGTGGTGATTAACAACACGTGTTAGGGTTTTGTTTAGGATTAACTAGGGTATGGATGAAGGGTTTTAATAAGGCATGCTAAACAAAAAAAACGTATTAGAATGTTTCCGAGTGGATGTGGAAAGGTTATTAGTGAAGTGCAGGTTGTGGTGAGCAACAAGTACAACATGAAACTTATTAAAGTTGACCGTGTACTTCGTGAATAGCTCCAAGGGCAGAAAACATATTAGGGTTTTTTGCTTAGGTTAAAGATCAGGTTAATAGAAAAAATTGGCTCGATACCATGAAAAAGGTAATATCTTTATTGATTGTATGTGTAATCACAAAAGGCTTAAACCATATATATAACCAAACCGTATCACATGGGCTTGGGCTCAAATAATACAAATCCTATACAAACACAAATAAGTGCATTAACAAAATGAGGGTATTCATTCATTTCACATTTTACTATATCTTGAACGAAGAGTAAATCAAAAGTTTCCCGCATTAAGTGCGTTTACACCCCTCTTGAGCTTATAAGAGCATCTAGAATGCTCAAATTTTTAAAAGACTTATTACTATTAATTACTCGTTTTCTAATTAAATTTTATTTATTAAAAAGTCATTTACAAGTCATAACTACAATATAATATAATAAGAATGATAAAGACGAAAAATCTTCTTGCAAAAACTTAAAGTTTATCAAGTCATTGCCAAAACTCTTTTTGAAAGCTTTAACTATAATGAAACCTTTTTGAAAAAGTTGATAGAATAGTTAAAATATTTTTAATACTTGAGCATTAAAAATGTTCTAAAAGACTATACATATGATTTGTACGAATTCCACATAGACAATTTTGTGATCTTCTCTTTATTGAGTTTTATGTTATATCTTTCTTTCTGTTCACCGGATGTTGTGTATCTTAGGAAATGTAACACATTTCGTGGATTTATAGGTTGAGCGATGTATCATGTAACTTCAAAGTGTGTTTATTATTATGTACTTTCCAAACTAGTTATAATATCTGTGTGTGCCCGGGGTTTTGCCTTGAATATTTTGTCATGCATTAATACCATATATATTTCCGTAAAATATATTCAACTTGTCATTTTTTCACGTAGTTGGTTAAAGATTTATTTAATTAGTATTTTTTTTATTTATATCAAAGCCATGCGCGACATTTTGGAGAGATTTGTTCATGGCATGCTTGATGTTAAGTCGATTTGATGTTTCTTTTTTATGCTGTTATAACTTGTATCTATTTTTTCTGGTTAGGTTTGTTTTACTTTTGTTGGAAATTTCTTCAAATCCACTAATTATAAGTAAATAAACCCTTTTTAGAATTAGCAAGCTCCTATAGTTGATCTTGCTTCTAAGATTCGTGACCTAGAAAAGCAATTGCTTGATTGTAAAGCAGCTTTATTAGGCGAAGATGGAAAACAACTCAAACCGGCTATTGTTAATAGGAGTGCTATGAGTGATGAGGCTACGCGTACTGTTACTATGGTTGCATGTAAGAGTTTTGAAAAGGCAATGAGCAGTATTGCTTGTGATTTTTATGCCTTCTGATGGCAAGGTAGACAACATACCAATGACCAAAACTAATGTGGAAGCCCCCTCGTCTTATGCTTCTAAAATCAGCTCTGCATCTTCTACTAAAACTAACTTTCGCTTTATTGAAGAAACGTTACATAAGGATACTGATTATTATGTGGGTTTACCTATAGATTCCGTACTAGAGGTAAATGAGCTGATGAAAAATTTTCTTTTTGGGTTTTTTTATCGGTAAAAGACTTGCATTTCTTGTGATTGAATGGTTTGTGCGTAACAGTTGTGGAAAATATAGGATTCAGAAAGTTACGATGAACTTGATCGGCGAAAGCATCCAAATATTGCAATTTCCCAATGCTAGCTGGTATTTCGAAGCTCCCATAAGCCATCTGCTTCGTAGCCACTTTTTGCTTAAGTAGCTTCTCGTATACTGGCCCCCCAGGTAACGTATCATACTCATCTTCTCCTTCTTCTTCTCCTTCAGGGACCATTTTAGATGATTGGTTACGTCCATTACCCCTTATCCAGTTGGTTATGGTTTTCTCATTTATGTCATGTTTTAGATAGTACCCTAATGGTTGAGATTTTGGTGGTTCCTCAATGGTCCGTGCAATAGGGGTTTCCTCCTCTTCATTGCTTTTGTGGACAATCGATATAGAGTTAACAAGCTTGGTAGTGGGGGTGACGCTTTCCTTCCTCATCAACACCTTTTCCGGAGTTTTTATTTTTGAGTATTCTTCCAATAGGCTCATCATCTTCACCATTTTTTCTTGCATCTCCTCTTTTTGTCTATAGACTGCCTCCTCGAATTTAGCCAACCGTTCAGATGGGTTGACATATATTCCCTCATTCGAGTTTCGAATTCCAGACTGAGGTCTTGAGGAGGTGAATAGGGTTGAGCATATTTTTGAAAGGTTTTGGCATTCTCTCTAAGAGGTGATTCGGACAACGGTGTTGGATTTATATTTGAGACAGAGTTGATCGTTGCTTGTCTTGGACTTAAAGGTCCCTTTTGTTTTTCCATGAGATAGTCAACCTTTTTCTCAAGTTCGCAAAAGCTTTCTTCGGAGAGTTGAATGGTTCCCCCTAGTGACGAAATTACATTGATAGCCGAGTTTATAACATGAGCAACTTCCCATAATTCATTATTTTCGAATGCAAGCTCATCAATAATTTCCCATGATTCCTCGGCGTCTTTATCACACAACCTACCTCCGGCGGCTCGATCAATGGTGCGTTTGGTATGGAAGTCGACATGGTCGTAGAAGATTTGGATTTGGAGCCAAAGATCGATGCCATGATGAGGGACTTTTTGGAGTAAGTCCTTGAAACGAGTCCATGCTTCATAGAGAGTTTCACCTTGATGTTGTTGGAACATCAAGACGTCATTTCTTAGCTTGGTGGTTCTCCCAGGTGGGAAAAATTGAGCAAGGAAACGAGTGGTGATATCATCCCAAGAGGTTATGGATCCTGCGGGTAAACGCTCAAGCCATTGAATAGCTTGGTCACGTATAGAGAATTGGAAGAGACGCAATCGGGTCGTCTCCCGAGTTTCAACATCTAGATCTATGGAATCTACGATTTTGAGAAAATCCTTGAGATGTTGATTAGTATCTTCCGAATGAAGTCCATGGAATGCTCATCCGCTTTGTTCCAACCGGATGGTGTCGGATCGCAAGGGAGACACACTGGCTTCTTGAGTGAGCTTAATGGTGTTTCGATAGCCTTGGTGGCTAGGACGGGAGTATTCTCCTAAAGTGCGGGGTCTAGGAGGTTGGTTTGGTTGTGGTGGGTTTTATTGTAGTGGGTTGATGGGATCAAAGATATTACCACCTTGCATGATGGCTGATGGTAATGGTTACGAACAAAGGAACGAAGAAATAAGATAGACTAAAGAAACCTATAAAAATAAATTAAAAATCTTACTAGAAAGGAATCTAGCAAGTAGATCTAATAAAAAGAAATTTCAACCTAAACAATAACTATTTCCCGGCAGCGGCACCAAAAACTTGATGTGTGGGATTGCGCCCTCGTAAAAGGTTTTACCTCTCAAGGGATCTCAAGAGGCTTGCAATCCCCACCACGCAGTGTACCTGACCGATGTTGTATAGTGTAGTGGCAAGTACCGGGGGATTGATCATTCTACTTGGGGAATAGTGTTCATTAGGATTAAAATTTAATTAAAGTAGGTCTAGAGGTGAGGGATGATTCTTTTTGTATTTTTATGGTTTATGGAAAACAAGTAAAAATCTCAGGTATTGGAAGAGTGGGCGGAATTAGTTGCTAATCAACTAACCCAAATAACTACAAATGCAAATAAAAATAAAATAACAAGAAAGTAAATGTGAGGAAAAACACTGATGAGAGAAACGTGTTTACTTAGATTTCACTACTCCCTAGCTATCTTTCATTAATTGAATAGTTTGTTACAATTGCGTGGATGACGGGTTATACTCCTTAATACCATTCGTAGGGCCGTGTGCGATCTTCCCCAACTCTATAAGCTTCTACCTCTTCCTATGTCGAGCCGACAACTAGCTCCTAACATGGCCTCCTTAGTAGTCACTCATGCATTAAATACAACCATTAAAATCGTAGTACACATCCGATTCATGTTTCTTAAGATGTTCAAGCATGTTACCAATTGGAAGTCTGCCAGTTTTCTTAAGCCTATCATTGATATCATTCATCCAATTCAATTAATAATAAACAATCAACCAACAATCAATAGCTAGGTTTCATTACATCTAAGCAAACACAAACAAACCTAGCCTAGCATGTTAAAGTAAAGACAAGAATAAGATAGAATCAAACAACACATAGACATATTTAATGATTATTGGAAGACTTATCTTTATTGAAACATGGATGAAAGAAGGGTGAAAAACCCTGTAAAATTCGACCTTGGGTTTATCCCAAAGTTCCCCCAAAAGTTCTTTCTTCAAGTTCTCCTCTAATGAATGAAAATTAGAAAACTCTATATATATTTTACAATCTGACGGTGTCACGTTATACATGTGATGCCGTCAACTAGCCGTCAATACTCTTCTCGGATTGCCTAGATCCAGATCTGACGCCGTTATGTGTAATTTTTCTCTTGGGCTCTTGACGGCCCTGGTGTCCCAAAGCATGACGCTGTCACTCTTTAACTCCCAAAAACATTCTGGCGCGTCTCGTGTAACTTTTTATCCACCTCTCTTCCAATATGTGACGCCGTCAGGTACTATTTCCAGCTTGATTTTGGAGACTTTGCCGTTTTCTTCACTTTTCACTCCAAAACGTCCAAAATGCTCCCTTTTTCAGATTTCTTCTCCAAAGTACCTAAAATGACAAAAGGAACGATTTGAGGCAATATTTGATCAAATAATCACGACTTAGGGCTTAAATGACCCCCTAAAGCGTAACACTTTTCTCCTCATCAGATTCGTCGTGGGGTGTTAATTCCCTCGACCGTATGTCTATTTTGTGGCATAGATGAAGAATCTCAACAACATTGTTTCCTATCTTGTCACATAATTAAAATTATATGGCGTAAGTTATGGAGTTGGTGGAGGTCTCCTCAATTTTACAATCCGTCTTTAATGGAAATTCTTAAAGGAAAGTCGGGGTTTATTCAGAACAAGTTGGAATTGGAGAAATTTCTGCATGCTTCTTCGGACGCCGAGGCAAATGCCATTCGTCATGAGGATATTTTTCCTTCGGTGCAAGGATTGTCTATTTTATGGGCCTGTAATCGTTCTTCCAGGAAACGCTTCTCTTGGGAAAATTGGATCCAAAATCCCGGTGAATTGGCTTCATCTTCTCTTCCCTAATTTTGTTGTTCTTGGTGAATTTTGTTTGTTTTTTTCCTTCTCCGGTGCTCTATCTTGGAGCCCGTTCTTTTTTGTTGTTTGTCGTTGCCTTTGTGGCCTAATAAAATATTTGCTTCTTCTTCTTCAAAAAAAAAAAAAAAAAAAAAAAAAAAAAAAAATTACATATCTCAAAAAAATTATCTCGTATGTATCACTATCGAGACTTTAAGCCATTAACTACTAATTCTTAGTCACTCACATACCTCTTAACAACAAGTGATCATTTGGTGAAAATAATCTTGCTAATACGAGTGTCTCAGTTAGTATTAATTACAACTGTTTAGGCGGTTTACTTGTTAGATATGTATAGAATTTTTTGATAAGTATAGAAAATATATATAAAATATTTATCTTGTATAGAAAGTTATTGTAAGCCGACTAGGACTCCTTAGTCTATAAAAGGAGGTTCTAGGGCATTAAGATAGATATGTGTTATTAGAAAGTCGATTAGCTTAAAGGTTATAAACCATAATACTTTTGAGTATTCGTATTACTAATAATATTGAAGCTTTGTTTGTTAATCTTGTGTTACTAAAAGAATTCTTCTTAAGATTGGAGTTTATATTCCGCATAAACTTCAATATATTCCAAGATAGTTTCTATATTACTTGTGTTAGATTTATCTAGCATAGCTAACCTTTGCAAGCTAAGGAGTTCGATCAAGGACATAACTGAGATCAACATATTTATTGCATGAATTGCGGCTTGTAGATCCTAGGAGACTTAATAGAATTTAAGCTTTCTTTGGGGAGACTTATACGTTCATAGAGTTAGGGCATTTGGCACCTCCTTACGACCAATATTAAGGAATACAACGAGTCAATTAAAACAAGGACGTGACAATTCTACTAATCAATAAGAGATAACTAGAGAGTAAGGATAATGTAAGTGAACACATTTACCTATCATAAGAGTTACCACCAATTTACTTTTCCGCATAATTAGTTTGATTTAGTTTTAGTTAGTTTAATTAGTAGCTAAAACACCCACTTTTCAAACCACGAGATTTTACTTGCTTTTATAAAATACATAAAAATACAAAAAGAAACATTCCTCACCTTTAGACCTATCTCGTCATACACTTCGGCCTTCACAACACTATTCTTTTAAAGAACGATCAATCCCCCATGTCTTGCCTATACTACACTACAACGGTAAGGTACACTGCCTAGGAGGATTGTAGAACTTCTTGAGGTTTACAATATCCGCATCATTTATTAGGTTTCTTGGTTATTCTTAATTTTATCTTGTCCAAATCTTTTTTAGTACAGTTATTAATAGACTATGATACTTTGTATTCAGGTTATGAAAGAATTGTTGTCTGGACATAATAATGCCTGAGTGGGGAGGATGGAAGAAATTGATATAAAGGTTCTATATATCTCTTGAGGGCGCATTTTACTTCTAAAGTTGGTCTAGCAGCTAAATGTCCACCCCAAAAATCTTCCTGATAAGTGATGTACGATTTTGTCGGGGTGGTGGCGTTGCTCAATTTTGGAGGCGATTTAGAGAAAAAAGTGGAAGAATTAGTAATGTGTGACTTAAGGGTTATCTTGCTCTGTAGGTCACTTGCACCTGGATACTCCGAGCAGTTATTTCGGATTTACCCGTAAAAAGAAGATCCTTTTTTCTTCTATAATGACAAGGTTTTTGGTTTCTAGTGCGATGTTATTACAGAAGAAAATAAGGACCTTATTGGTTCCGGTAAATCTGAGATAATATTTTCGAGTAGCTAGGCGCACATGACCTAAACAGCTTGGCCCCCTTTGGGTCACACGTATCCAATTTCCCAGATGTTTTGTTCAGGTGGTCTTCCTTGAAATTTCATATATTCTTGGGGATTGCTAGGTCGATTTGAGTTGCAATAACCGAGTGTCATAAACTATAACCGTGTTTTGCAGCCACTTTGTTGTCTGAGCCAAACATTTTTCAACATATGTGCCGGTTGCATCATATGTGTAGGTTTTAGTTCAAAAGGTAATAGTTTACACTATCCAACATTAGTCTAAAGTAGTAGAGTTTTTTCATGTTTCATTTGCTATTTTTGTATATCTATCTTAGACGGTAGTTCGTTGGTTAATTTTAATCTTCATTTTTGCATGACAAAAACCGTGAAGCATGTAATGCAATTGTACTTTGTACCCAATACCGTATTTGAGCCAGGGCCTAAATAGTCTTGCTACAATTATGAATACATTGTTCACTTTTGTATTCAGAACATGCAAGATATGTTAACCAGACATAATACTGTTCATGTGAGCAGTTTGGAAGAAATCGATACGAAGTTTGTGTATAGCGTTTGGAGGAGGGTTTTCATTTTGAAGTTAACGTATTAATTGAGGTGTGTTATTTATTGCTTTTGTTTCGTTTTAATCCTACTGACAATACCTTAAAGCATCAACCATTAGTCTAAGGTGATGCGGTTTTACATAAATTTTATAGGCTGTTTTCATATGTCTGATATGGATAATAGTTGCTTGGCTATGATGATATGATTACCTATTAGGTCCGATTGTGCACACGCGTTCATGCAAACCATGAAGGATATGAACAACAATTTTAGAAAGTGTGAAAAGCTGATGAACATTAACATTGATGAGGTTAGGTTTGCTTGAGAGCGACACAAACATGCTAATAAAACCATTTGCACTTTTCAACTTTATAAATCTTATTAGAAATGAATCAAAGATTTACAAGGGATAGCTTACGAAAAACTACCCTAGGTTGATGACAGATTCTCTCCTAACTCAAACAACAAGTGGCAGCTAGCTTTGCATTGTTTTTCCTAGGATAGGAGGATTCTAACCATAATACTTTGTATTATTTTCATTGTATGAATATCTACTTAAATTGATAACATCTGAGAGTTTATATAGGAGGAGAAACAGTGGTTACATGTGGGTTGCATAGTAAGTTGTCCACTTGCTATAGATAGGCACGTGCCTAGTAGGCTAGTTTGAAGCGTACTTTCGGCTTTCATGATTTGACTTTTATAGTTCCAATGCCTGTTTCTCGTATATCGATAAGTACTTGAACTTATATTCCTCAAGAAATTTCCCACCCATGCATTCAGAGATTGTGGTTGTAATCCAGAATCAAGTCCTGAAAGTCATAGAGACATTTGTCAGATCTCAGTGACACTGGTGTTTCTTTTAGCTCCATGTAAATCACTCTCTAACACCGCATTAGTTTGTGAGATATTTACTTCGGTTGGTCTTCGACGTCCTTGAAGCCGTATAGACGTTTGAGCTTTATATAGCACTCACTGATTTCTTTATTAGTAAGTCACTTTCTGAATAATAATCAGAGAGACATCTCCTCTGATAACATATCAGGGAGTATCTCACTTCTGATAACTATAAGGTTCACTTTGATAGTTATGAAGTGACATTTTCTCTGATCGTTATCAGAGACTTGATGCTCACCGACCTTCAGAAGGTGTATTAGGCTATTTTATGTTTAAATACTTATAAGAGATAATTGGGTTGGTTTTTCAGACTCAACAATCCCCCCCTATTTGAATAAACGAATAGACTAATTATCAGTAGTAAGTGAGCATAACGGCTTCTTCTTAAGTACTGATTTTACATCAGAAAATATAAAAGATATTACAGTTTATTTTGATATTTCTGATGTTGCTGATTTTGTGCTCTCCGAGACCTTGTTGCTTTCCTTAGTTTGTGAACCCTTTGACATCAGGTTTAGAGAATTTATCAGCGTCTAAGTTCAAGTCTAGACAATTCGAAACATATTCCAGAGTCACTTGGGTAGCCTTTCCTTCCCAGTATCTCTTCCTGTTTATAGTATGAGAATAGTCTTAGCTTTATCAGTAATAAGTGAGCTTGATGGCTTCTTCTTACATATTGATTTACAACAAAGAATTAAATAATTCAATAAAGCATGATTCTTTGTTATGCATGTGTTCGGTGAGGTTTATAGAAGATTAGGGACTATTTTGTTTACTGTATATTCCCTAATGATCCTTACTTTTAAGAACATGAAGACATCTTCATACTACCCTTGAATCTCCTAAAATCTTTTATCCCATCATTTTCCTGATTTAACTGCCTTTGAAGCTCCTTTCCACGAAATTCTGGTGACTTATGAAAGTGACCACTTTTCACATTTAAGTGTTACCACACCTTTAGTTTGTGAGAATGTAACCTTTTCGTCCTACCCTAAGAATAACAGGGCTCATGCAAAAATATCACTAAAAGGAGAATGGCTAGTAGAATTGGAGAGGAGGTTGAGGGAACTCTTTCCTAAACAAGAACAGTTACGAGGTGCTAGATCTTGTCAGGAAAAGGCTAAAGAAATCTTCAGAGAGGTACATTTTGGTGGGGATTAAGTATGGTATTGGTTTACTGTTATTAGCTGTCATTCAAGAATGGATATATTTTATTAGTAGTGAATTAAGAATGGATTTGGATTAAGAAAAACCAAACCGCTCAGATACCACTTTTTGGGTCCGATTGTGCACACGCGTTCATGCAAACCATGAAAGATATGAACAACAATTTTAGCAAGTGAGGAAAACTGATGAACATCAACATTGTTGAGGTTGGGTTTGCTTGAGAACGTCACAGACATGCTAATAACACCATTTGTACTTTTTAATTTTAGAAATCTAATTAGAAATGAATCAAAGATTTACAAGGGATAACCTACAGAAAACTACCTCGAGTTGATGACAGAGTCTCTCCTAACTCAAACAACAAGTGTGATGCGTGGGGTTTGCACTAGGCTTTACCTCTCAAGGGATCTTGAGAAGCTTACAACCCCCACCAGACAGTGTACCTGATCGATGTAGTATAGTATAACGACAAGTACCGGGGGATTGATCGTTCAGCTAGGAATAGTGTCGCTAGGATTAGAAAACCTAAAGACTAGGTCTAGAGATGAGGGATGATTCTTTTTATATTTTTTATATTTTTTTAGAAAGCAAGTTAAAATCTCGGGTTTGAAGGATTTGGGCGGAATTAGTTGCTAATCAACTAACCTAATACTAAGATGCAATCAAAATAAAATACTAAAAATGAAAATAAACAATATTAAACTAAAGTTGTGAACAATATGTGGGAGAAATGTGTTTACTTAGATTTCACTACTCCCTTGATATCTTTTACACGTTAATTACTTGTTATAGTTGCGTGGATGACAGATTGTATTCCTTAATACCATTCATGGGGTGGCGTACTTAATTCCCCAATCCTATGAGTGCCTACTTCACTCCTATGTCGAACCGGCTAAGAAGCTCCTAACATGGGATCATTAGAATTTACTCATTCATTAAATACAACCCATAAAACCTAGTACACATCGGTTCATGTTTCCTAAGACGTTCAAGCATTTTACACAATGGAGATCTGCCAGTTTTTTTAAGCCTAACATTGAAATCATTTATCCAATACAACCATAAACAAGTAATCAACACATAATTAACATCTAGGTTTCGTTAGATCTAAGCAAACACAAGATAAATCTAGCCTAGCATGTTGAAATTAAGACAAGCACAAGATATAGACAACCAACACATAGACATATTAATTGAATTAAAGAGAAGACTTATCTCAATAGCACATGAAAGGATTCAAGGGGTAAAAACCCTTGAATTTACTGTAAAATACGAGCTAGGGTTCACAAAGTTCGGCCCTAGGGTTTCTCCACACAAGTTCTTTTTTTAATGAATGAAAATTAGAAAACTATATATAGATTTTAGAAGGTGACGGCGTCAAGAACAAATGTCTGACGCCGTCATCTCGCCGCCAAATAGTTCCTCGGACTGCCTAGATCTAGATCTGACGCCGTCATGTGTACACCTTATGCAGGCCGTCATGAAATTAACTCATGACGCTCTTCTTGTGACGCCTTCAGGTTTCTTCTGGGTCGTCATGGATTTTACTCTTGACGCCGTCAGGATTTCCTTCTTGACGCCGTCATACACTGTTTCCAGCATGGAAAATTAAGTCTTTGGCGTTTTCTTCACTTTTATGCTCCAAAAACGTCCGAATTGCTTCATTTTCCAGATTTCATTCCCAAAGTACCTAAAATCACAAAAGGAACGATTTAGGGTAATATTTGATCAAATAAATTTAATTCCGGGCTTAAATGACCCCCTAAAAGTGGTCCATTTTTCACCTCATCATATACCCTTACACTTGAGATTTGCTTGTCCTCAAGCAAATGCGTTTTTATTCTAATCAAAATCGAAGTTAGGGGTCATTTAACACTAATATAAAAGTAATTACAACAAATAGTCGTTCCACTAAAGACCAATAGACAAGCACGGAGGTCATACGCTAGCACCTCACAAATAGTGTTTAGATACTCATATCTCTCGGATGTAATAAAGTATAAATTATAATATGGAAATGGAAAACATCTCTCACTACCTGTCATAGCAAAATAGATTACCATAAGCTTGGGAAAGGATCAAACCTCCACCACATGGCGTAAGCACCTAGGATAAAATATCAAAGATGTCTTTTTAAAGGGTTGTAACGTTAGGTGTAGGGATATGAAATACACGGTTTTGTTGGATATAGGCAGTCTTTACTGGTGGCGAGTTAACAATCTTGGTCAATTACATGTACAATATGGCGTTGCTAAGCCAAGACTAGACTCGACTTAAGCTAATAAATGAAAAATAACAAAAACATAAAATAAACATACAATGAAACGGGATGGTAGTTCGTATGTTTTTTTCTCTTTTCTTTTTCTATTTTTTTTTTTTCTTTTTCTTGATTTTTTATATTTTGTATTTATTTATTTATTTATTTATTTATTTATTTTGCATAATCTCTTACCCTACCATCCAAAATAATACATCAAAGGGGATGGAAATTCCCCTTACACTTGAATTTTTACATACTTTACAATAAACTAATCTAATGACTCGAATTAAGAAAATCAAAACACTTGGAGTACTTTTAAGATTAACGTACATGTGGGGGTAATATATGATGTTCTTCCCCATTACTCCATAAAATAAGTACTTTACCCATGAGTCTCAATCGTCCCAAAACAATATGTACAATGATATGACTCGACTTAGCAACCATGTAATCAATTAGATAGTTAGCTTAGGGTTTAACAAATAACAATAATGCACTAAAGATGAGTGCATACACGGAAGGCTAAGGCGATTTGGGTGTACATTTAAGTGGGGTGTAACAAATTCTTCCTTTAAGTAAAATGCTTAAAGTTAGAAATGAAAAGATAGGCTCGGAGGGGTGTACTAGGGGTTTCGTGTACTAAAAATGAGTACAACGCTAAGGCGTGGGAAAAATTAATTGACTTAACTAGCCAAGTAATATGACTTAAATGGTCAAATAATTATGATACGGGTTTAACACAAGGGTGATCCTAATGCCTCTTATCATGTAGTAAATCCTACTACACGAATGTAGTCTCACTAGCGGTCTCGGGATGCATCACTAACGCAAGTTCTAGAATCTAAATGCTACCGGTACACTAATAAGCACTAATAATAAATGCTTTTCCTATCAAATCTAAAGGCGAACCTCACATATTTGGGTGGAAAATTTTTCTGAATAGTACGGTTTTGTGCTAGTCATACAATCTCCTATCCATGAGACGCTTGCTATGGCTAAAGTTTCACTCCTAAATGTTGTAAAAAAATTTTAATTTGGCGCTAAAATTGCACTAACAAGTATTTCTCATAGTTTTATTACACATCTACTATCAAACAAACAAACTCAAGCGAAAGTGTATTTTTAAGGTATCATCATTTTACCCTCCCCTTACACTTATGATGAACATTGTCCCTAATGTTCAAGTAAAGAATGTAAAAGTGAATAAGTAAAACAAATGAAATCAAATACTCCCCTGATTCGCTCGGTATGGATAATAAGGTGGCCAGGTTAGATCTTCCTCCAAGAAAATGAACAATCAAAGCTTCCCTTCCAGAATATAAATCATCTTCTTGTTATACGTAACCTGTAGATCCTGAGAAAACAGACAAGGCAACCTCGCATAAAATCAGCGGCAATCTACATATGTTACTAAATCCTAGAAAATATACTAAGATATAATGCTTGTGGAATGATGTTTGCAGATTTCCTGGAGATTATAAAACTGATAATTCAACAAAAACTTTAAGATTCCGTTAGAAAAAAAAAACCGGTAAAATTTCCAGATTTTTTTACACGTGACGCCGTCAAGAGTAAACTCATGACGCCGTCAGAAGTGACCTGCAGAAATTCTTATGTTAAGTTTCTGGAAAATTTCCGGAAAAACTTGGTTCTACTTCCTGGAAAATCCTGCAAAACATCATTATGACTCGATACAAGCATTTGACTCTAACAAATACGAATGTACATGTTCACTTAATATTGTGGAGAATCATGCTCGGTTTGTTTCTTAAAAACATATTTGGGGTTTCCCCTTACACTTATCTTTTGCAAAAATACCTTTGGGTGAAGTTAAGACCAGGCCAAAACAACAAAATAAAGTATTTCCACTATTTAGCTTAGAAACATGATCTACCTACAATAAAAATAAAGCATGCATACGGAAGCAAATAACAAACAAACAAACAAAATCACACAAAACATGGGTTGCCTCCCAAGAAGCGCTTTTCTTTATTTACGAGTCTTGTAGCTAGACTCAAGGTCATGGGTTACTACGTGATACGGGTGAGTTCCTCATTGAGGACATCCTTGGGATCAAACTTAGGTTTTAGCTTCCTATCGGTTTTCTTAGTACGGTATGACCTTTCAAACTTTTCTCCATCCGGATCATGCAAAGTCATCTTCATATGCCATGATCCGTCACCTTCTTTAGGTGGCTTGTCCCACCTCCATTTACACTTGTCTCCCTCTCTTTTCCACTTATTTATCTCTATATTAATAGGCATTACGCTCAAGAACTCAATCATCTTCCTAAAGACTAAGGGGTCCTCAAAAGGATCTAGCTCTTCATCTCTAGCTATGAGTTGTTCTACCGAATGTGTCTTATCAATGAAATCTTTTTCTAGATAAAATGGGCATTGAGGTCCTATAAAGTTCCTTTCTATCCAAGGTCCATATCTAGACGGTCTCCTATTAATCTCTACCCAATGTGGTGTCGGTTCATCATCACAATCGTAACTATGTTTCTTAACATTGTATACCGACCAAGTGTCGCCCTCACCTACCGCTATCTTAGACTCCTTGCAATCTATCATGGCACTAGCGGTTGCTAAAAATCCTCTTCCTACCAACAATGGGCATGTAGTGTCACTAACCATGTCTAGGACGTGAAAATCCGCTAAGATAGTTAACTTTCCTACGTGAACAACTACATCCTTAATCATTCCAACCGGGTGGGCAATACTTCCATCCGCTAGACCTATCAATACCTCCGTCTCCTCTAACTTTCCTAGCTTAAGAATGGTGAATAGGGATAAGTGAATCAAGTTGAGGCTTGACCCTAAATCGGCTAGTGTGTCAAAAGCTTCGGATCTTCCTATCTTACAAGGCAAAACAAATGTACCCGGATCATCAAGCTTTTTAGGCAACTTGTTTTGAACGAAGGTGGTCCCATTTTTACCTAGCTTAAACTTCTCATACTTTTCTAGGAGGGCACTATAGTAGGGAGCACGGGCTAAGACATCAATGACGGGGCGTTTAATGTGAAGTTCCTTGAATTCATCGTCAAGGTCTTGCGTAGGAGGTGTTTCAACTATGCTTTTGAGCGGTTTTATATCGGGTGTTTTACTTGATTGGTCCTTTTGAAGAATTTGGTTTTGTTTGAAACACGTGCTCGTTGATTTAACCGAGTAGTATTGTGGACAAGAAGTGGGTGACGAAACTGATGATATGGAATTAACGTTTAGTTTCGGGTTCTTGACCGTGTCGCTTGGGAGTGCTCCCATTTCTCGGTCATTGAGAACTTTCAACAATGCGTCAATTTTGGTGGTCATCTCGCTTTGCTTTTGTTTGAAATCGGCTTCAAACTTAGATATGCGAGCTTCTTGAGATGCCATGAACTTAGACATCAATCCTTCAAGATTGTTGGTACTACCATAGTTGATAGAAGGATTTTTGTTGAAAGTACGATTGGAGGGTGGACCGTTTGGCTGATAACGATTAGGCGGATTGGAAGAATTGGCTTGATTTTGTTTCCACCTAAGGTTTGGGTGATTTTTCCAAGAGGGGTTGTATGAATCACCGTAATGGTTTGGCTCGGGTTTGAAAGTGTACCACTTATCTCCCGCTTCGTCTGTACGCGAGGATGCGTAGTCCGCAAAAGCTGTTCCGGGGAGTTCCACACAATCACGAGTGTCATGGGGACCACTACATAATTCGCATGAAGAAGTGATTTTGTTCACTTGGCTTGAAGGCTTAGGAGCTTCGTAAGATTTCATGAGAAACTTGACTTGGTCCCCAAGTTCCATGATCCTACGGTCGGGAATGCTAGAGTTGTTCGAAGGCAAAGATATTGCCTTGACTGTTTTGTTCAAATCACGGGGATCATTCCAACTTTCGTTGTCATAGAGAGCAAGATCTTCTATGAGTTCCCATGATTGTTCCGCACTTTGATCACGTAGCTTACCACCGGCCGATTGGTCAATGGCTCGCCTCGTGGAGAGATCGATATGGTCATAGAAGATTTGGACTTGGAGCCAAAGATCTATGCCATGATGAGAGACTTTTTGAAGTAAGTCCTTGAAACGAGTCCATGCTTCATAAAGAGTTTCATTTTGACGTTGTTGGAACATCAAGATGTCATTTCTAAGCTTAGTAGTTCTCCCCGGTGGGAAAAATTGAGCAAGGAAACGAGTGGTGAGATCATCCCATGTGATGATGGATCCCGCGGGTAAATGCTCAAGCCATTGACTAGCTTGATCACGTAGAGAGAATTGGAATAGGCGTAATCGGGTTGTCTCTCTAGTTGCAACATCTAGGTCTATGGAATCGACGATTTTAAGGAAGTCCTTGAGATGTTGATTTGGATCTTCGGAACGAAGTCTATGGAATGCACATCCGCTTTGCACCAATCGGATGGTGTCGGATCGCAAGGGGGTCACATTGGCTCTGGTGAGCTCAATGGTGTTTCGGTAGCCTTGGTGGCTAGGTCGGGAATACTCTCCTAAGGTTCAGGGCCTAAGAGGTTCTAGTGGTGGGTTTTGTTGTGGTGGGATGACGGGTTCAAAGATGTTCCCATCGTCCATGATGTCGGGTGGTGAAAAGTTACGAATAAAAACACAAAAAAATAAGATAGACTAAAGAGAACCTAAAAATAAAAATAAAGTCTTACTAGAAAGGAATCTAGCAAGTATACCTAATAAAAAGATATTCTAACCTAGACAATAACTATTTCCCGGCAGCGGCGCCAAAAACTTGATGTGTGGGGTTTGCACCAGGCTTTACCTCTCAAGGGATCTTGAGAAGCATACAACCCCCACCAGGCAGTGTACCTGATCGATGTAGTATAGTATAATGACAAGTACCGGGGGATTGATCGTTCAGCTAGGAATAGTGTTGCTAGGATTAGAAAACCTAAATACTAGGTCTAGAGATGAGGGATGATTCTTTTTGTATTTTTTATATTTTTTTAGAAAGCAAGTTAAAATCTCGGGTTTGAAGGATTTGGGCGGAATTAGTTGCTAATCAACTAACCCAATACTAAGATGCAATCAAAATAAAATACTAAAAATGAAAATAAACTATATTAAACTAAAGTTGTGAACAATATATGGGAGAAATGTGTTTACTTAGATTTCACTACTCCCTAGATATCTTTTACACGTTAATTACTTGTTATAGTTGTGTGGATGACGGATTGTATTCTTTAATACCATTGATGGGGTGGTGTACTTACTTCCCCAATCCTATGAGTACCTACTTCACTCCTATGTCGAGCCAGCTAAGAAGCTCCTAACATGGGATCATTATAATTTACTCATGCATTAAATACAACCAATAAAACCTAGTACACATCGGTTCATGTTTCCTAAGACGTTCAAGCATGTTATACAATGGAGATCTACCAGTTTTCTTAAGCCTAACATTGAAATCATTCATCCAATACAACCATAAACAAGTAATCAACACATAATTAACATCTAGGTTTCATTAGATCTAAGCAAACACAAGATAAATCTAGCCTAGCATGTTGAAATTAAGACAAGCACAAGATATAGACAACCAACACATAGACATATTGATTGAATTAAAGAGAAGACTTATCTCAATAGCACATGAAAGGATTCAAGGGGTAAAAACTCTTGAATTTATTGTAAAATACGAGCTAGGGTTCACAAAGTTCGGCCCTAGGGTTTCTCCACACAAGTTCTTTTTTTAATGAATGAAAATTAGAAAACTATACATAGATTTTAGAAGGTGACGACGTCAAGAACAAATGTCTGACGCCGTCATCTCGCCGCCAAATAGTTCCTCGGATTGCCTAGATCTGGATCTGACGCCGTCATGTGTACACCTTATGCAGGCCGTCATGAAATTAACTCTTGACGCTCTTCTTGTGACGCCTTCAGGTTTCTTCTGGGTCGTCATGGATTTTACTCTTGACGCCGTCATGATTTCGTTCTTGACACCGTCATACACTGTTTCCAGCATGGAAAATTAAGTCTTTGGCGTTTTCTTCACTTTTATGCTCCAAAAACGTCCGAATTGCTTCCTTTTCCAGATTTCATTCCCAAAGTACCTAAAATCATAAAAGGAACGATTTAGGGTAATATTTGATCAAATAAATTTAATTCCGGGCTTAAATGACCCCCTAAAAGTGGTTCATTTTTCGCCTCATCAAAGTGGCAGCTAGCTTTGCATTGTTGTTCCTAGGAGAGGAGGATTTTAACCATAATACTTTGTATTATTTTCATTGTATGAGTCTCTACTTAACTTGATAACAAGTTGTCCACTTGCTATAGATAGGTACGTGTCTAGTAGGCTAGTTTGAAATATACTTTCGACTTTCTCGATTTGACAACTTATAGTTTCAATGCCTGTTTCTCGTATATTGATAAGTACTTGAACTTATCTTCCTAAAGAAGTTTCCCGCTCATGCATTCAGAGGTTGTAGTTGTAATCCAGAATCGAGTCCTCATAGTCATAGAGACATTTGTCAGATCTCAGTGACATTGGTGTTGCTTTTAGCTCTTTGTAAATCACTCCCTGACACCGCATCAGTTTGTCAGATGTTTTCTTCAGTTGGGATTCAACGTCCCTGAAGCCATATATACGTTTGAGCTTTATACAACACTCACTGCTTTCATTATCAGTGAGTCACTTTCTAAATAATAATCAGTGAGACATGCTCTCTGATAATATATCAAGGAGTATCTCACTTATGATAACTATCAGGTTCACACTGACAGTTATGAAGTGACATTCTCTCTTTGACGTTTGAACTTTATACAACATTCACTGATTTTTATCTATAATACACCGTAAAATCCGAGGTCATTTATTTATGCTAATTATCGACACTATTCTAAACTAAGCCATTTTGCAGGCTAATTTGAAATTTTATATGAGACACTGTTTATTTGACACCCGATTGTTTTGATCACCGTTTGTTTGACACCCGATTATGTTTTGTCACCCGATATCACCCGATTGACACTCTTGGATGTCACCCAATGAGGTTAATACCAGTAACTCCCACTTGCGACCCGACACCCCATTTGGACACCGAGACATTATTAATACACACACACACACACACACACACACACATATATATATATATATATATATATATATATATATATATATATTAATTATTACAAATTTATTATTACTAGGTATATATGAGTATATATATACGTATGACGACACCGTTTATATATTTATGGTTTTCGCGAACCGACACCGACACCGAAATTAAATTCACAATTTTACGAATCACCGACACCCCGTCATATTTGGGCCGACCACAAGCCCACACGAATTCTTCTTTCTTTGAGTCACTTTGGCCGAAACACTCTCACAAGCCCACATGTTTTTCTTTTCCTTGTTTCGTTTGGGCCGAGTTTACCACAAGCCCATATGGCTTGTTATGTTTTCTTTTCTTTGCGTAGTATGTCACCCGAAACAAAAGCCAACTCCCTGGCCAACTAAATACTTACACACGTTTTTTTTTTTTTCTTTCTTGGTTCCCTACCTTCTCGACATCAAATATACCATTCCCTTTGACCTTGTTTCATGCGTGTGAGATTAGCCAAAAGTCGACCTCAAGCCAACCTATAAAAGTCTATAATACTTGACTAACCATCATACCAACACCTTACCCCATGAGATCTTATTAACCAAGGGATAACATGTTTCTTAAACTACTAACACAAACAATAAACAAGATCTTCAAAGTACACACATGGTCTAAATCCCTCCAAGTCCTAGCATTATAATATGGTTATAGCCTTCAAACCCTTGCAACCCGATTTGACAACGCCTTTCGAAGCTAGACAATGTTGTCGAGTATGAAATGACCACTCGAAAGGTGTTGTGTCCCAAGGAAACATTCGAACCACTCTATCCATATTATATAAGCCACATTAAATGCTAACTTACTCACACTCTCAAGTTTCACCAAGTTCTCAATCACAAAAACTCTCTACTTCTTTCTTTCTTGGTTGCTGTCGAGAGGATCTAGGGCATGAGTAAGGTTTTTGGGTTTGGAAACGAGTTGGGTAACTCTCGAAGGAAAAGGATCGATTAAAGCAAAGGGACGCCACATTTACTAAGTTCTCGTAGCTCACACGACATCCTCACCACCCTAGTTGGTGTTGTAAGTTATTGTCCCCCTTTTCAATTCATTCATTGTTCATTTCATGCGTTACACGCTCTACACTCTTCGTTTCTCACAATGAAAACACCTAAGAAAATATCACATGTCGTACAACACTTGGACTTTAAATCACACGTAACACTAGCACCTCGACACCCTTGAAGAAAGGGCTCGTATACTTGTTTTCCTACATACAAAGTATATATATTTCTTAGCACACTAATTCTTTGACCCAAGCTTAACCAAACTAACGAAACATGCATAAGGAACGCGACATTATTATACAAAAACTAAGCCTAAATCAAACCTATGTCGAGCACCCTTTTAAACGAAATAAAATGTCGAACGGGCTTAGATTGGGCTAACGAGCCCATATGGTTTCCAAAGGGGAAATTTCGGTTTAAGATTTTGGAAATAGCGAGAGGTACAAAAATAGGTTTTAAGGAATTTTTGTAAGTTAAAATCACTACTTTCATTGTACCAAAGGATTTATTTTTTTTAAACTTAATCAAGGACTATTTTTGCAAAAAGTCGCGTTAAAGGACTAAAAGTGACAACGTCACAGAACTTTCGGACTTAATTAGAAACTATCGAATTTTGAATAAAACGTAGGGTAGGAATTGTAATTTTTCCAAAGATCAAGGTGTAAAAGTGCAAAAGTTATAACAAGGACCAAAATGTAAATATTTTTGACCAAAGGGTAAAAAGTGTAACTTAAATAAAGTTAAGGGTCAAATTTGACAAAGGTATTTTATAATAAATTATTTTATCTAATTTGATTTTATATAAATACGTATATATATTTATGTAACTTTAAAACATATATATAACTTTACTAAAAATATTTAATTATAAATATTTTTAAAAAATATTATTTTCACAAACGAGTTGATATTCATCGAACACCGGTTCGTAACACGTTACAAATAACTACGTGAAGTTATTTTGGAATATATTAAGACACCCGAACGAATATCACCGTACACGTGACATATCACATGTCATTTACAACACGAAGCTAAGACACCGATCACTATGTATTATTTAGGTCGCAAGTCGGAGGAATTTCATTGCTAATCGTAGCAGTACATCATACCTTTGAGCACCGTTGTGATTCACACCCACCTGTCAGGTGAGTTCATGGTCCCACATTTTTAATTGTTTTAAACCCCGTGGGGAGATACATGCTATAAATCGAACACAAGTATTTTTCTGTATGCTGTTATCACCTGATATTGCCTAAGTTGACACCTGTGCTACAAGTCCCTCATATCACAAACCTTAATCACTTGTGAGTGAGCGCGAATATAGTTGATAGATCTATTGGAATGGCAGCCCACCTCTGTCAAGGTGATCACTTGGCAGGAGGTGTGCTATATTCGAGGTATTATGGAAATTTGGCACATTTCCTGTCACCGAGGGCCCCTTGTCATTTACATCCGCTGTGGTGTAGGTGATTGTTATTATCTTTATGATATGTCAAATCGATATTAAGGCTTGCGTTTCGTGAGGCTTAGGAGCAATATTTCACCAGTTTAGTCAAGACCTGTCTATCTTGGCTTGTTTATTTTAAATGCTTGACTTGTGTTCACACTATTACTATTTAAACTACTATGGATTCACTCAACCTTTGTGTTGACTTTTAAGCATGTTTATCTTAGGAAATTAGCAAGCATGGCGGCACGAAGCTGGCAAAAGAGCACACAGGACCTCCCTTTTTATTTCAATAATTATATCATTCTTTACAAACTCATTACTCTTTTGCGAAACAATTAACATTTTGGAAAATGTTTGTAACTCTGACTATTTGAGTTTTCGTGGAATGATATTGACTATCTTTTGAATTGTTTTCTATGAGTATGACTGTGTACTAAACTGTAATGACCCCGATTAGACTTCCGCTGCTTATCAAAATTTCGGGGTGTCACAGATTGGCATCAGAGCCATGGTTATAGAGAACCAAATGATTTTTCAAAACATTGGACTATAACCTCACCGGATTTTTAAACAAACTATTTATCACCAAAGTGCCCTCCGTGCCAGCGCTTGCCAACGTCATGTTTTAAGGTTTGATTTTTAAGCACCCATTGCATTTAGCTCACTATGACACTATGATCACTGTGCATGTAGCATTATGTAGACTAAATGACTTGTATTACTGCTATTTTTGGGATATTACAGTACCATGTCGCCCCTGGTTATTATTTTGTCCGACAATGACGACGTCGTGCTAGCATCATCCACTCACCCTACTATTGACTTATCTGACTATGACACCCATGACACCCGAGACACCCATGATTCTGACCATGACACCCAACCTGTATCACCTGCCATACCATCTCCTGTTCCATCTGGAGACCCATCTGCTGATACTGAGACCTTTGAGGAGGGTGAGGTTGCTTCTACACCCATTGATTCTTCTGCTATTCAGCATCTCTTTCGTCCTGTCTGTGGACCCATGACACAGGGACAGTACCTGACATCTCAGCAGATTCTTGCGGCTGATGATCGTCCTACACCACCTGCTAGTCACCACACCGGTTCAGATGCTGATGACAAGTCTTCTGACTCCGATACTTCTGACACTACTGCTTCTATTCCACCACCATCCCCGCCTGCACCGATTCGTCGGCGCAAGCGATTGAGGATTCTTGAGCCCTATGAGCCTGAGCCTTTCGGAGAGTTGTTTCGATATCATGAGGGAGACTATATCCACAAATGCACGGCTCGGAAACGAGTCTGTATTTTGCCTGCTTCTACTGTTACACCACCTGTACCTACACCTGTACTTACACCTGTATCATCACCCATATCTGTACTACCACCTGTTTCTATGCCAGATCTGACACCTGTGGCATCACCAGCACCTCCACCATCACCTGTATCACCCCCACCTGAGCCACATCCTTACATGCTACCTACTTACACCGCACCCCACACCTCTGAGGTTTTGCCACCCATGCCACCACCTACAGTTTTCTACTCACAGACTACTACCATACCGATACCATCACCTACTACATCACCTGTACCATCACCTGCTCCTACCGAGACCCCCACCTCACCCGACATTCATAGATTGGTTGATGCTCGTCGATGGTCGTTTTTGTTAGACTACATACATAGATGGAGATTGGTTGAGGGATCGCCTAGGGCTGCTGAGCTTGGAGATGGCTCTTCAGCGGTGTTACCGGTCACTAGGGAGCCGATACACCATACTATCCCTCTTTTGGCTGCTAGATTAGTGAGACATAAGGATCGTCTCGATGAGCTGTTGAGCATTATTGAGGATATATCCTTGTAGAGGATTGAGTGTATGCAGGAGGAGGTCACGAACCTCGTAGTACATAGGACAGCTTTAGAGATGGTATTTGAGATGATGGGGATAGAGATCGAGGAGGCACAGGCTACCATCACTGAGTTTGGTCATCGGCTAGATACTCAGAGGCATGAGATAGATGATTTGAGAGCGATTGCAGCCATTACACAGGAGATGCTGGAGCATCAGACACAGGAGTTAGCCGCATCTAGTTCTACCATCCACACACTTTCAGCCACTATTGAGGAGATTCAGGACCGTGAGAGATCCAGAGATTTGGAGATGTTAGAGATGATCAGGATCATCAGAGAGCTGGAGAGGAGATCAGGAGGCGCACCTGGACCTTCATAGATCTATGACATGTCATTACATACAGAGACATCTTAACTTGCCGCCTGTGGCATTAATAATGTTGTATCTATTTGTTTTGTAACAATGAATTCAAAATTATTAAAACTCTATGTTGGTTATGATTGTAACGTATTGATATTGATTTATGATGTTCTAGTTGTCTGATCTTTTATTATGCTCCCATATTGAGATTCATTATAATTTCCATGTATGTTGTTACATGTCGTGATGTTTATTTATGAATGATATGGTTTATGTTGATGTATGTATTTATGGTGTGGTTGTGATATGTACTTTGTGATGATCTCGACTATTATGAGTTTGGCTACATTATTTCTCTTGTTATTGATGTTTGGGATTTGTACTTATGCACTTGCGATTTTATAGAGTTATGGCCCCAAGGAAAACCGCTACTGCTACCTCGTCACCCGCTATGACCCAGGCTGCTATCAGAAAGTTGGTTGCCGACAGTGTTGCTACAGCTTTAGAAGAGCAGGCTGCTGCAATGGCACGAACTAGTAGCAATAACCGAGCCACTGCTGAGAGCGAGTCCGCTGCGACTCGAAAGTGTACTTATAAGGACTTCATAGCTTGTAAACCATCTCACTTCAAAGGAACTGAAGGAGTAACAGAGCTTGCTCGATGGTTTGAGCGAACTGAGACTGTGTTTGTGAGGAGCGGTTGTGCCGCTGAAAGCAGAGTCTCGTTTGCTACTGGAACATTGTTGGAAGACGCGTTGTCTTGGTGGAATGCAACTGCTCAGAAGATAGGTGTGGAGGAGGCCTATCAGATTACCTGGGCTGACTTTAAGGAGAAGATGCTGAAGAAGTTCTGCCCTAGAGGCGAGATCAAGAAGTTGGAGGATGAGTTTCACACGTTGGTTGTGAAAGGAAATGATCTCAGGGCTTATGATAGGAGATTTCAGGAGCTTTCCACACTTTGCCCTTCAAAGGTTCCCGATTTGGAAAAGTTGTTGGAAAGGTACATTGAGGGATTACCCAGGAGCATTGAGGGAAACGTCACCTCGTCGAAGCCTCAATCTTTGGAAGAAGCAATGACTATTGCCCAAAGACTGCTAGACCGGGAGATTAAGCGTAACTCTGCTCAGGGGAATAACGACCACAAAAGGAAGTTTGATGATCGGAAGACAAACAACAACAACCACAACAACAACAACAACAGCAACAACAACAACAACCGAAACCCCAACCGTAACCACCACCATGACAGAAACACCCACCACAATCAACAGAACTGACAACAGGAAGCTGTCAGAGCTTATGTCGCCGCACCAGTTAAGGATGCTAGGTATGCTGGACCTCTTCCATTCTGTGACAAGTGTAAGATGAATCACAATGGACCCTGCTATGCTAAGTGTGGGAAATGTTCAAGGACTGGACATAAGACACAAGATTGCAAGGCTACAGGAGCTAACTTCCAACCCGTGGTGTGGTATGCCATGCTTGTGGAGAGAAAGGACACTACAGGCGTCAGTGCCCTAATAAGGATAACAATGCATGTGGGAGAGCATACGTGCTAGGAGATGGAAATGTCCAGCAAGATCCGAACGTAGTCACGGGTATGTTCTTTCTAAACAACCGCCTCGTTAAAGTTTTATTTGATTCCGGAGCCGATCAAAGTTTCGTATCTATTTCCCTTGCACCCCTGCTTAATATTACACCGACCAAACTAGACACCACATAAGAGATTGAACTAGCCGATGGAAAGCTAGTAAGCACTAACACTATACTCCGAGGTTGCACCCTACGACTGTTAGACACCCCATTTGACATTGACCTTATGCCTATTACACTCGGTAGTTTCGACGTCGTTGTAGGAATGGATTGGTTATCCGAGAACCGCGCTAAGATCATTTGTGACGAAAAGGTCGTTCACATCCCACTGAATAACGAAACCCTGATTGTTCGCGGAGAGCGAAGTAAGACACGTCTGAGCATTGTTTCTTGCGTCAAGGTTGTGAAGTACATCGAACGAGGATGTCAAGTCTTTTTGGCTCAAGTCACCGAGAAGAAGTCGGAAGAGAAGCGACTCGAGGATGTGCCAGTAGTCAGGAACTTTCCAGAAGTTTTCCCCGAGGACTTGCCTGGCCTTCCGCCGACTCGTCAAGTGGAATTTCAAATTGACTTGATGCCAGGAGCAGCACCCGTAGCACGAGCACCCTATAGGCTAGCACCGTCGGAAATGAAGGAGTTATCTGGGCAATTGGAGGAATTGTCGGATAAAGGATTTATTCGCCCTAGTTCGTCACCGTGGGGAGCCCCGGTGTTGTTTGTAAAGAAGAAGGATGGAACCTTCAGGATGTGTATCGATTATCGTGAGTTGAACAAACTTACGGTTAAGAATCGATATCCGTTGCCAAGGATTGACGATTTGTTTGATCAACTGCAAGGATCGAGTGTCTACTCAAAGATTGATTTGAGATCGGGTTATCACCAACTGAGAGTTAGGGAAGAAGACATCCCTAAGACGGCTTTCAGGACAAGATACGGTCACTACGAATTCTAAGTAATGCCATTCGGTCTAACAAATGCACCCGTTGTATTTATGGACTTAATGAACCGAGTGTGCAAACCCTATTTGGATAAGTTCGTGATTGTATTCATCGATGATATCCTTATTTACTCACGAAGTAAGGAAGAGCACGCAGAACACTTAAAGGCGATACTAACACTGCTCAGAGAAGAGAAATTATACGCCAAATTTTCCAAGTGTGATTTTTGGATTGAGAAGATACAATTTCTTGGGCATGTTATCGACAGTAAAGGTATTCATGTTGATCCCGCCAAGATCGAAGCTGTTAAAAATTGGGCGTCACCTACGAGTCCTACCGAGATACGCTAATTTTTAGGTCTTGCCGGTTATTATCGAAGGTTTTTCAAGGATTGCTAAGCCTTTGACTGAGTTAACACAGAAGAAGAAGAAGTTTGAATGGGGAGAAGAGCAAGAATCGGCATTTCAGTTTTTGAAGCAGAAGCTTTGTGAAGCACCAATATTAGCACTACCCGAAGGAAGTGAGGACTTCATGGTATATTGTGACGCATCAATCCAAGGTTTGGGTGTCGTATTGATGCAAAGACTTAAAGTAATCGCTTACGCTTCTAGACAACTTAAACCCCACGAGGAGAACTACACAACTCATGATCTAGAATTAGGGGCGGTAGTATTCGCTTTTAAGATTTGGAGACACTACCTGTATGGAACCAAGTGTACGGTTTTCACCGATCACAAGAGTCTTCAGCACATTTTAGATCAAAACGAGTTGAACATGAGGCAACGTCGATGGCTAGAGTTGCTAAGTGACTATGATTGTGAGATCCGTTATCACCCGGGGAAGGCAAACGTTGTAGCAGATGCCTTGAGTCGAAAGGAACGACTTAGACCCCTCAGAGTTAGATCATTGAGTATGACAATTAGATCACCACTTCCGTCTCAAATTCTTGAAGTTCAAGCTGAGGCCCTTAAAGAAGGGAATAGACCGCACGAGAAGATTTATGGCATGCCAGAAAGCACGAATGGATTTGTCAAGAAACCAGATGGAAGGCTGTGTTTCAAGGACAAAAGTTGGATTCCATTGTATGGAGGAATACGAGACCTCATTATGCACGAGTCTCATAAGTCTAAATATTCCATTCATCCTGGTTCGGACAAGATGTATCAAGATCTAAAGAAGTTGTATTGGTGGCCAAACATGAAAGCTGACATTGCAGAGTATGTCGGTAAGTGTTTGACCTGCTCAAGAGTAAAGGCTGAACATCAAAAACCATCCGGTCTTTTGATTCAACCCGAGCTACCAATGTGGAAATGGGAAAGGATTACAATGGATGTCATTACAAAATTACCCAAGACATCGAGTGGGTTGGATACTATTTGGGTTATTGTCGATCGTCTCATGAAGTCAGCGCACTTCTTGCCAATCAAAGAGACTGATGATATGAACGTTCTTGCACGTTTGTACCTTAAGGAGATAGTTTCCCGGCATGGAGTGCCTATTTCTATTATCTCCGACCGAGACAGCCGTTTCACATCTAACTTTTGGCGATCCTTACAGAAAGCCTTGGGAACTAAGTTAGATATGAGGACAGCTTACCATCCACAGACTGATGGTCAAAGTGAAAGGACTATACAAACCCTAGAGGACATGCTTAGGGCATGTGTGATTGATTTTGGAAAAGGCTGGGATAAACACCTACCGTTAGCAGAATTTTCATATAACAACAGTTATCACGCTAGCATTAAGGCTGCACCGTTTGAAGCACTTTATGGAAGAAAGTGTAGATCACCGGTTTGTTGGGCTGAGATTGGAGATGTACAACTCTCAGGTCCCGAGTTGATTCTTGAAACCACTGAGAAAATAGTGAAGATTAGGCAATGATTACAAGCTGCTAGGGATCGGCAAAAGAGTTATGCTGATGCGCGAAGGAAACCAATAGAGTTTCAAGTTGGAGACAAGGTCATGCTTAAGGTATCACCTTGGAAAGGGATGATTAGGTTTGGAAAACGTGGAAAGCTAAACCCAAGATACGTTGGACCCTTCGAGATCATTGAAAGGATCGGTCCCGTGGCATACAAACTTGAACTACCTATGGAACTCAGTAGAGTGCACAACACCTTCCACGTGTCAAATTTGAAAAAGTATTTATCGGATGAAACACTCGTGATTCCGTTGAAAGAGATCAGAATCGACGATAAGTTGAACTTTATTGAGGAACTCGTTGAGATTATGGATAGGGAGGTCAAACGACTTAAGCATAGTCGCATTCCCATTGTTAAGGTCAAATGGAACTCTAAGAGAGGACCCGAGTACACATGGGAGCGCGAGGATCAAATGCGTGCCAAATACCCACAACTATTTGATGAGACAACCCCGAGCACCGATTCAACTTTGGATTCCGGGACGAATCCAATCTAACGGGTGGGTACTGTAATACACCATAAAATCCCAGGTCATTTATTTATGCTAATTATCGACACTATTCTAAACTAAGCCATTTTGCGGGCTAAATTGAAATTTTTATATGAGACACTGTTTATTTGACACCCGATTGTTTTGATCACTGTTTATTTGACATCCGATTATGTTTTGTCACCCGATATCACCCGATTGTCACTCTTGGATGTCACCCAATGAGGTTAATACCAGTAACTCTCACTTGAGACCTGACACCCCATTTGGACACCGAGACATTATTAATATATATATATATATATATATATATATATATATATATATATATATATATATATATATATATATATATATATATATATATATATATATATATATATATATATATATAACAATATGTATATATTAATTATTACAAATTTATTAATACTAGGTATATATGAGTATATATATACGTATGACGACACCGTTTATATATTTATGGTTTTCACGAACCGACACCGACACCGAAATTAAATTCACAATTTTACGAATCACCGACACCCCGTCATATTTGGGCCGACCACAAGCCCACACGGATTCTTCTTTCTTTGAGTCACTTGGGCCGAAACACTCTCACAAGCCCACACGTTTTTCTTTTCCATGTTTCGTTTGGGCCGAGTTTACCACAAGCCCATATGGCTTGTTATGTTTTCTTTTCTTTGCGTAGTATGTCACCCGAAACAGAAGCCAACTCCCTTGCCAACTAAATACTTACACACGTTTTTTTTTCTTGGTTCCCTACCTTCTCGACATCAAATATACCATTCCCTTTGACCTTGTTTCATGCGTGTGAGATTAGCCAAAAGTCGACCTCAAGCCGACCTATAAAAGTCTATAATACTTGACTAACCACCATACCAACACCTTACCCCATGAGATCTTATTAACCAAGGGATAAAATGTTTCTTAAACTACTAACACAAACAATAAACAAGATCTTCAAAGTACACACATGGTCTAAATCCCTCCAAGTCCTAGCATTATAATATGGTTATAGCCTTCAAACCCTTGCAACCCGATTTGACAACGCCTTTCGAAGCTAGACAATGTTGTCGAGTATGAAATGACCACTCGAAGGGTGTTGTGTCCCAAGGAAACATTCGAACCACTCCATCCATATTATATAAGCCACATTAAATGCTAACTTACTCACACTCTCAAGTTTCACCAAGTTCTCAATCACAAAAACGCTCTACTTCTTTCTTTCTTGGTTGCTGTCGAGAGGATCTAGGGCACGAGTAAGGTTTTTGGGTTTGGAAACGAGTTGGCTAACTCTCGAAGGAAAAGGATCGATTGAAGCAAAGGGACACCACATTTACTAAGTTCTCGTAGCGCACACGACATCCTCACCACCCTAGTTGGTGTTGTAAGTTATTATCTCCCTTTTCAATTCATTCATTGTTCATTTCATGCGTTACACGCTCTACACTCTTCGTTTGTCACAATGAAAACACCTAAGCAAATATCACATGTTGTACAACACTTGGACTTTAAATCACACGTAACACTAGCACCTCGACACCCTTGAAGAAAGGGCTCGTATACTTGTTTTCCTACGTACAAAGTATATTTATTTCTTGGCACACTAATTCTTTGACCCAAGCTTAACCAAACTAACGAAACATGCATAAGGAACGCGGCATTATTACACAAAAACTAAGCCTAAATCAAACCTATGTCGAGCACCCTTTTAAACGAAATAAAATGTCGAATGGGCTTAGATTGGGCTAACGAGCCCATATGGTTTCCAAAGGGGAAATTTCGGTTTAAGATTTTGGAAATAGCGAGAGGTACAAAAACAGGTTTTAAGGAATTTTTGTAAGTTAAAATCACTACTTTCATTGTACCAAAGGATTTGTTTTTTTTAAACTTAATCAAGGACTATTTTTGCAAAAAGTCGCGTTAAAGGACTAAAAGTGACAACGTCACAAAACTTTCGGACATAATTAGAAACTATCGAATTTTGAATAAAACGTAGGGTAGGAACTGTAATTTTTCCAAAGATCAAGGTGTAAAAGTGCAAAAGTTATAACAAGGACCAAAATGTAAATATTTTTGACCAAAGGGTAAAAAGTGTAACTTAAATAAAGTTAAGGGTCAAATATGACAAAGATATTTTATAATAAATTATTTTATGTAATTTGATTTTATATAAATACGTATATATATTTATGTAACTTTAAAATATATATAACTTTACTAAAAATATTTAATTATAAATATTTTTAAACAATATTATTTTCACAAACGAGTTGATATTCATTAAACACCGGTTCGTAACACGTTACAAATAACTACGTGAAGTTATTTTGGAATATATTAAGACACCCGAACGAATATCACCGTACACGTGACATATCACATGTCATTTACAACACGAAGCTAAGACACCGATCACTATGTATTATTTAGGTCGCAAGTCGGAGGAATTTCATTGCTAATCGTAGCAGTACACCATACCCGTCAAGTGAGTTCATGGTCCCACATTTTTAATTGTTTTAAACCCCGTGGGGAGATACATGCTATAAATCGAACACAAGTATTTTTCTGTATGCTGTTATCATATGATATTGCCTAAGTTGACACCTGTGCTACAAGTCCCTCATATCACGAACCTTAATCACTTGCGAGTGAGCGCGAATATAGTTGATAGATCTATTGGAATGGCAGCCCACCTCTGTCAAGGTGATCACTTGGCAGGAGGTGTGCTATATTCGAGGTATTATGGAAATTTGGCACATTTCCTGTCACCGAGGGCCCCTTGTCATTTACATCCGCTGTGGTGTAGGTGATTGTTATTATCTTTATGATATGTCAAATCGATGTTAAGGCTTGCGTTTCGTGAGGCTTAGGAGCAATATTTCACCAGTTTAGTCAAGACCTGTCTATCTTGGCTTGTTTATTTTAAATGCTTGACTTGTGTTCACACTATTACTATTTAAACTACTATGGATTCACTCAACCTTTGTGTTGATTTTTAAGCATGTTTATCTTTGGAAATTAGCAAGCATGGCGGCACGGAGCTGGCAAAAGGGCACACAGGACCTCCCTTTTTATTTCAATAATTATATCATTCTTTACAAACTCATTACTCTTTTGCGAAACAATTAACATTTTGGAAAAATGTTTTTAACTCTGACTATTTGAGTTTTCATGGAATGATATTGACTATCTTTTGAATTGTTTTCTATGAGTATGACTGTGTACTAAACTGTAGTGACCCCGATTAGACTTCCGCTGCTTATCAAAATTTCGGGGTGTTACATTATCAGTGAGTCACTTTCTGAATAATAATTAGAGAGACATGTTATCTGATAATATATTAAGGAGTATCTCACTTCTGATAACTATCAGGTTCACACTGATAGTTATGAAGTGACATTCTCTCTTATCGTTATCAGAGACTTGATGCTCACTGACCTTCATAAGGTGTATTAGGCTATTTTATATTTAAATACTTGTCAGAGACAATTAGGTCGGTTTTCAGACCAACACCAAATAGTCATATTAATGTTGGAGTAAGGGGAGTGGAAGAAATCGGTGTAAACATTCTTTATGATGCTTACGTGGAGACGTTGTGTCACGCGGAAGCCATTATCCGAGCTTCTTCGTGGCGAAAAACCTCCGTACATGTCCAACAAAAAAATTTCGTGTTGATTTCTTCCATCCTCTTTACCTCATTGTTAGTATGCCCATTCGTATCATGTGTATTCTAAATAGAAAATGAACTATGTCTTAGGTGACATGTTTTTTTGGACGAGAAACGTAATTACGCCAGGTTTACAACAAAAGGCATCACTGAAGCTAGGCTTCATCCATCTAACGCCGAGAAATGAAATGTCTTGAAGAACTTTCTGGTAAACATAATCTTCTAAATTTCTATTTTTGGTGTATTTCCATAATGGCTGTTGGGTAAATATATGTGGTGTGAAACCAACTATATAATATATGGTGCCATTTTCAAATATTTATTTTGACTATTTATGATTTAGAGCTTGAAATTAGCGATTTACGACTTTGTAGGTGTTATAATGTGGCACACTTTTTGATAGAAACGATGAAGAATATGGAAATGAAAGATTTGACGAGGATCGAGCTATTTATGGTTGCTTAAACTTACAGGCTTTGAGCAGCTGTTCCGGATAAGATCAACAGCAAGTCAGCAAGAGCTGAAGCCAAGAAGAAATGAAAACGATTTTTATGGCTTTATATGTATCTTACTTGCAAAAATTGAAACCAAGAAGAAACGAAACGATTTTGTGTAAATTTATATGTAATTTACATTCATAAACAGTAATAGTAGTTTCCTCTTATACTTTTTATTAGCTGCATGTTTCATTCATGTTTAGTTTTTTGCTTTTTACTTCCAATGATATAAAGGGTCACTACTTTGTTTATTCAATAACAATTATTTTATCTTTCTTTTGATAATCCTGTATTTCAGTTACAGTTACAATCATGGTTAACACATTCTAACAAGTACAACACTAAATCAAGAAAAAATGAAAAGGATTTTGTGTAACTTTAGTGTAAATCACCTACAAAAATAAGTGGTTCACTAATTATTTTATCTTTATCTTATTATTATTATTATTATTATTATTATTATTATTATTATTTTTATTTTATTTTTTATTTATTTATTTTTTTGTTGTAATATTGTATTATGAATACTGTACAAGAACGGTTAACACATAAAGACCCTGTTTGATCTAGAAAAAAATATAGTATTCTAAGAACCATAATACCAACGTTTACAAACACTCTGCATCACACGAGTTGAAATCCTCTTTATAACTATTTGCAATTATAAAATCATGTTGATATGCACGAGTAATCGCTAGTTATACAAATTTTTGTTAAGGTTTTGCTAAAGGCCAAAATACATTTTAGTACCCTGAATTTGTCTAACCGGGTCCTCTAGTACCCTGAACTCTTAAGAGTGAAGAATGGTCCCTCAACTTAGAAAAATGGATACCTTAATACCCTCACTTAGTTTAACTCTCTCACATGATTCTCATGTGACTTCCTCGGTTACTTTTCTAACGTCCACACTAAAATGTCATTTCTAAAACATTAAATTATCAGTTTTCAGGAACCCTAATATATTTCAATACTAGCTCAACTTCACACGTTGCAAATTTCTATTACAACTTATATACCAGCAACATAAATGACTATTTTTATTTCTACCAATCAATCTACGATTTTCCTATTTAAATACAAGATTGTTCAAATCCGTTACAATGATATATGTTGATTGTGAATGAAATTGAACCGTTCATTGTTATGATTATCACATACATATACTACTCAATACTTAATTCAATCTATGATATATATATATATATATATATATATATATATATATATATATATATATATATATATATATATATATATATATATATATTCAGTTTAAACCATCAAACCTACTTATGAAATGAACTACACGATTAATCAAAATTAGCATAATCGAATAAGAAATCCTTGTATATAAGATGCCACAACCTTTCCAAGATCATAAACCTACTCATGAAGATTAATTCATAAATTGACTCATGTAACGTATGTTTTATTGAATTATAAGCTATAAGTAAAGAGTGTTCTACTAAAATATATTTGTTTCAATTTCTTAAGGAGGCTACTTAGATTTTTTGTTGTATATATGATGGAACAGAAGAGTATAGTTTGTTGTATATATTTAGAGAGATGATTTACACACTCAACTTTTTGATTGAGACACTTCAATGTACAACCAGTAAAAGCAGAATGTATAAACTGTACAACTGATTAATGTACATGTTAGAGTGTCCTAATAAAAAATTTGAATGTGCAAATCATTTCTCATATTTTTATGTAGTGTAAAAAGCAATGTTACTTTATAAGAAATATGGCATGAATAAACTGTAATAGCATGAATTTTGGGTAACTCTTTGATTCTAACTTTTCAGAAATGTCATTTTATTGTGCATGTTAAAAAACTAATGACGAAAGAGAATCATGTAAACGAGTTAAACTAAGCCAGGAAGTACCCATTTTTCCAAGTTAAGGGTACCATTCTTTACCTTTAAGAGTTCAGGGTACTAAAGGACCCGGTTAGACAAATTCAGGATACTAAAATGCATTTTGGCCTTTGCTAAATAATACCCACCGAGCATTATAAAAAAAATAAAAAAATGGACTTTATTAAATCAAAAATCATTTATTGAAACTTAGGGTATGTTTGGCAAAAATAGTTGTAAGCTGTTAACTGTAAGCTGTAAACTGCAAAGCTGTTAACATGAGCTACAAGCTGTATCTTTTTTCAATAAAAATGTCTGGTAATTTAGCTGTTGAATGTAATTATAAGATGTTAAATGATATAAAAAGATATATTTATAATTGTAAATAAATATTTAGATGATATATCATTAATTTAAAGTTTTAACGACTCTAAAATATTTAAAAAGATTCATAAACAGCTTTTCATTTATAAACAAAAAAGCAAAACCAGAACAAACAAAAAAGAACTCAACTCAAAATTTCATACCAAAAATAACTCAACTCACTTTTGATCTAATCCAATCTTCATCTCTTTAAAAGACAAACTGAAAGCAATAATTAACATGTGTGTAATAGATAATGATAACAACAATCAACTTAATTCTGATGAGATTAATCCATCTACTTCTTTTCCGGTAATACCCTTTATTCTTTTCTTGAAAATTACTTGTTGAGTAGAAAGAAAGGAATGTTTATACGAGTTTTAAGTTGTTTTCAAGTAAAAACAAAATAGAGAAAAGAATAAAAAGTAGAAAAGCAGAGCGTGTTTTCCGGTGCAAGGACGAATAAGAAAAAGCTGATGAAAGGAATCCACGTGGATAGAATAATAGACGTGTGATTAGAATGTAACGGACAGGATTAAACGTATGTTTTAATTGCAACTGCCAGACAACTGTAGAGGAAATATTGGGAGATCATATTTTGCAGATTTGAGTTTTATCTTTTTATTTTAGAGAGAGAAAGATAAAAATTGTATTAAATTTAGGTAGCAGGCTTGCAGTAGCTATTGGCGGCGTTTGCAGGGGGCGTGATTTTAATGCATCCAAGTTACTAAAAGACACCAATATTTATATTTAATTATGAATAAATTTGTTTTTATACAAAAAAAATGAATCATCTAAAACACAATACTGTAGTTGACGAAATGGTAATGTGGTATTGTGGCGTACTTTTTAATATACAGTATGTGGCTAGACGTATAAATATGTTTTGAGGTGTTAAAGAATGTGCATGCAAAATAAAATTTTACAAACTCAAAATGAGAGTTAAAAATAAAACAAGTTTTTGATATATTTACACAGTATTGTGTTTTTTTTTATTACCATTAATTTTTATATGGTCAATTGATAATTTCCAAAACAGTAAATAGCTGACACAATATTCTTTTTAATGAATAGTTTAGTCAAAACAGTAAAAACACAAATCAATATTGTTTTATACATACTAGTACTACGTAGTGGTCAATCTAACTTTCGTGACGCTTATAGCTCGTATATTATCACAGTTTCTAATATGTTCCTGTAAGCCTTTCTTACATGGAGAGGATTTGATTTCAGAGAACTACTCCAACAACATTTTTCCTGCAAACTTTGGACTCGAATTGGTAATTTCAGTTAGTGAATTCTTCCAGACCATCTCCGCGTGCATTTGCGGGTGCTTGTGTATATAGCTCTCGCCAAACCGGTCCCCATTTTCTTCCATGTGTGTGTCATGGCGTCACCATGCAAGAACACACAACCATTTTTATGGATTTAATACTCCCACGGGTTTAATATGGTACTTGATTAAACTATATAGATTGTGTTCCATATCATGATACAATAGTAATTTTTTTCATAACCAGTGTCACGATGTGCACACACACCCCAAGTTGATTTGTAAATAAAGTTGTGTTTACTAAATTAAGGTGCTGCTTAAAATCAATTTAATTGACTTAATATGAAAAAAATTGAATTTATTAAGTTATACAAAAACTGTTCATTTATGACTTAATGAAGAAAAATTACTTAAAATATTAAATAATAAAACTGAAGTTGTCTGCATTACGTCACCTATTAATTAAACATGACTTAATATAAAATTTTAACAAACAAGCTCTAAGTAGTTACATATAAAGATTTGTAATAGCCTCTTATTAGAGAGAGAAAAGCTTTAACGTCTCTGCCAATTAAAAGCCATTAAAGGTTTTAGACCTACTTTTTTCTCCATTAAGAGAAAAATAAACACGCTTAATTCAAACCAGGTATCATCTTTACAAAGTAATAACATGTATTCTTAATCGTTAATTTTTCATGACTTAAGATCGAAATGAAAAAAATATTGAAATAAGAAAGATGAAAAATAACTATAAGTAGATATGCATCGACTTAAATTAGATACATCTTTATTAGTTTAAATGCATCATTATATATTTTATACCTCAAAATTTGATACATGTACATTATATTTTTCGTGCTCGTAAGTTGTTTTCTAATACCACTTTGCTTCATTTTTAGCTCAAAATAAGTTTAAATGAGATGCATCTAAATAAAGAGAGATATATATAATTTAAGTAGATGAATCTCAAATATATAGTTATAATTATTTATGATTTTTTTTATTTTTAAGTTTATTCTCACCTGATCCGTTCGTATCATAAGTGTTTATTTTTTTTAAACGTATCAAAAGTGTTTAATACAACAAAATTGGTTTGTAGACAACTTTTTTATTTTGACAATTATACCCTTACAAATTAATCACTATTTTTCTGTTTCACATAAAGTGTTAAACTAAAGCTACCAACTAACATTTCTTTTCTCGTATATGTACCATTTTCTTTTATATTACAAAATACGTATTTTTCTTAACACAATTGGTTTAGCACATTTACTTTATTTTATCCTTGTTTCTCTCTCACACTAAATTTACATTTTTCTAAAAACCCTAGATCTTTAAGTAGGTGGCACTCTCACACCCCTATCTATTCCGTGATCAGTGAGAGATTAAAAACCCTTTTAATTTCTTTTCTTGCTATGGATTTTTGTTTATTTTTTGGTGTGAAAAAATGTCAGGTTTTTTCTCACTAGGTGGTGGTTACAATATCGCTAAAGATGATACACAACAACAACAAAGAAATCAAGAAACTAATGAAGACAGTATAATCACTCCAAATAGTTTATATTTATTCAGAAACAACGAAGATATCTATAACAAAGGGTTTGACTTATGGCAACAATATTACCAGCTTCATCAGCAACGACACCAGCAACAACATTATGATTTAGGTGTCGCTAGAAGAAAAAACACCAACACTATTAGTGACGGTGTAGAAGATCTTTGTCTTAACAGCAACAACAATAATACTAGTCACAACAACAATTTGTACTCTTCTTGGAATTTTGTTAGTAGGTCAAGTGGAAGTAGTGACAGCTCAAGAGTGATGAGGGCGGCTGGTTATGGGATTGTGGGCGGAGATGGCGGCGGGGGTAGTAGTAGTGGCGGCGGTATGAATTGTCAGGATTGTGGTAACCAAGCAAAAAAGGACTGCCAGCATATGCGCTGTAGAACCTGCTGCAAAAGCCGTGGGTTTCAGTGTCAAACCCATGTCAAGAGCACGTGGGTTCCCGCTGCTAAGCGGCGGGAACGCCAACAACAACTATCTACCTTAACAAATCAACAACAGCAACCTAGTTTAGGTAACCAACAACTTAGTTTAATGATGAGAGGTAGTGGTGCTAGTGGTAGTGGTATTGATCCAAACCCGAAAAGGTTGCGAGAAGATCATCAACTTATTGCAACTGCTGGGGGTGGTTTAACTTTGCCTCATCATCATAACACTTCAGGTTAGATTATTATGTGTGAGTTTTTTTTTATTTTTTTTTTATATGAAATGAGAAATGAGCATAACCCTTTTGTTACAATTATTTGTTCTGGAGAAAAGAATGTATTTTAATTTTTTCACTCATATTCGTTTATGATTTGATGGGGTTCATTTTTTACCTTTTTTTTAAGAATAATTTAGGTTCTACTGTATGTGAGAATATTAACCCTATATCTAGATAAAATCTAATGAGTATGGAAACATGTAGTGTTAGTCACTGTGTGCAACTGTATGTGCTATGAAATATCGCATTATGCGTGTTATAGGTGAAGGGTTGACTTCATTTCTTAGCCTAGAACATTATATAATGTTTTATTAACTGTGGGCTTTTGTTCATATTGTTTGTCAAAATTAGGGTTAGAAGTGGGACATTTTCCAGCAGAAGTGAGCTCTCCGGCGGTGTTTCGGTGCGTTAGGGTCACTGCAATTGATGAGGAGGAAGAGCAACTAGCATACCAGACTGCGGTTAGCATTGGTGGGCATGTTTTCAAGGGAATTCTGTATGATCGTGGTCCAGAGAGTCGGTACAACCACCCCGGAGGAGGAGAGAGTTCCTCCGGAGGTGGCGGTACCGGCTCTCAACATCAACAACTTAACCTAATTACCTCGGGCACTATGGGGGTTGCTACTGCAACCACCACAGTGAATCCGAATGTTACTTCTATTGATCCTTCATCGATATATCCAACTCCACTCAATGCGTTCATGGCCGGTACGCAATTCTTCCCTCCACCTAGATCATGAAAAATAGAGGCAAAGTTGATTATAATTTGCTAATTGTTATGGAATTTTAGTAGTGCATTTGCATGCTTTGATCTTGATTATAACACATTGTTTATGTAGCTGCTAGCATTTAACTAGGAGATATCATCAGAAACAAAGTGTATGCAAAATTTAACAAATTTGTAATGAATGATTATGAATGACTATGGTTACTACAATGTTAATTATTTCATCCCTTTCTTTTGTTCGTATAAAAAGTTATTTATATCGTAACTAATGTTGTATGCCGATCGTCTGGTAATTAATACCCTAAGACTATATTTTTGAACTCGTTAGTTGTCACAGTCATATTATTCTACCTTTGATGTATCTATTTCACTTGAATAGGTTTTTGATTGTATCATACTACTACAAAGTACTTTATCCGGACCATATACTATAATTTTGTTTTTTAATAAACAAAAATAGTTCTTTGTGTGAACGTTGAATTTGCTGTTTCAAATTCTCATAGTACTGGGGTACATCTGGATTTGTGCACAGAGAATAAATATGATCATTAAGACCTGGAGTATCGTAGAGTGTTATTGTGGTTAAACAATAGTAATCATTTCATTACTTAAATATTTTATGAAAAATGTAATTACTTTCTGCTTTGTTTTTGAACTCGAGGTAGCTTTATGCCCCGTTTACCCGTTTGTATGCCGGGTTATAATGTCACAAAGGTTTCAAGGTGCATATTCTTTTCTTTCCAAAAGTTCATAATTCATACATTTAAAAGTTGACTATTTTTAAGGTATAATTCCATTAGTTTCATATAAACCTTTTACTATGATTGCTTAATGAAATTTTGGGATTTTGTAATCTCCAACTTCTTGCTAGCTAGATTACTATAAAAGTATTCGTTGCCGTTCAAAAAGAAAGGGAACGAGTTTCATGATGTGTAAATATGTTATAATATAGTTGAGATTACACACGGAACGACATATATATGAAATGGATGTTCTGATATAAATGGTATGTTTTAATAAAGTATAACGACAATGTAACTCTTTGGTGTAATGTTTGGTGTCTCTGTGAGGTCGATTATCAACCTACTTTTTGTTTTGAGGTCCATCATCTAAACCCTCCACTGCATAGCATTTTTCACCAATTATGTATGTTCATTAAGTATTGCCCATGTGTGGGGGCATCTTTAAAAGGATTTTAGAGTATCCAAACCTTGATAATTCTTGTTAGTGTAAGATTTCAAAATAAGTTATATTTGTGATGGTGAATAGATATTTATATCTGGATATGTTTTTGTTATCGTCGCGTGCATAGTTTTGTTGAACTTAAATCTTGATGGCGATATAGCCATATGACGATTGTTTTTAAGCTACATGTTTACTTATCAACGGTGAATGTCAGAACGTTGGACATGAAAAGTATATATGTGATCGGTAATGCTTATTTGGATTCCTATTCTAGACAAAAAAGCCCTATAAAAATCTCGACATTCTTCATCTCTACATTTGGCAAGGTTTGTGTTTTGAAAATTTTACGATAATACCTCTCATATCTACATGTCGACTAGTTTTAAATGTTGTCATTAACTCATTACAGTATGAACATGGGTATGATGTAGCTAGGCTTCATGTGTTTAAATGACGAATCATGGTGATCAGACAGAATTTAATTTGATTTAAAGGTGTATATTATTTGATAATAAATATATGGTTAGACAAGGACATGCATAAGTGCAAGTGAGTCCCAAAAAAGAAGGATGGAAGGTGTTTCTGGCACATTATTATGGTTTTATAAATGCAACTTCAGCCCAGTAAATGCATTTTATGAGTTGCGAGTACTGAGTTAATATGCATGCATTATATGTTCATTTATGTTTGCCTAGTAAATGCTGCTTTATTAATCCATCACGTATACATATATACATAAACATTGTGTATCTATATATCTATTGTTCTCTAAAATAGACCCAACTCACGACCTCTCTAGAGGAGAAGTGTGTATCATCCCGTGATACCCTAATTTGTAGGACTTAGATACCCAAAAGATTTATAGATTCCACATGTTAATGTATACAATTTTGATCCACTCTCACCACTAAATATCATCACCCAACACCATTATCACCTTCCTATAACGATTTTTCTATACCTCTTTTAGACCCAAACATACCACACAATAATACATGCTCATAACAATTTATCTAAATATAGTCCCAAAACTCAATATGCTTTCACTTTTTAGTAAAAAAGAAAATCATTTTAAAAAATGGTCTTGTGTGATCGCTAGTTTGTACGACTTCATAGAAAATTTAATAAGTGTCCTAACAAGTTGGTGAGGTTTTTTTTGTTAGAAGTGATATTTTGTGTGACCAAAATGATGTCTTGCTAGACTAGTTTTGTCTTATTCAAAAAGTCAACTGTATGTTTCACTTTTTTGTTCAAAAAATATGTAAATGAATAAAAATTACGATTCACGATTGACTTTCTCAAGACAAAAATGATTTAGCAAAACATCAACTTGGTCGCACAAAATTTCGCTTCAGTTTAACAAAGTTTAACAAAATTTAATATGCATACATCTTGTGCGATAACTATTAGTTGATATCCGAAACAAAGTTAAACAAAGCCAATGTTAAATGTTCGCAAATGTTATTTATAGGATGAATATAGATGGAACTTTTTGGAACTGAAATGTTTTCCAGCCTCTATTGTATTTTGTACAATGTGTTTTAGATGTGGCACCTTTGGGCTAAAGGGAATGTAGGACGATAGCCATTCCACAAACTTAAATATGTTCATATAAATGGTAAAAATGTTTCATGCATATCCACATGTACTCTATGCATAAAAGCTTGTGCTTTATGATAATGCATATATAGAGAATTGAATGAATACAGTTATAAATATGTAGATGGTGGTATGGGCTAGAAAGGTAGGGGTCCTAGATTTAGAAAGTATGTGTAAGAAAGAGTAAATGGTTAAACGAGGTTACTCGAGTTGATGAAAGTTCTGATTTTAAACAAGTACTTCCTTTTGATCAAGACATTACACTCTTTATGGTTAAACATACTTTCTGACCATCAACATAATTTTAGCATTTGTAGTAGGTTTTTTTATACCGCGTCTCAAATTAATAGTCCTTGTTTTCATTTCGGGACGTCCCAGTTTAATTGTCCACTGATAAAATATAGATAGAGAAGTTTGTTCGAGTTTATCATTTGAGGTATTAGTTATGAGTACATGCCAGCTGTTTTTTTTTTTTTTTTTTTTTTTTTTTTTTTTTTTTTTTTTTTTAACTATAAGTGTAACATTTAGAATTTTGGACATGCTATCAAGTATCAAGAACCTCTTGACATGTATTGCAAAGTAATATTGAGTATGTTTTTTTGGCCAAGTTATTCAAGCATTGGAATTTCACTGTGAATGCTTCTACGTACGTGTTTCTCAACTCTCTGGATACCCAATCTCAGAGTGGATTCTCGGACCAATGATTTTTCTTTTGTCCGGATATCTATAATTTTCCTTGGTTGACAACGGTTGTAGTTTTACCAATATTTGTGGTTTCAATTCCTTAGTTTCTTTTTGTTCAAAAAAAAAAAAAAAAAAAAAAAAAAAAAAAAAAAAATTCCTTAGTTTCTTATTGCCATATATTAGTTTGTATATGTCAAAATCAGACTCGTAGTCAGCCTGAAAAGAATAGGTTTACCGCCCTCTATTCGCACTATTACGGATATGAAATAAATAGGAAGATAGGATTCGTATGAGAAAACGAGTCCAAGATCAAACTTTATGCATGTCAACCTTATGAACCATTTGAGCCTCTGTTTCAAAAATGTTACTGTGATTTCATTTTCATGACATCTGAATTCTTGGTCTTTATATAAGGTTACGAATGTATAAACATGAATACGTATATATTTAGCTAGGTTTCATTAGATTTATTCTTCATAATGTTTAAAAGGATAAGATGTTGAAAGATTCAGGAATTTAAGCATTATGGTATGTTTGCATATATAATTATATATAATCATAACATTAGAATAACCAACTCTAT
The DNA here is from genome assembly GCA_030686995.1 of Artemisia argyi. Classification (NCBI taxonomy): domain Eukaryota; kingdom Viridiplantae; phylum Streptophyta; class Magnoliopsida; order Asterales; family Asteraceae; genus Artemisia; species Artemisia argyi. The sequence continues at coordinate 132,223,909 of CM060689.1, forward strand.
AAGACAATAGGCTATCAATATTTAAGTCGCAAGCTATGTTAAACTATCTTGAAAATCAATTCATGGGTGAAACATATGTTTTCTACATCAGAATGAATAGAGGCTCGTAAAAGAGAAAAATGATTTTTCATTCCATGAATCATTTTATGAAAATTGTATGGTTGTGTAGCAATGGAAACCGAACAAAATAGGTAGACCAACCGAATGGTTTGGTCCCTATTGCGTTCAGTCTTATATACATAGATTTAAGTCATAAAACTGTTTCACACTTCATATGCACAAAATTGTGTGAACTCAATGTAACAATATGCACAATGATTAATTTGACTTCTACTCTTCTAGAATACTAGCAAAATCTAAAAGTATAGTAGTCACCTATAACCTTTAGTAGCAAATCATTATCATCCTTTCAGGCTTTGTGTCTTAATTATGTTGTTGATCTCCTAAAGATTTGACACATGCATGCAACCGATAACACCAAGTTGCTAAAGTTACATGATAACGATGTCCATAATATATAATAGGCAGAAACTTATGAATCTCTTAATGGGATTTCTATATAACTGTCAAGCAACAAAAAGAAACACTTACAAAACAACTTAAACCATTTTTTAAAGTTTGCCCTAGATAGTAAATTGCTAGTTTAGATAATAGAAGAGTAGCACATATATCCTCTCTTTGGAGCAACCGACTAACACAGTTAAATCAAAGTCTCATAGCCTACAAGATAAATTGAAGACATACGACCAACAAGCTCGTTAGCTGATCGAACAAATAATTACTTTGGAGCGGAGGAATAAGCTAAAAAGATCAGGACCTCAAAATGGCTACCATTCAGCCTTCCAATATTATACTTTGAACTTAATAGAACTATTAGTTTGATTATTCCGCGTATCATTAAAAATGCAAACTAATGTATCTATACAAATTACAAAGTGTTTCGGTGATATGCCTGCAACTAATGGGCTAGGCCCATGCTTAATATAAAATTGGCTAAGGGCCTCTTTGGTAAGAGCATTTTTAGAGCTATTTTTAAAGCTGTTATCGGTTTGTGTAACAACCGGTAATTTTTTAAACCTTTTTACTTGTCAAATATTTTATTTGTGCACTACCTGAGAACTTAAATATTTACTGAACTGATTTGGGCTTGAGAAACGTGATATTTTGAGAAACGAGAACATTATTGAACCAACACAACCTAAAAGCACGAAACGAATCGAATTTACTAAATAAATTGACTTCGTGAAAGTTATGCGAATTTATACTCGTTTTTATTGGAAAATTAACCACCGGGTATGTCTTTACACTTTCTGACGGATCAGTAAGCTAGGTTTCAAAACTGCAGTCAGTTGTGGCCATATCAACAACAGAAGCAGAATATGTTGCAGTTGCTCAAGCCAACAAAAAAACAGTATGGTTTGAGATATTGTTGGAAGAGCTTGGGCACGAACAAGAGAAGATTACTCTATTTTGTGACAATCAGAGCGCCTTGTATCTGGCAAGGAATCCGACATTTCATTCAAAGACAAAGCATATACGAGTTCTATATCACTTCTGTTAGTGCAAACATTACGATGTTTAATCTATACAGTGTCTTCATGTTTTAATGATGACAAACATGTAACTTGTAATACATAACGTAAAATGCACAAGTTACTCGTTCACACATCAACGTCTCTCGACGACTCAAGTCTACATCACTTCAGGTATGGACAAACACTATACCAACTTTGTTAAGTGATTAAAGAAAATATTTTTGTCCTTAAACCTCATGTTTTTATAAATGTGAAAACCTTTTTACAAAAATAAATTATACAAATTATTTTTGTATTTATAAAGAAATGTTTTGATAAGAAAAATAAACTTGAAATTTGAATTTCAAATCCCAAACAGCTATATTTCCCGCCCAAATCAAATAAAATTTCACCAGATAACATTTCACCACTAAATGACAAAAACTGTCGGGGAGGTCCCTTAAATAGGTGGCGGTCCCTTATTGATAAAGGATCATCTAAGGTTTAAGGGACCGTCCTCCCGCTCCTCGAGCTGTCTATAAATACTGGGCTATTTTCCACACAAAAACGGAATCCTCTTAGCACAAAATTTTATGTTCTTTCCTTCTTCTTCTTCTTCTTCTTTGATCACTATAACTCTTGATATGTGTTTATAAGTGATCCCTTCATCCTCTATCTCAAGTGCAAGAGAAGAACACTCGAAGTTGTCAAGACTCAAAGTGTTATTGAGTCCATACATAAACATAACTAGTGTTACGATTCTCTTCTTCTTCTAAACTCTATTCTTGTAGATTAGTATATCCGACTAGTGAGTGAGTCGTGATTAAGTGTGTTAGGATAAAAATGGACAATGTGTAAGTCCATAAAGTGTTGTATCTAGACTAAGACTTTGTATAAGTTGGTGTCTAGGTGTGTGAAGACTTGAACTTGGTGTGAGTTCAAGAAGTGAAGACTAGAACCTAGTGAAGGTTCGTGTGAAGACTTTAATCGGGTGTAGATTCAAGTGGACAAGAGTGCTTATTCATGTGAAGATTGAGGCGAAGTAATCGTCATGTGAAGACTTGGATTATGTGAATCCAAGTGGACGAGATTGCTCGTTCGTGTGAAGATTGAGATGAAGTGATCGTCGTGTGAAGACTTGGATTGTGGGAATCCAAGTGGACAAGAGTGCTTGTTCGTGTAGCCACGAAGGCTTTGTGTAGATTGGTTCTAGCTAGGATTAGGACTCGACATTATGCTTAGTATCGTTAAACTTGGTGTAAGCTTTGTGTATGGTTTGTTCCGCCTAAAGGGAGCGTGCTGACTAGTGAAGTAACTCTCGAGTGTGGTACACGGGGAGTGGAGTAGGATGAAGAGGTGTTTCGTGCCGAACCACTATAAATCATCGTGTCCAGTTTGCGTTTTCTCTTCCCATCTCTTTACTTTCTACACTTGCATTACATTTAGGTTTGTGTAGCTTGTTGTATTTATGCTTGAGATATTAACTAGTTAACTTAAAACGCAAAATATAAGAAAACTTAATCACATGTAATAAACTCTCCACTGACGCCGGTCCCTTAATTAGGGCGGCGGTCCTAAATATATATGGGACCGTCCGTACATATTGAGGACCGTCCCCAATGCAATTAGAAGTAGCTTAATACTTTTAATCTCGTGTTATGTTTATATTTATGTGATTACTTGTTTACTTGTAGTTACGTAACATATATACTTGTTATGAGTGACATAACCACAATTCATATTTAGTCACACTTGACCGGGAATTTGATATGAAACATTTAAGATTTTAAACAGGAACGTATTCACCTCCTCTACGTTTCTACAACTTCGTTCGTGATAAAGTGAAAAATGGAACCATGGATATGCAGAAATTCATACTCATGATAACGTAGCAGATTATCTGACGAAAGCAATCAACTGTGACAAGTTTATATGGTGCTGATCCTCATGCGACCTAGAAGAAACGTAAGCAACATGAAAGTGCAAGGAAGAATAACGGTGTGAATATTGATTAAGCCTCAATCTAATCTTCAAGTGGGAGATTGTTAAATGTAGATACATTGAATATGTGATAAGAATCTTACACATTGCAATTTGGACTACAACTTGCATATAAACTTGGTTTGTGGTTTGGTCATGCATGATGTCAATGGGCAAGCAAACATGCCTATAAACGGCAATGAAGGGCAGCTTTATTCTTCATCCCATTCTCATTCCCTTTCACATAGTGGCTCCTAAATTGTGAGTTAAAGTGAGAGTTTAGTATATTTTCTAGTTACAAGAGATTAGTATTGTATTACCTTTGTAACGAGAGAGAAGGCGTAACTTTTAATTTTCTATATAGTAAACCGTATCTTTTCTTACCCGTGGTTTTTTACCATATTGTGGGTTTCCACGTTAAACCCGTATGTCATTGATGCGATTTGGATTGTCACACAAAAGTTTTACTTCTCAAGGGATCTTGAGAAGCTTACAATCCCCGCCAGGCAAGTGCACCTGACCGATGTAGTATAGTGTAGTGGTAAGAACCAGGGAATTGATCGTTCTCCACAGGGAATAATGTTCGTTAGGATTGAAAATAATCTAAACTAGGTCTAGAGGTGAGGGATGATTCTTTTTTTATTTTTATATTTTTTAGAAAGCAAGTAAAAATCTCGGGTTTTGAAGGAGTGGGCGGAATTAGTTGTTAGTCAACTAACCCAAATACTACAAATGCAATAAAAATAAAATGACAAGAAAATAAATGTGTGAAAAACTAATATGGAGAAAAACGTGTTTACTTAGGTTTCACTACTCCCTATCTATCTTTCATTAATTGATAGATTTGTTAAAATTGCGTGGATGACGGGTTGTATTCCTTAATACCATTCGTGGGGGCGTGTATGTCCTTCCCCAACTCTATAAGATTATATCTCTTCCTATGACGACACGTTTAGTATCCTACCATGGCCTCATTAATAGTCACTTATGCATTAAACACAACCAAGTAATCGTAGTACACATCTGATTCATGTTTGTTAAGACATCAAGCATGTTACCAATAGGAGATTAGCCAGTTTTCTTAAGCAACATCAATATCATTCATCTAACAATAATTAATAACAAATCATCAATCAACAATCAATATCTAGGTTTTATTACATCTAAGCAAACACAAACAAACCTAGCATAGCATGTTAATGTAAAGACAAGCGTAAGATAGAATCAACAACACATAGACATATTGAATGATTGATAGAATATTTATCTTTAATTAAACATGGAAGAAAAAAAGGTTTAGAAACCTTAAAATTGCTGCAAAAGTCGACTAGGGTTCGTACCCTTTATTCTCCCTAAAGTTCCACACCTAATGAATGAAAATTTGATGAGTATTTATAGATTTTACAACCTTGACGGCGTCACCTTATGGGTCGTGACGCCGTCACCTCGCCGTATTTAGGGTTCTGTGGAAAACTAGAATGGGGGTTGAATAGTTTACCGTTTAAAATCTTTTTAACTTGTTTAATTGTCTTTTGAAACTTTCCGTTTGATCAAAGATATATGTGGAAAACTAGAAGAGGGGGTTGAATAGTTTTACGTCTTTTTAATTTTATTATGAAAACTTAGTTTAGTTTTAAAACCTTGTTTGCTTTTAAAACTTTGATTCAATCTTATGTGCACTCAAATCTTGAACAATATGAACAAGTATATAAAAGTATGAACAATAATAATAATGTAAGCTAAGTATGTGAAATCAACACATGTATACTATAAACAATTATAGCTATATATGAGAGATAAGTACGTACTCGTTTATTTTATAATCCTTAGTTATATTTTGTATGAAAACTATACTTGATCGAAATGATCAATTATATGTATGTAACCTTTTTAGTTTGATTGTAAAAACTTTGTTTTGTGAATGAAACTCTCGTTTGATCTTTAAGTAAAATCAATACTAGCACTATATGAGCAACTATATATATACGTCTACGTCTACAAAAGTAATAACGATATAAGCAAGATAATAAGTAAGATATGGAAAGATCTAACCGCGAGACAAAGGATTTATAGTGGTTCGGCTACAAGGACACCTTCCTTGCCCTACTCCACTCCTCGAGTCACCTACTCGAGAGTTTTCTTCACTGTGTCAACAAGCTCCTTATGGCGGAGAAACCTTACACACCAATATACACACCACAACTTCGTCACAACTTATTCACACCTTTTACACAACTTCTTCACACCTAGTCACTACTTAATCACAACACTACTTCTTCACACCTAGTCACTACTTAATCACAACACTACTTCTTCACACCTATTCACTTCACAAATAACTACTCCACGCCTAGCTTCTTCACTACAATCTAATTCCTAACTTTTCTTCTTCACACCAAGCAACTAACTAATCACACAATCTATATATCTAGCACAACTATCTACAATCAAATATTCACAACAATCTTCACAAAGAATAGTGTAAATAATCTTGATGATGCACCAACAACTTGGATGTGGAGGTCACAACAAGTTGTAATACTTCTTGTCTTGGGGGATAGAAGTATTCTTCTCTTGCACTTGAGATGATGAAGTTTGAATCACTTTGAAACAAAGAATTATGCACTTATAATCAAAGGATTAAGAGAATAGAAATGAGATCTAGAACAGAAAGTTTTGGGGTGCAAAAAGGTGAGAAAAATCTGTGGAATGAACCAGTATTTATAGGGCAAAAAATACTGTTTGAGAGCGTGGGCAGTCCCCTTAATTGTGTGGCCGGTCCCCTTAATTTACTAGCCAGTCCCCTTAATAATTAAGGGGGCCGCCTAACAAAAAAAAATATTTTCTTCAGAATTTTTGTCTTTTTGTGGGGAAGGTTTTTCCTGAAGAGTATAGCCGTTTTTTTGGTAGAAATTTGAATTTAAAATAATTATTTTGAATAAAACATTTCTTTATAAATACAAAAGCATTTTATATAAGTTTAAAAATGTTTGTCTCACTTTATAAAAAATGTAAGGTTTGTAAAAATAAAAATTCCTTTGATCATAAAATGCATTAAACACTTTGTTTATTCATACCTTAAGTGATTTGGATGTAAAGTGAATATTTATCACTAAATACTTGTTTACGTCATAATTTATAGCTCAATGGGTTTACGTTTTGTGATTATCAAAACATAGAGATATCGATAAATGTTAATAATGTTTTTAGACATTATTTATATCAACAATATATACACAAACACAATATATAACATGCAAGTATAAAGAAAGAAACGATCAAACCACAACACGAGTATTTATCGTGGTTCGGCTACAAGGACTCTTTTTCCTTGCCCTACGTCCACGCCCCGAGTATCCAACTCGAGAGTTTCTTTCACTAGTCAACAAGCTCCTTTCACCGGCGGAGAAAACCTTACACGTCGCTTATACACGTTTACCGACACTAAGCTAGATGTCGAGTTCTTTTACAAGGGTACAACCACTCCCGTTAGTTCTTTTACAAGGGTACAACAACTCCCGTCACACTTTGTATTTTGAGGACTAAAATACTAACCGATCACTACTGAAAATACACAATCAAATGAAGTGTAAACTACACAAGTCTACACAATGCTAAGCTAACAAGTCTTGCAACGTTGTGTTGAATACTTGTAACTTTTTATGAACTCGTGAACTTCTTTGCTACAAAAAGAAACTTCACATATGAGAGGTTAAAGGGTTAGATGAAAGAATGAATGAATGTGTGTGAAAATATGATGTAGAGTGATAAGCGAAAAATCAAACTTGTGGCTTGGTATTTATAGCAAACCCTTCTGCAGGTCTGGCGGATACGGCGGAACCCTCAGATGGGTTCCGCCCGTGTACCCCCAGGGTTCCGCCAGGCTTGTAGTTGGTTTTTCAATAAATCATGTAAAACAAACAATGTCACATCTCATAACACCTAGTCAGACACAAAACTTGTGCAAGCAAACTTATGGTTAGTCAAACACACATTTTCTTTCCATAAATGTATATTGACAAGACTTACCATAAATGTGATGTGACATTTCTATTTTAAGAAATAAAAAGTGTTGTGTTTTATGAAATGTAAAATGTAGCAAATGTCTAGTTATGCAAGTCTTAAAACTAAGATTATGATTTACTTATAAACTAAAGTTTACATTTTGTCGTTAACAAAACTTAGCAAAGATCATAAAATATAAATAACGTTTTTAGGCGATATTTGTATTAACAATCTCCCCTTTTTTGTTGATGACAAAACATAAACTTTGTTTTTAAGTAACTCACAAAATTTTAGTGTTTAAGACTTAAAAAAATTATATTAAACTTGTTTTACTTAAGTGATGAAAATCATATTAAGTTTAAAAGTTTAATATATGTTTCTCTCCCTTTTTGTCGAAACAAAAAGTAGAGTAGCGAAGCGGAATAGTGCACGTGCTCCCCCTTGCTTGATACTCCCCCTAAAAGGAGTGCCAAGATGGGAAACATGGATTTTGATCCTACAAAAAAAATGGTTAGTCGGTGATATATATAATCAAGCTTGTAGTTACCACACATATTGCAACCACAATGACAACTCAAAAATGATCAACCAACAATGCAAGTTGATGAGGCGAAAAATGAACCACTTGTAGGGGGTCATTTAAGCCCGGAATTGAATTTATTTGATCAAATATTGCCCTAAATCGTTCCTTTTGTGATTTTAGGTACTTTGGGAGTGAAATCTGGAAAAGAAGGCATTTTGGACGTTTTTGGAGCATAAAAGTGAAGAAAACGGCAAAGTCTCAATTTTCCAAGCTGGGAACAGTAGGTGACGGTGTCAAGAGTAACTTTTTGACGGCGTCAAGAGTAATTTCCATGACGACCCAGTACAGAAATGACGGCGTCACAAGGTAGAGCGTCAAGAGTAAAATGCGTGACAGCCTGGAAACACATAACACTTGACGGCGTCAGAAATAAATCAAGGCAGTCCGAGAAGTATTTTGGCGGCGAAATGACGGCGTCACCAATTTGGTCTTGACGCCGTCAGCCCCTATTTCCTATATATAGTTTTCTAATTTTTACACATTAAGGGAGGAAGTTTTTGAAAAACCCTAAGGCCGAACTTAGTACGAATTTTACAGGTTTTTCAAGGGTTCTCAGCCCTTGAAACCTTTCATGTGTAATTAAGATAAGTGTTCTTTTAATTCAATCAATATGTCTATGGGTTGGTTGTCTATATCTTGTTCTTGTCTTAATTCCATTATGCTAGGCTAGATCTATCTTGTGTTTGCTTAGATCTAATGAAACCTAGATGTTAATTATGTGTTGATTACTTGTTTATGGTTGTATTGGATGAATGATTTCGATGTTAGGCTTAAGAAAACTGGCAGATCTCCAAATGGTAACATGCTTGAACGTCTTAGGAAACATGAACCGATGTGCACTAGGTTTTATTGGTTGTATTTAATGCATGAGTAAATTCTAATGATCCCATGTTAGGAGCTTCTTAGCCGGCTCGACATAGGAGTGAAGTAGGCACTCATAGGATTGGGGAAGTAAGTGCGCCACCCCATGAATGGTATTAAGGAATACAATCCGTCATCCACGCAACTATAACAAGTAATTAACATGTAAAAGATGTCTAGGGAGTAATGAAATCTAAGTAAACACATTTTCTCCACTTATTGCTCACAACCTTAGTATAATTTAGTTTTATTTTCATTTCTAGCATTTTATTTTGATTGCATCTTAGTGTTGGGTTAGTTGACTAGCAACTAATTTCGCCCAAATCCTTCAAACCCGAGATTTTACTTGCTTTCATAAAAATATAAAAATACAAAAATAATCATCTCTCATCTTTAGCACTAGTAATTAGGTTTTCTAATCCTAGCGACACTATTCTTAGCTGAACGATCAATCCCCTAGTACTTGTCACTATACTATACTACAACGATCAGGTACACTACCTGGTGGGGGTTTGATGCGTGGGAATCGCAACAGGCTTTACCTCTCGAGGGATCTCGAGAAGCTTACAACCCCCACCAGGCAGTGTACCTGATCGTTGTAGTATAGTATAGTGACAAGTACCGGGGGATTGATCGTTCAGCTTAGGAATAGTGTCGCTAGGATTAGAAAACCTAATTACTAGTGCTAAAGGTGAGGGATGATTATTTTTGTATTTTATATTTTTATGAAAGCAATTAAAATCTCGGGTTTGAAGGATTTGGGCGGAATTAGTTGCTAGTCAACTAACCCAATACTAAGATGCAATCAAAATAAAATACTAAAAATGAAAATAAACTAATTTATACTAAGGTTGTGAGCAGTAATTGGAGAAAATGTATTTACTTAGATTTCACTACTCCCTAGACATCTTTTACACGTTAATTACTTGTTATAATTGCATGGCGTATTCCTTAATACCATTCATGGGGTGGCACACATAACTCCCCAATTCTATGAGCTCTTATCTCCTCCTACACCATGCCCAGCACAACTACAGGGATTGTAAACAGTGGCTCATGCATTAAATACAACCAATAAAGACCTAGTGCGTCTCGGTTCATGTTTCTTAAGACGTTCAAGCATGTTACCAAGTGGAGATCTGCCAGTTTTCTTAAGCCTAACATATAAATCATTCATCCAAGACAAGAATAAACAAGTAATCAACACATAATTAACATCTAGGTTTCATTAGATCTAAGCAAACACAAGATAGATCTAGCCTAGCATGATGGAATTAAGATAAGAACATGATATAGACAACCAACACATAGACATATTGATTGAATTAGAAGAACACTTATCTCCATTATAATGCAAGGTATCAAGGGTTTGGAACCCTTGAAAAACCTGTAAAGTTACACCAAAATCGTACTAGGGTTTTTCCCAAAACTTCTCTCCTTACTTCTCTCTCTTAATGTGTGAAAATTAGAAAACTATATATAGAAAAATAGGTCTGACGGCGTCAAGACAAACACTGTGACGCCGTCACCTCGCCGCCAAAACTCATCTCGGACTGCCTAGATCTACTTCTGACGCCGTCAAGACTTATACACTTCCAGGCCGTCATGACTCTTTTACTCTTGACGCCCTTCCTACGTGACGCCGTCAAATCTGTTCTGGGTCGTCATGGAAATTCATGAAATTTGCTCTTGACGCCGTCAAGGTATTGCTCTTGACGCCGTCACCTACTGTTCCCAGCATGGAAAATTAAGACTTTGGCGTTATCTTCACTTTTATGCTTCAAAAACGTCCGAATTGCTTCCTTTTCCAGATTTCTCTCCCAAAGTACCTAAAATCACAAAAGGAACGATTTAGGGCAATATTTGATCAAATAAATTCGGATTCGGGCTTAAATGACCCCCTAAAAATGGATCATTTTAGCCTCATCAGGGTTGTAAGCTTCTCAAGATCCCTTGAGAGGTAAAGCCTAGTGCGATCCCCACGTATCAAGTTTTTGGCGCCGCAGCCCGGGGAATAGTTATTGTCTAGGTTAGAATCTCTTTTTATTAGGTCTACTTGCTAGATTCCTTTCTAGTAAGATTTTATTTTTATTTATTTTTTTGGATTTCTTTAGTCTATCTTTTTCTTTGTGTGTTTGTTCGTAATTTTCATTGACTCTTCTGTTCACCATTATGGAGTACGCGAATCCACCATACCACCAACGATAAAGGCCATTCTACCCTATTGACATCTCGAATTTCAAACAATATCGAGATGAACCCATATATGATGCACGGACTCGTTTTAGAAATTTACTCCGAAAATTCCCTCATCATAGTTTCGCTTTAGCATCCCTAACCCGAACCTTTTACTATCGTGTTGGCCAATATGACCAAATGCGCATTGAGGATTTTGCCAATGGGGACTTTAGGGAATTAAGTGCTGAAGAAGCATGGGATGCCATAGAAGATTGTACCCAATATTATTATAGGGTAGACAACCCAACAAACATTAGTACAAGTCAATTGAATATAAATTTCCAGGATCATGAAACAAGTTTGTTTGGGGATGAATATATTAGTGTTGAGACACCTAAGTGGTTGTTATGTAATGCCATAGTACAAAACAAACCCATAGGTAACCTTGATGTGATGGAGGATGTAGCCGAACATGATCACATTGATCAAAAAGACCTAGGTTTTATGATCGATGATGATGAATCTCAAGAAACAGATGATGAATCTCTTGGGCAATTTGTATATAGTAGTCATAATATTGAGGATGATCCTTATGATTCGGACGTAGAAGTTGAGATGCCTAGAGAAGTACGTGAGATACTTGGGAAAATGTTAGGGTTAGATTATAATGAAACACATGTTGAGGATATAGGTGATCTTAACACAAGGAATGGTGAAGTAAATAACATAGGCCCACAAAGTACCCCACAAGTCCTACCATCATTTGATGCGTACACACCTCCCTTGACTTACCCAAAAAAAGTAGAAGAGACTATAGGAACCCCAATAGAGGTAGAACCTTTGAACCAAATACAACTAGAGGATATAGGTTTGAATACTTATAATGATAACCTTACTCTTAGTTCTAGGGAAATTCCTAGTTTTGATGAACCGGAGCCTCAACCAAAACCGTTACCTAATCTTCCATCCCTAGATGAAAATTTAGGAATTGAAATAGGTCCCGATCCACCCATCAAACCATATAGTCCGGGTAGTCTTAGGATAAATGTAGTGGACTCTAAGCCATGTAGAGAGGAAACCAATATAGGAGTGGAAAATGACCTTACATGCTTACATCACCCATTTATGATTGATCACAAGAAACATTATGGGTTTAAACCGGGTTTATTAGGTCAAGATGGATTCCCAACTAGGAGTCTCTTGAAGTTGATTGAAAATGATCCCTTTCTAGGAGAAAATCTTAATCCACCCATTAAACCCGATTGAATTGGGTAAGGTTATGATGATAGGAGCACAACCCTTTGAGCATATGATTGATGCGAAAGCAGTCAGATATTATTGACCAAGGTCAACAAGTCAAAGACAGCCTTGTTCCAATACTCCGTTGATAGTATAGTGTGTCCCCGGGTCGTTATGTCCCAGCGAGATTGAAATGGTGCTTTGGAAATCGTTTTTGGGAATGAGTGGCACTGAGGACAGTAGCCAAGATGATATGGAATTGATTTTTGCTACTAATATTTAGGTATTTGCTCAATGAGATAATATTCACAAAAATCAGATATACAGGAATATGCACAAATTCACAATTAAGATTCACGCAATCAGACTAAAAAGTGGGATTTGGTAAATTACAAACTACAGGGGGTGCTTTTGAAACTTTTGAAACTTAAAATTAAAAGAAAATTGAAGATGAAAATGAGATTATAAAAATGATTATTTTACTATTTAAATATTATTTAATTAATTAAACTAATTAAAATCTAATTTAAATTAACTAAAAATTACAAGGATTACAAATTAAACTAAAAATTTGCAAAAATAATTTCTAAATCTTAATTAGAACTTGAAGAAAGTATAAAAAATAAAAATAAATATTTTTGCGTTTTTATGAGTTTTTTATTAATTAAAAACTATTTAACTTAATTAAACTAATTTAAATTACTAATAATACTAAATTAACTTAGAAAATTATGAGAAAATTTATAAAATTATTTAATCATCACAGGAATCCTACAAAATTATAAAAACTTCTAAAAATTATGTTTAAGGCTAATCCACTAATTAATTACCTTTTAATTAACTTAAATCTAATTTAAATAATTAAAATAAGAAAAATGGAAAATGAATAGTAGAAACTAAAAATATATTTTCTAAAAGTCTTAACTAATTTATAAAACTTAGAAAAATTATAAAAACCTACTGTTGTTAATAAAAATTTAAGAAAACTAATTAATAACTAATATTACCTAATTAATTATTTAAACAACTTTTAAATCTAATAAATAGTAAACAGATTAGGAAAAATCTAAGAAAATTATTTTAACTACTTAAAGGTACTAGAAAATTTAGAAAATTATAAAAATGGACAAGTGCTTATAAATAAGCTAAAATGAAAATTGAAAAAGTTAAAATCTATTAAATAGAAGTTATCACTTATTTTATTTTTGGATTTTTTTTGAGTTTTTCTGTTTGACAGCTAACTATATGATGAAATTAAGCTACTTTTGTAAAACAACTTTTTAAGATGCTTAAAAATAAGCAGTATGCACCCCCTTTTGCTTAAACAGTTGACTTTTGTTGACTGAGTGGACAAATTAGCACACAGGACTATAGGTGGGGTCCACAAGGGTGAAAATGGGTACAAATAAGTTAAACAAACTAAAATAAGCCAGAAACAACAAGTTATGATCACAAATAAGCTGAATCAAACCAAATAAGCACTTTGCACACTTGCACTTAAACACAGATGTGGGACAGACTTTGGGGTGGATTCCAGGTGGGGTCCACTTGTTCCTGGGTCAAGCAAAAGGTCAAACCTTGTACCCTGGTAGGAGGGGGGTTGTCAAAACTAAAAATGAACCAAAGGGGTCCACTGAGGTGGGCTGCAGCCACCACCAAAGTGGTGGTGGTGAGATGGTCTGTCTGGTGCAGGGGAAGCCTTCTTCCCTGCAGGTGTGTTCCAGGGCTTGTGGAGCCCACACAAAAATTCACAAAATTTAAGCAACAATGGGAATCAAACGTTGAGGTGGTAAAGTTTGACTCCAATAAGTTTCAAATCCTCAATCCAAACACATAAATCACAAAAATTACTTGAATATTTGGAAAAATCTGAGATGCAAACTTTTGACTTTTTGATTAAACTTGGAACTTTGACTTTGATGACTTTTGTTTGATCCTAAATGACTGAAAACAGGTTAACAAGCTAAACTAAGGTTGCTTTATGTTAAACTAACACTCTAAGCTAAGTTATGAAGGGCTTTTGAAACTCAAAATCTCACACAGTTGACTGTGTGGATGAATCTTTGTAATTTTGACTTTTTATCAAACAAGACTTGAATATTTTGGTTGTTCTGAGCCACTATTACCCTAAGCAACTTGTATAAACCAGAAATAACCACAATGACAAATCACAACACTTAAGAATCCATTTATCCAAACACACCCTTATGCTTCACTATTTTGTGTTTTTAGTAGTAAAAGGCTTAACAACTTATGAAACTTAAACACAATGACTTATACTGATATACTAAGCTTAAATAAGCAACTAGGAGCAGGGAACAATGACAATTACACAAAATGATCACTTAAACTATTTTGACTGATAAAACTAGGATTTAAAATAACTACTAACTTTAACAAGCAAGTTATATAAATTAGGCTATAAATTAACTAAATAATACTCAAAGAAACACAAACAAACACAGATTAACAACTACAAGCAAGAAATCACAAACTACTAAGAACTAGGATTTTTAGTGGAAAATTTAAATAAGCAAAATCTTACAAAACACTCCTAGCATGAACAAGGAGTTTTCCACAGTTGCCTATCTTTAGATAGGCCAAATCCAACTCCAAGCTTGCCCTTCAACACTTCTTGATTCCTGAAAACACTCAAAAGCAAAAACAGTTGACTAACATTGACTTTTTTTTATAGTTTTGATGTTTTTCTAGTTATACTGAATTTTAATTGTCTCTAAAGCTTCAATAAGCTTTAAGGAACCTAAGTGAGCCTTATTCAGTCCATGTTCATTGATATAAGTGACACTTAAGCTTAATTAGAAATTCAAAAATTAAGTAAACTGCAACAACACAAAATAGAATGAAAACTTTGGATTTTATAACTTGAAAGGATTTAGATTACAAATAGGAAACTACTACAATACTTGAATTGAAAAGATTACACTGAATTAAAAACTTGATTTAATTTCGACACTAAATTTTAACTAAAAACACTACACACTTCACTCCTTGCTTTCTTCTCCCTTTTATAGCCTTCCTTTAGGGTTTCCTTGAGCCTCTGATCATTTCCCATCAAGTATCTGAACCGTTGGATTACTATAAGCCAATCTCAGCCTTTGAATTTTTTCGCGCCAAAAAGATAATGGGAGCAATTGGGACTGTTATAGCAACTAGGGGGTGGTGCATTTAATGTGAGGGGATAGTTAGGTGTAGGGGTGTGGGGAGGTGATGATGACTCTGCAAGTGGTGGTGGTGGTGGGCAATACCAGGGTGGTTTAGTTTGTGGTTTTGGTTGAGAGGGAAAAAGGGGAAAGGGATGGGGGTTGACCGGGTTTGACCTAGGTCAAAGATTTGACCCCGGTATTATTAGTTTGGGTGTTGGGTGGGCTGAGTTGCATTGGGCCCAAAAATTAGGAAGGGGGTGGGCTTAGGATTGGATTGGGTTTAGTTTTTATTTTAGGTAATAGTGTAGGTCCGGTTATGGTTTTAATTTACACAAGGACTATTTTTGTAATTTAACAAAAGTTTGGGGTGACGTTTTGGCAATTTTCCAAAGTATTTCAAAGGGTGTATTTTGCCAAACTATGAATAGTATAAGGTCCTGGCATGATTTTTCCATTTTTATTGCACCAGGGACTAAAACTGCCAAACTTTCAAACTTTAGGGACCATTTGTGTAATTTCACCAAACTTTTCCACCATGGACCAATCCTGCCATAAAAGGTTAGTGCAAGGACAAATTTTGATTTTCTCAAAGTTTTTAATATCCTAGGGACCATTTTTGACAATTTTCAAAGTTCAGGGACTAAACTTGACATTTTATGAAACTTTGCACCAAAGGACTAATTGTGTAACTTTTTGATTTAAAAGGACCTTTGGTGACTTTTTCGAGTTTTTAGAATAACCAGGGACTAGATTTGACAACTTTTGAAAGTTGAGGGACTGAAACTACCAATTATGCAAACTTTGTGCGTTTTTCATCTGTTTTTGATATTTTTGCATTTGAAACATGTAAAACACTTTCCTGGGATATTTTCACTATTTTAATTCATTATTGAGTGTTTTTAGATGTTTTGGCAGCTCATAATAGGTAAAAATGATGAGTATTTACACACTCATCAGCATATAATTCATCCACCACTCTTTTCTCACGTGGCATACTTCCACCCTAAGGGTGTGTATCGCTACTTCCACCCGCACTTAATCCTAAGTGTAGGGAAAACCTCCCTTCTTTCCGTTAAATAAGGGTAGAGTCAGGCTCGTGACTCGAACAAAAACAAGCGCTTCTTGGGAGGCAACCCAAGCCCGTTTTATTTGTGTGATTTTCATTTGTTTGATTGTTATTTGTTTCCGTGTGCATGCTTTATTTTTATTGTTGGTAGATCATGTTTCTAAACTAAAAAGTGGAAATACTTTACTTTGTTGTTTAGCCTAGTCTTAACTTCACCTAAAGGTATTTTTGCAAAAGATAAGTGTAAGGGGAAACCCCAAATATGTTTTTAAGAAACAAACCGATCATGATTCTCCACAATATTAAATGGACATGTGTATTCGTATTTGTTATAGTCAAATGCTTGTATTGAGTCATAATGAAGTTTTGCAGGATTTTCCAGGAAGTAGGACCAAGTTTTTCCAGAAATTTTCCGGAAACTTAACATAAGAATTTCTGCAGGTCAATCCTGACGGCGTCATGAGTTTGCTCTTGACGGCGTCACGGGTAAAAATCTGGAAATTTTACCGGTTTTGTTTTTCTAACGGAGTCTCAAAGTTTTTGTTGAATTATTAAGTTTTATAATCTCCAGGAAGTCTACAAACTTCATTCCACAAGCATTATATCTTACTTTGTTTTCTAGGATTTAGTAACTCATATACGATGCCGCCGATTTTATGCGAGGTTGTCTTGTTGTTTTCTCAGGATTTAAAGGTTATGTATGACAAGAAGATGATTTATATTCTGGAAGGGAAGCTTTGATTGTTCATTTTCTTGGATGAAGATCTAACCTGGCCACCTTATTATCTATACCGAGCGAATCAGGGGAGTATTTGACTTCATTTGTTTTACTTATTTCACTTTTACATTCTTTACTTGAACATTGGGGACAATGTTTATCTTAAGTGTAAGGGGAGGGTAAAATGATGATACCTTACAAATACACTTTCGCTTGAGTTTGCTTTGTTCAATGGTAGATGTGTAATAAAACTATGAGAAACACTTGTTAGTGCAATTTTAGCGCCAAATTTAATTTTTTTTTACAACATTTAGGAGTGAAACTTTAGCCATAGCAAGCGTCTCATGGATAGGAGATTGTATGACTAGCACATAACCGTATATTCAGAAAAAATTTCCACCCAAATATGTGAGGTTCGCCTTTAGATTTGATAGGAAAAGCATTTACTATTAGTGCTTATGAGTGTACCGGTAGCATTTAGATTCTAGAACTTGCGTTAGTGATGCATCCCGAGACCGCTAGTGAGACTACATTCGTGTAGTAGGATTTACTACATGATAAGAGGCATTAGGATCACCCTTGTGTTGAACCCGTATTATAATTTCTTGACCATTTATGTCATATTACTTGGCTACTTAAGTCAACTAATTTTTCCCACACCCTTAGCGTTGTACTCATTTTTAGTACACGAAGCCCCTAGTACACCCCTCCGAGCCTATCTTTTCGTTTCTAACTTTAAGCATCTTACTTGAAGGAAGAATTTGTTACACCCCACTTAAATGTACACCCAAATCGCCTTAGCCTTCCGTGTATGCGCTCATCTTTAGTGCATTATTGTTATTTGTTAAACCCTAAGTTAACTTTCTAATTGATTACATGGTTGCTAAGTCGAGTCATATCCTTGTACATATTGTTTTGGGACGATTGGGACTCATGGGTAAAGTACTTATTTTATGGAGTAATGGGGAAGAACATCATATATTACCCCCATATGTACGTTAATCTTAAAAGTGCTCCAAGTGTTTTGATTTTCTTAATTCGAGTCATTAGATTAGTTTATTGTAAAGTATGTAAAGATTCAAGTGTAAGGGGAATTGTCATCCCCTATGATGTATTATTTTGGATGGTAGGGTAAGAGTGTATGTTCAAAAAAAAAAAAAAAAAAAAAAAAAAAAAAAAAAAAAAAAAAAAAAAAACGGACTACCATCCCGTTTCATTCTATGTTCATTTTATATTTTTGTTATTTTTCATTTATTAGCTTAAGTCGAGTCTAGTCTTGGCTTAGCAACGCCATATTGTACATGTAATTAACCAAGATTGTTAACTCGCCACCAGTAAAGACTGCCTTTATCCAACAAAACCGTGTATTTCATATCCCTACACCTAACATTACAACCCTTTTAAAAGACCTCTTTGATAGTTTATCCTAGGTGCTTACGCCATGTGGTGGAGGTTTGATCCTTTCCCAAGCCTATGGTAATCTATTTTGCTATGACAGGTAGTGAGAGACATCTTCCGTTTCCATATTGTAATTTATACTTTATTACACCCGAGAGATGTGAGTATCTAAACACTATTTGTGAGGTGCTTGTGTATGACCTCCGTGCTTGTCTATTAGTCTTTAGTGGAACGATTATTTGTTGTAATTACTTTTATATTAGTGTTAAATGACCCCTAACTTGTATTTTGAGTAGAATAAAAACGCATTTGCTTGAAGACAAACAAATCTCAAGTGTAAGGGTATATGATGAGGCGAAAAATGAACCACTTTTAGGGGGTCATTTAAGCCCGGAGTTGAATTTATTTGATCAAATATTGCCCTAAATCGTTCCTTTTGTGATTTTAGGTACTTTGGGAGTGAAATCTGGAAAATAAGGCATTTTGGACGTTTTTGGAGCATAAAAGTGAAGAAAACGGCAAAGTCTCAATTTTCCAAGCTGGGAACAGTAGGTGACGGCGTCAAGAGTAACTTTTTGACGGCGTCAAGAGTAATTTACATGACGACCCAGTACAGAAATGACGGCGTCACAAGGTAGAGCGTCAAGAGTAAAATGCGTGACGGCCTGGAAACACATAACACTTGACGGCGTCAGAAGTAGATCAAGGCAGTCCGAGAAGTATTTTGGTGGCGAGATGACGACGTCACCAATTTGGTCTTGACGCCGTCAGCCCCTATTTCCTATATATAGTTTTCTAATTTTTACACATTAAGGGAGGAAGTTTTGGAGAAACCCTAAGGCCGAACTTAGTACGAATTTTACAGGTTTTTCAAGGGTTCTCAGCCCTTGAAACCTTTCATGTGTAATTAAGATAAGTGTTCTTTTAATTTAATCAATATGTCTATGTGTTGGTTGTCTATATCTTGTTCTTGTCTTAATTCCATCATGCTAGGCTAGATCTATCTTGTGTTTGCTTAGATCTAATGAAACCTAGATGTTAATTATGTGTTGATTACTTGTTTATGGTTGTATTGGATGAATGATTTCGATGTTAGGCTTAAGAAAACTGGCAGATCTCCAAATGGTAACATGCTTGAACGTCTTAGGAAACATGAACCGATGTGCACTAGGTTTTATTGGTTGTATTTAATGCATGAGTAAATTCTAATGATCCCATGTTAGGAGCTTCTTAGCCGGCTCGACATAGGAGTGAAGTAGGCACTCATAGGATTGGGGAAGTAAGTGCGCCACCCCATGAATGGTATTAAGGAATACAATCCGTCATCCACGCAACTATAACAAGTAATTAACGTGTAAAAGATGTATAGGGAGTAATGAAATCTAAGTAAACACATTTTCTCCACTTATTGCTCACAACCTTAGTATAATTTAGTTTTATTTTCATTTCTAGCATTTTATTTTGATTGCATTTTAGTGTTGGGTTAGTTGACTAGCAACTAATTCCGCCCAAATCCTTCAAACACGAGATTTTACTTGCTTTCATAAAAATATAAAAATACAAAAATAATCATCTCTCATCTTTAGCACTAGTAATTAGGTTTTCTAATCCTAGCGACACTATTCCTAGCTGAACGATCAATCCCCCGGTACTTGTCACTATACTATACTACAACGATCAGGTACACTGCCTGGTGGGGGTTGTAAGCTTCTCAAGATCCCTTGAGAGGTAAAGTCTGGTGCGATCCCCACGTATCACAAGTAAGTAAGTAGTAAAAGATATCATTTCAAGTAAAATTTGACTTTTAAAAGTCAAAGACAAGAAATGAAAAAGATCCTCCTACTTCTAAAAAAACAAAAAATAACCAAGAAATAAAAAAAAAAATCAAATCCTACATTCCTAAATGGGGCAAAAGGCCTCCAAATGTTGTCTAGGATTTGTTTGGGTGGGAAAGAGCATCCAAACGTTCTATGACATGTTGGAATGCAAAACGGGTTTCGTCTTGGAATTGGTGAAGCAACAATTTGATGCTTTCACCCATTTTTAACATTTGCTCACAATGTGAGCAAACATGGGGATGAGTGGGTGGAAATGGGTTAGTTTTGGGTTCTTGGTTTGAGGATGGGTTGGTTTTTGGTTCTTGGGTGGATGATGGGTTTGGTATAGAGTCAAGCAAGGTGGTTTGAAATTCCATTGCTTGATGGAGGTGATTCTCGACCATGCTTTGAATTTCCTCATAGGAAGGAAAGAAAGACTCAAAGGTTTGGGCTTGAGAATGTGGTGGAGTTGGGGGATCATGGTTTTCAAAGTTTGGTTCTCCATAAAGAGGACCATGGATGTCTTGGTAGATAGGGTGAAACAACAATGGTTTGGGTTGGTGGTACTCTTGTTGTGGTGGTTGGTTGTGGTTAAAATTCTAGTTTTGGTCAAGAAATGACCTTGGTGTTTCATTTGAAAAAGGTGGTGGTTGTGTTGGTCTTAATGGAAGATCATTGAGATCTTTGACAAAAGGATGTGGTGATATTGGAGGAGACCCAAATAACTCCGTAGGTTCAAGTTTAGGTAATGGTAATGGTGATGGAGTTTTGGATGGTTGGGTTGGAGCACTTGGTGGAGTTGGGTCAATGGGTGATTTTGTTGGTGGTGGAGTGGTGAGCTCATTGGGTTCAATGGGTGATAGATATGGAGATGCAAGGTTTAGAAAATGTTCATTTTTGATTGGTGAGGTGAATTCATCCGAGGATGAGGAGCTTAGGTTGATGGATTGGTTAGACCAAAGTGGTTTGACACTTATTCGGGCGGTTTTCCGAACGGGTCTTGATGGTTGAGAGGTGATAGTTGACTTAGTCATTGTTAAAATGGTTTAAAGATCAGAGATTGTGATGGGGAAGGTGTGATTTGATAGTGTTCTAGGATGGTTCAATTTATAGTGATGAAGAAGTATGGGAAGGAGTGTTTGGATATGATGTTTAGCCATACAAAAATGGAGGTTCCTAATGATTTGGAAGACTAATGTGGGGTGTCAAATCATGGAAGTCAATCCAATGAAAATGGTGAAGTAAGAAGACAAATATTTGCACTAAATGCTTAGTGGTTTTGGCAAATTTGTTGAAGGTATATGTCTCATGGATTTCAAGGAACCTTTGGAAGGGTTCCTTCCTTTATGTGTGAAGGTTCCTTGAGTTAGTTATGGGTATTTTTGAAATTTGGTAGGAAATGGTTTTCTTTGAGTTATAAGGAATGAGAACTACCCTATTGTGCTTAACAAATTGCAGGAAATTGGTTTCTATCTAAAAGGATGGTATGTTGTTGAGTGGATGTTGAAATGTTGAAAGCTAAAAAAAAATTCTGCAGGAAATCTGGCGGAACCCTCGGATTACACAGGCGGAACCCGTGTGAGGGTTCCGTCAGATCTGTTGGGCCATTTCTGGGTTGCCCAGAAATTACACTGGCGGAACCCATTCTAGGGTGCCGCCAGATCCGCCAGACCTGAAAAATGAGACAGTCCGCGATTTTGACCCGCGAGACGATTTTCAAATTTTTCGAAAACTCCTAAAACCAAAAATATAATTCATATCTGGTTAGGAAATGCAAAAAATGGACATGTAAACACGCATACCATAGGACTTTGACCGGGGGCTAGCGAATTTCACTATACTTAGTTAAAATTTCATAAACATGAAAATTTGACAACAAGCCAAATGATGTCTACCTGCATCATAGTTAGTTAATACATGTTCCAAATAGTATCACAAATTGTACCAATACACAAATACATGACCAACATTGTTTAAAATGACCAAATTGTTCAAATAGCACCTTGTGCCAAACACTCTTACACACCCGCACTCATTGGCGGTCAATCTTCTTGTTGAGCTTTCCAAGGAATCTCCCAAGATTCTTAAACATCCCCTTTGTTTGCTTGAACTCCGCCGACTCATTTGGAATATCCGGAAGTTGGGAAAGGTATTCTAGATGTGGGAGCCTAGAGTTGGGCAAAGAGTCATCTTCACTCATTGAGGAAGATGATGAGGAGGTAGGAGGATGATGACGTTTTCCTTAGGCTTTGTAAACTCTTTTATCACTTAGTGGGACAAAGGTGTGTGGAATGAGAGAGTACTCAAGGCGAAGACCGTTAGGAGTTGGTGGAATGGGAGAGATGAACCTAAAGAGACGGGTCAAGAGCATTCCATATGGCATAGCCGTTGTGCCATGCACGGGAATGTCGACCATTCTCTTGGCCATGTAGTAGGCAAGGTTGAAGGGTTGCCTAACAGACAAGGAGTAGAGCATGTAGCAAAGGCAAAGATTTATATGATCTCGGTTTCCTATTGTGCTAATGACATTGGCTCTAAGTACTTCTTCCCATTTCTTGAATTGGGTTTTGAGTTCATTGAGTTCCATTCCATATGGGTCCTTATCGACCTCATTTCCCGAGCGGGTTATCCTAGTGGTGGTTGTCCTAATGAAGAGGTGGTTACGAAGTTCATCTTTGGACACAAGAGGGGTGTCATAGGGATGGATGCGGTCAAAGAGTGTGTCAAGAGTTGAGAGGAAGTGCAAGTCGGAGTAGATGCAAGTACCACGGTTTGGGACACATGGGATTTGAGCAAACTCCTCAAGAGTGAAGGAATATTGATGACTACTAGCCCTAAAGTTGATAGACATGCGACCATACTCATCCGTGGAGAGGGTGACGGATGCATAGAATTCTAGAATGAACCTATGACAAATAGGCTCGTCGATTTCTAAAAGACACTCAAAGTTGATTGTGGCAAATTCCGTGTAGAGGTTTGTGCCTTCTAGGAAGGACGGGTCAATGGTTCTACCCTCATGAACATAACATTTTTCTAAGGCTTTGAAAACGTCGATTTGAGTTGGAGTAAGACCTTTGGTTTTGTGGTGTTTGGGTAGGTACTTAATGGTGTCCTTGTGGTCGTAGTGGGTTAGAGGAGGCATGATGATTCCTAGAAAAACAAGATTTCACATTTTAGTCTAAGTAAACGACTATTGTAATGTGGGTGTTCTAGTGTGTGCCTATATGAAAACAATGTGGAGGTGCGGTTATCTTGACTCATTTTGATGCTTCAAAAACGTTTTATAATGCAAGTTTTGTTATAAAACAAAAGATAACCCAAGCGCTCCTAGTTCAATGTAGCTTCGTTTGAATGTACCCGAAAATACATATTGGTTATGTATTCCCTTTAGCATTCAAGAGACATTATGCAAGTGATGTTTTAAACATAACGTTTTGATTTTGTATTCACAATGTGAGACGAAAAAAATATTTGTCCTATTTGTGAGAAATTTTTGGGAGAATTTGACATGGGGTGTTTTAGCAAACACGTTTACACTTAGTAAGAATGCAATTTCTAACTATGGGGAACATGATTAGTTTTGTTAAACACCTAATTTCATGCATGAGTTTCTCAAGTTAATGCATAACCCCAAGTTTTTGTTTTTGTGCAAAAATAGAATTCCTAGACTCAGATCAGGATTGTAATCAAGTTTAGAATACTTACAATGATGATTGATTAGCAATGTGAATGAAAGGAAGACCAAGAAATCGCAGGTATGGATGGATGATAAAGTGAATAGTAGTAGTTTGGAAGTGGTGGTATGAGATAATGGGTGTTTGGTTTAATATAAACAAAGAAAATGTTTCTGCAGGTCGGCGGATACGGCGGAACCAAAAATTGGGTTTCGTCCGTTGTGGCTGAGGGTTCCGCCGACCCTGCTGAGAAAAAGAGTTATGGATTTGTTTTGATTTTTGTGATTTTTGTCTAATGTCTAGAACTACAACGTAGGTTCCATGAGTCCTAATCCTAGCCTAAGAAGGTTAAAAGGTTCTCTTTTAAGGGGTTTTGTGAGAATGTCGGCTATGTTGTCTTAGGAAGAAACTTTCTCAATTGAGATATTTCCTTTTTGAACGTTGTCACGAAGGAAATGATGACGGATTTCAATATGTTTGGTACGAGCATGTTGAACCGGGTTTTTGCTAAGATCAATGGCACCTTTGTTGTCACAAAGAATGCTGATGTCGTTAAGTTGAATTCCGTAGTCGACAAGAGCTTGCTTCATCCAAAGAGCTTGTTGACAGGCCTTTCCGGCCGAAACGTACTCGGCTTCCGTTGTTGAGATAGCAAGAGCCGTTTGCTTCTTAGAGAACCATGAGGTGAGACAATGTCCAACAAAAGTACAAATACCACTTGTGCTTTTTCTATCAACATAGTCACCGGCATGATCCGAGTCGACATACACTATGGTGTCTATTCCCGTTCCTTTGGGATACCATAAACCTAAATGTGTAGTGCCCTTAATATACCTAAAAATCCTTTTAACGACTTCGAGATGAGTTGTCTTAGGATCTTCTTGAAAATGAGCACATAGACAAACACTAAACATAATGTCGGGTCTACTAGCCGTTAGGTAAAGTAGACTTCCAATCATACCTCTATATTTAGTGCTATCTACGGATTCACATTCCTCATCCTTGGTGAGTTTAGTTTCCGTGGACATGGGTGTTTTTATTGGTTTCGAATCTTCTAATCCAAATTTCTTTTGCATGTCCTTAATATATTTAGATTGGTTAAAGAAGATACCATATTCTAGTTGTTTAATTTGGAGTCCTAGGAAAAAGTTGAGTTCTCCCATCATACTCATTTCAAACTCGTCATGCATGATTTTTGAGAAATTCACACACAATTCTTGACAAGTTGATCCTAATCTAATGTCATCAACATAGATTTAGACTATGATAATATGTGAATCTTTCTTCTTAGTGAAGAGAGTATTATTAACTAAGCCCATGGTATACTTATGGTCAACTAGGAAGGTTTTAAGTCGATCATACCATGCTTTTGGAGCTTGCTTAAGTCCGTAAAGAGCCTTTTTAAGTTTGTAAACATGATTTGGTTTTTCAAAATCGATGAAGCCCGGTGGTTGAGCAACACATACTTCTTCATTTATGACTCCGTTTAGAAATGCACTTTTGACGTCCATTTGAAAGAGTTTAAAATTGTGTGCACATGCATATGCAAGTAAGATTCTAATTGAATCGAGCCTAGCAACCGGAGCAAAAGTTTCATCGTAGTCAATGCCTTCTTGTTGATTATATCCTTGTGCAACTAGCCTAGCTTTGTTTCTAGACACAATTCCATTTTCATCTATTTTATTACGAAAGACCCATTTTGTTCCAATTATCGTTTGACTCTTTGGTAGAGGAACTAATGTCCATACATCATTCCTAACAAATTGGTTTAACTCTTCTTGCATTGCAATTACCCATGACTCATCTTTAATGGCTTCATTAATGTTTTTCGGTTCAATGGTTGACACGAAACAAAAGTAGTTGCTTTCATTTTGAACTTTTGATCTTAGTGTTCTTTCGTTAATGTTGCCTATGACACCATCTAATGGATGACTTTTAGATTCTTTAACATGGACAAGTTCTTTGTTTAATATTTCATCTTCCTTGTCATTACCTAAGATCTCTTGACTTTCTATTGCTTGGCTTTCAACTAAGTCATCATCTACCAAAGGTGATGTCTTAGAGGGAGGTGGACTCTCGTCAAATGTTACGTTCTACGATTCCTCGACTCTTAAGGTTTCTTTGTTCAAAACAATGTAAGCTTTACTATTTTGTGAATATCCAAGAAATACACCTTCATAAGACTTTGGGTCAAATTTGGTGAGATAATCCTTGGTGTTAAGAATGAAGCATTTACTCCCAAACACTCTAAAGTATCCTAATGTAGGCTTTTTACCTTTATATAGTTCATAAGGAGTTTTATTCAAAAATGGTCTAATAAAGACTCGATTTAAAATGTACGTTGATGTGTCAACGGCATTACACCAAAACTTTTGTGGAATGTTTTGTTCATTAAGCATTGTTCTACTCATCTCTTGCAATTTTCGGTTTTTACGTTCTACTACACCATTAGATTGAGGGGTACGTGGAGCCGAAAAGTTATGAGTAATACCATTAATATCACAAAAGTTTCCAAATTAAAATTCATTATCAAATTCACGACCGTGATCCGTTCTAATAGACACAATATTAGACCCTACTTGATTTTGAATTTTCTTACTTAGAATCTCAAATTTATCAAAAGCTTCATTTTTACTTTTCAAAAATTTTGTCCAAGTATATCTTGAGTAATCATCGACTATGACCAAAGTGTAGAAGTTACCTCCATAACTTTGTATAGCAGATGGACCAAATAAATCCATATGCAAAAGTTCTAGACACCTAGATGTAGAAACCAAGTTTTTAGCCTTATGGTTACTATGGACTTATTTACCGACTTTGCAAGCATCACAAAAGTGTTGGTCATATTTCAACTTAGGTAGGTTTCGAACTAAGTCTTTGGAGGAGAGGTTTTGAATTAGTCTCATGTTAGCGTGTCCTAAACGTCTATGCCATAAAGTTGAAGATTCATCTAATGAAGTAAGACAAAGTTTGTCTCTAGATGTTGGATCCATCTTCATGACGTATACGTTGTTCTTAAGAACACCTTTAGCTTTGGTTATACCATCTTTAAGTATTTTACTTCCGTTTTCACTAAAAAGGACATTATACTTATTACGGCAAAGTTGACTTATACTAAGGAGATTAAAACTTAAGTTATCAACATGAGCTACATCATCTATAAAAAGGGAGTCATGAGAGATTGTACCTTTTCCGATGATTTTGCTCTTAGCTTTACTACCAAACGTAACATTACCTCCATCACATTTGTGATAAGTAGTGAAGAGACTTTTGTTACCCGTCATGTGCCTTGAACAACCGCTATCTTTAATCCATTCATCCGGTTCCAAACAAACTTTGAGGCACACCTATTTTACGAAAAACACTCAAACATACGGTCCCCAATTTCTCATGGGTCCATTTTGGTTAAGCATACCATTAACTTGTTCCAAGTATGAAAGTAGAACATAAGGGTTCCATGACATGTAATTTGGAGTTTGGTAATGTCCAGGAGTATTTTGGTTCCAAACATGTTGGTAGTTTGGTCGTGTGTTGAAGTTGCTATTTGGAAAGGGGCGTTTGGGAATTGGAGTCTTGGGTTTTGGTTGAGTAGTTTTAGCTCTAAATTCGTTTTTACTAAGTCCTACTCCAGTTTTAAAGGCAAGTTTTGTTCCATTTTTATATGTGACTTTAACAAATTTTGAACGATCCGATGTGGAGGATGTTACTGCTGCAGCAGACCTGGCGGAACCTTTGGGTTCAACGGGCGGAACCCTGAATTGGGTTCCGTCTGTTCCGCGGGCTACTGTAGCAGTTTTGTTAATTTCTTGTGCATTATTTTCTTGTTTCGTTTGACCCTTTGAAGTTTCTAATTTCATGAAACCTAGTCCTGTTTTATCAAAGGGTGACTTTTGAAGTTTCATAATTTCATCCGCATAAGAAATGCTCTTATCGAACTTCTTAAACTTTGTGGTTTGTTTTATTAGATCATTTTGAGTAATTTTAAGTTTCTCAACTTCGAGTTTAAGCTCTTCACATGATTTACATGATGTGTCAATACCTTTACTCTTTTCTAATCTCTTAGCTTTTTCTTTTAGCTCATAAACTTCATTTTCTAAAAACTCCTTTTTAGTTTTCAAAAACTTATTTTTGTTTATGATTTTTAAGCTCAATTCACAAAGTTTGTTCTATTCTTTTTGTAAGGTGTCATCATCAATAGAGGAATAAGATGAATCGGAGAGTACCTCATTTGAGTCGTGAGCCATGAGAGCAATATCATCATTCTTTGGCTCATCGTCATCTCCTTCATAGTCACTCCAAGCACCACCCACAAATGCTTGTTGAGGTTTGCTCTTGGGTGATTTTGGACATTCTCCTACTAGATGACTTGTGTCTCCACACCTATAGCATTTCCTTTCAACCTTTCCTTTCCTATCATCACGATCTTTTCGGAAGGTTTTTTTGTCATCTTTAGGTTGCCTTACAAACTTCCCTCGTCTACGAAAGAACTTCTTGAAGTCTCTAACGGCCATAGCATATTCTTCATCATCACTATCCGAAGTAGATTCTTCATCATCACTTGATTGGACTCTAGCTTTCAAGGCAATGGACTTAACTTTTTTTTTTCTTGCCTCTAACTAATTCCGAATCTTTTTCCATTACCATTTCATGAACTTTGAGGTTTCCAATTAGCTCGTCAAGTGACATGCTTGAAAGATCCTTGGATTCTTCAATTGCCGTCACTTTTGCTCTCCACTTCGGATGGAGTGCTCTAAGAAATTTCCTGACAAAATTCTTACTACAAAAAGATTCATCAAGTGCTTTAAGTGAAGTAACAATAGTGTTAAACCTAGCAAATGCATTATCAATAATCTCATCTTCGGGAATAACAAATTGTTCATATTATTGAACAAAAAGATCAATTTTGTTATCCTTAACTTGTGAGTTTCCTTGATGAGTGACTATTAAAGATTGTCAAATATCTTTGGCGGTTTTACACATAAAGACCCTTTCATATTCTTTCTTAGGCAAAGCGTTGTAAAACATCATTTTAGCTTCATTATTTTTAGCAATCAATTTCTTTTGATCATCATCTTTACTATTAGAAGCTATATTATCACCATCAATGATTATATACCATAAATCTATATCTTTAGATTTCACATAAGTTTCAAAACGGTTTTTCCAATATATAAAACCATTTGCTTCAAAAAGTGGTGGTCTTTGCATAGATTGCCCTTCTTTGTAATTTTCAAAATTCATGGATCGTTTCAAGTTTTAAAACATAATATATTTTAAAAGCTTGAGTAACGTAGCTCTTGATGCCAATTGTGGAAAATTAGAAGGGGGGTTGAATAGTTTATCGTTTAAAATCTTTTTAACTTGTTTAATTGTCTTTTGAAACTTTCCGTTTGATCAAAGATATACACACAAACACAATATATAACATGCAAGTATAAAGAAAGAAACGATCAAACTACAACACGAGTATTTATCGTGGTTCGGCTACAATGACTCTTTTTCCTTACTCTACGTCCACGCCCCGAGTATCCAACTCGAGAGTTTCTTTCACTAGTCAACAAGATCCTTTCACCGGCGGAGAAAGCCTTACACGTCGCTTATACACGTTTACCGACACTAAGATAGATGTCGAGTTCTTTTACAAGGGTACAACCACTCCCGTTAGTTCTTTTACAAGGGTACAACAACTCCCGTCACACTTTGTATTTTGAGGACTAAAATACTAACCAATCACTACTGAAAATACACAATCAAATGAATTGTAAACCACACAAGTATACACAATGCTAAGCTAACAAGTCTTGCAACGTTGTGTTGAATACTTGTAACTTTTTATGAACTCGTGAACTTCTTTGCTACAAAAAGAAACTTCACATACGAGAGGTTAAAGGGTTAGATGAAAGAATGAATGAATGTGTGTGAAAATATGATGTAGAGTGATAAGCCAAAAATCAAACTTGTGGCTTGGTATTTATAGCAAACCCTTCTGCAGATCTGGCGGATACGGCGAAACCCTCAGATGGGTTCCGCCCGTGTACCCCCAGGGTTCCGCCAGACTTGCAGTTGGTTTTGCAATAAATCATGTAAATCAAACAATGTCACATCTCATAACACCTAGTCAAACACAAAACTTGTGCAAGCAAACTTATGGTTAGTCAAACACACTTTCTTTCCATAAATGTATATTGACAAAACTTACCATAAATGTGATGTGACATTTCTATTTTAAGAAATAAAAAGTGTTGTATTTTATGAAATGTAAAATGTAGCAAATGTCTAGTTATGCAAGTCTTAAAACTAAGATTATGATTTACTTAGAAACTAAAGTTTACATTTTGTCGTTAACAAAACTTAGCAAAGATCGTAAAATATAAATAACGTTTTTAGGCGATATTTGTATTAACAGGTTCCTTGATAGCCTAGATCCACTTCTGACGCCGTCACCTTGTAATGTTCTCTGGGCCGTCTCCTTTTATGATAACACGTGACGTCCTTGATGCTTTATAACGTGACGCCGTCACTCTTTAACTCTAAAATTCTTTCTAGCGCGTCTAGTTTAAAATAATTATCCACCTCTTTGTCAACACGTGACGCCGTCACCTAGTAGAGTGTGACGCCGTCAAGTACTGTTTCCAACATAATTTAAGACTTTGTCGTTTTCTTCACTTTTATTCTCAAAAAACGTCCAAAATGTTTTATTTTCCAGATTTCCTCTCAAAAGTACCTAAAATGACAAAAGAAACGATTTAAGGCAATAATTGATCATATAATCGCGATTTAAGGCTTATATGACCCCTTAAAAGCGTAACACTTTTCGTCTCATCAGTCTTCTTTTATTATATTTCATATTTTAGTTGTGGGGTTATTTTAATCTGATATCATTTTTCTTAACATTATTAAAATATTTGACATAATTTAGCGAAGACAAAAGATTAATATAGAACTCGTATTTGCCACATAACAAATGAACCATTTCTAGCCACTCATTTTTTTTTATAAGAAAAATAAATAAATAAATTCACCATTTTTTTAAAAATTAAATATCTCGCAAACAGTAAATCGTTGCGCGAAAAAAAAAATACCATCGCGACGAGAATTAAATTATCTTTTTATAGACATGCATTGTTATATACTTTCGACGAACTTTTTTTTCGACGTTTTTTTTCCAAAATTTCTGCCCCGAAAAATCATATATGATTTGTAAAAATCATATGTGATTCGTTAAAATCAAATCATATGTGATTTTTACGAATCATATATGATTTTTACAAATCATATATGGTTATAATCATATATGATTTGTAAAAATCAAATCATATGTGATTTTTACGAATCATATATGATTTTTCTGGACGAAAATTAAAAAAAAAAAAGTTCGTCGAAAGTATATAACAATGCATATCTATAAAAAGATGATTTAATTCTCGTCGCGATGGTATTTTTTTGTAGTTTGAAGATTTACCGTTTGCAAGATATGTTGTTTTAATATATATATATATATATATATATATATATATATATATATATATATATATATATATATATATATATATATATATATATATAATAAAAATAAGTGACTATGATTTGTTCATTGATTTTATGACAAATATGAGTTTTATATTAATGTATGAATTATATATTGATTTATATTGATCAATATAGATCTATATTAATCAATATTGATTAATTGGTTCTATATAACATTTAACAACAATTTCTTAACTATAACTTATTTCCTCTCAATACGCCTAGGATTACATAATCTATATCCATAAGAGCATTAGGTGTAGGCTCGCCGATATAACACGCCGTCCGACCTGGCAACATCAACGGCAAGCCGAAGCTCGCCTCTACACCAGAATGCCCTCGCCGTTTCTCTTCGTTGGGCATCTCCCCGTGGCTACGGCGAAGATATATTCTGACAAAATGTCAGCGTCTTTCTTTTTCTTTTCTTTTTTGTTGGGTTTTATATATTTTTCTTTGGGTTTTGACTTTTGAGCAAGAAAAGGGTGCGTGTGAGATCTAAGTGTGTGTTGTGACTGCTCATGTGACTCGAAGGAGTTATAAGGATTTAGTTATCAAGATGAAATGATAACTGAGTGATATAGATGAAGAAAAAAGGATGGGGGCGTGAGTTTTGAGCAAGTAGATTAGAGTTTGGTACTATGCTAAATATTAGGGATAGATTCATTTATATATCTTGATATTAAGTTTATTTGGTTTACATAGTTGGGCTTATTTTTTTTTTTTACATAGGTTGGTCTTATTCAGTTTAATAAAGTTGGGTTGGTGTTTGATTTTTTCTTAATATATAAATATATAAAGCTCGTTGTAGTTTTCTTATTAATATTTACAGTTTTGGTCTTTTTTTTTTTTTTTTTTTTTTTTTTTTTTTTTTTTTATTTTAGCAGCTTCAATTTTTTCAAAATATAAGCATAAAATTTTAATTTTAGTTATTTTTGTTTTGAATGAAATAAATTTAATTTGATTGAAAAATGAATAAAAAAATAAATGTGTAAGAGGTAGGACCCTAATGAGGAAGTTGAGGTTTGTTGTTTAATGAGAGGGAGTTTGTTGTAGATAGTTGAAGTTGAGATGTTGGGTGATGTGGCAGGAGAGGAGGCTTGCCTCCCCAACTACACCTAATGCTCTAAGAAGGCATTTCTCATGCCTGCGTGTACAAATTACAGCGTTTCTCATGCCTGTGAGCCTATGACATAATGATACAAGCCAATTTGGAAAGTCAACAAAAGTCAAAGAAGAAGTCAAATGACTTTTGGTGCCAAATTCTGTTTTAACCCAAACAACCCAACTATCCTTTAAATACTTGTATTGTAATCCTTTTTCAGTATCTTCTTGAATTGTTAACAAACTATCTGTTATCTTTCCTTTCTCAATCCAATAACAATCATTGTTGATCTTGTTTCTTAAGTCTAAAGATTAGCGATATTGTTGCAATTGAATTCCACAATTTCCATTTCTTAAGTGATTTCAAGTTGTGTGTTTCAATTGGTATCAATTGGTATCAGAGCGCCTTCCTGGCACTCATTTTCAAGAATAGTACACTGCTGTTCTTGATTTTCCGGTTGTCTTCTCCGGTCACATTCCGGCCACAAAACTAGATTTCCGGTACCGAA
Source organism: Artemisia argyi (assembly GCA_030686995.1). Lineage (NCBI taxonomy): Eukaryota > Viridiplantae > Streptophyta > Magnoliopsida > Asterales > Asteraceae > Artemisia > Artemisia argyi. The sequence continues at coordinate 132,257,246 of CM060689.1, forward strand.
ATCAGTCACCACTGATTTCACTTGCTCTATTACATTAGACCAGTGCCAAACATCTGTACGGTCACGAGGCTAGCCGAAATTCTCGTTAAATTTTCTAGCCTCGAACACGCTGATCAGAAGCATTTGGTTTGGGTGGTCGGAGTAAGATCTGTAGTTGTTATTCCATGCGTTGATGAGTAATAACAATACCGAGATGATGGTGAACATAAGAACGACACAGATGTCTACAGTTCCAACTGTAGAATCTTTACATGAAACAGTTAATGGGTTTACTTCTGCTCTTGAAGGAATCAATCAAAGATTGAATGATATTATGCAACAACAAAATCTTTTTCAACAAGAATTAGCAAGATCAAGAAGTGGGGAAGGACCAAGTCATGGTATGAATGGTGGTGCTCAAACTCCAAGAAATGGGGGTCATAATGGTGGCCAGAATGGTGGTCAACAGATGATGCAGTATGGTAGAATGTCTAAGATTGAGTTTCCCAAGTTTGATGGTGGTGATGTAAAGGGATGGATCTTTAGATGCAGACAGTTCTTTAGAATTGATAATGTTCCTGAAGAGATGAAGGTGGAGATGGCTTCAATGCATGTGTATGACAGAGCACTTCTGTGGCATGAACAGTTTATCAAGAGATTTGGTGAAGGAAGTTCTTGGAATCTGTATGAACAAGAAGTTTTAAAGAGATTTGGTGCAGCCTATGAAGATCCTATGGTGGAATTGAAGAATTTGAAGCAGGTGGGTAGTGTTCAGGCCTATCAAGATTCATTTGAGAGGTTGTTGAGCAAGGTGGATTTAAATGAGGCTTACACAGTTAGCATGTTCTTGGGGGGGTTGAAGGATGAAATCTTTATGCCCATAAGGATGTTCAACTTGACAAATTTGACTGATGCTTTTTGTATGGCAAGAATGCAAGAGGCCACAAATGCTGTCATGAAACCAAGGTATAATTCTCAGCCATCATTTAATAAGCCTGTAAATGTTGGTTATGGCAATAAGAGCAGTGGAATTTTACCAAAACCTGTTAACAATACTCTGGCTTTACCTGCACCTAGAACAGCTTATCACAATAATATGCCATTTAGAAAACAATTGACTCAAAAGGAGTTGGAAGAAAAAAGAGCAAAGCATCAATGTTTTTATTGTGATCAGAAGTATGTGCCTGGCCATAAATGTAGTGGTCAATTACATTCTTTAGAAGTCATTTGTGATGGTGAGAAAGAATGTTTAGATGATGGTAAAGAGGAAGTTTGGGAAGAGTGTAACCAAAAAGATATGGAAAATGAATGTTTGGATGAAGAATGGGTAGAAAATGAATGGAAAGTTGATGATTCTAAACCACAGATTTCTTTAAATGCTTTGTCTGGAGTCAATTCTTATCAAACTATGAGGGTTAAAGGTGTGGTGGGGAAGAAAACTTTGCACACTTTAGTTGACTCAGGTAGCACTCATAACTTTTTGGATGAAATGACTGCTAGAAATTTGGGTTGTGAATTGATCAGAACTAATCCTCTTAAGGTGTCTGTGGCAAATGGTCAAGATATGATGAGTACATATGAAGTTAAGCAGTTCAAATGGACTTTTCAGGGTCAGAATTTCACTAGTGATATAATGTTGTTGCCATTGGGTGGGTGTGAAATGGTTCTTGAAATACAGTGGTTGGCTACTTTGGGTTCCATTTTGTGGAATTTCAATGAATTGACTATGAAGTTTAGATACAATGGAAGAAAGATAGTTTTGAGAGGCACTCAACATTCTGCAATTCAGTGGATGCAGGGTAAACAAGTGGTCAAAAGTGGTGAGTTCAAACAAGCTGAATTGTGTTCTATGGCTCTATGTGTATATCTAGTTTCCTTTTGTAAGATGGAGTTGGAGAACATTGTGAATGAGAAGGTGGAAACAATTGTGAACCAATATGAAAGTGTATTTGCTATGCCCACTGAACTACCACCAAAAAGGTCTCATGATCATCAAATACCCCTTGTTCCAAACACTCCACCAGTCAATGTTAGACCTTATAGACATCCTCCCAACCAGAAAGATGCTATTGAGGCAATGGTTAAAGAATTGCTTGAGTCAGGGGTGATAAGGCCTAGTCAAAGTCCATTCTCTTCACCTATTGTGATGGTTAAGAAAAAAGATGGGTCATGGAGGATGTGTGTTGACTACAGGGAGTTGAATAAACACACAGTTAAAGACAAATTCCCTATACCAGTCATAGAGGAGCTGATTGATGAATTAAGTGGTTCTGCAGTGTTCACTAAACTTGATTTGAGAAGTGGTTATCATCAAATAAGAATGGGAGAAGCTGACATTTGCAAGACTGCATTTAGAACCCATGAAGGTCACTATGAATTCCTGGTCATGCCTTTTGGGTTAACAAATGCTCCTTCAACATTTCAGTCACTGATGAATACAGTATTCAAACCTTTTCTCAGAAAGTTTGTGTTAGTATTCTTTGATGACATACTGGTATATAGTAAATCTATGCAAGAATATTGTGATCATTTGCAACAGGTTTTGCAAGTCATGAAAGCAAATACCTTGTTTGCCAAGAAGAGTAAATGTTGTTTTGCTGTGCCTCAAGTGGAATACTTAGGTCATATTATATCTGCTGAAGGGGTTGCTACAGATCCTACTAAGATTGATGCAATGCAGAAATGGCCAAGTCCTATGAACATCAAACAACTCAGAGGTTTTTTGGGTCTTACTGGGTATTACAGAAGGTTCATAAAGAGGTATGCTGTGATTAGTCAACCTTTAACAGCTTTGCTTAGAAAAAATGCTTTTAAATGGTCCAATGAAGCTGAGGAAGCCTTCAAGCAACTCAAGCAGGCTATGGTTGAAGCACCAGTGCTTGGATTTCCAGACTTTTCTCAGGTATTTGTTATTGAAACTGATGCTTCTGGTGATGGTATTGGAGCTGTGTTGTGTCAAAATGGTCATCCTTTGGCATATTTGAGCAAAACACTAGCTGCTAAACATCAAGCTTTGTCAACATATGAAAAGGAATTTTTAGCAGTGGTAGCAGCTTTGGATAAGTGGAAAGGATACCTTTTGGATAGGCATTTCAAAATAAGAACAGATCACTTTAGCTTAAAGTTTCTGCTGAATCAGAAGTTAACCACTCCTTTTCAAATGAAATGGCTCCCAAAACTATTAGGCTTTGATTATGAAATAGTTTACAAAAAAGGGTGTGAGAATGTTGTTGCAGATGCTTTATCTAGAACTGATCATGGGGGTACATTGTTGCAAATGGTAGTTTCTAGTGTTGCAACTGATGTTTGGGATAAAGTAAAGTTGAGTTGGCAGAATGACATTGATGTCCAGCAGTTGATTCAGTCTTTGGTCAACAAGTCATACAAAGGAAACAAGTATATGTGGGAAGATGGAATACTGAAAAGAAAAGGTAAAATTGTGGTTGGAGCTGATAATGATTTGAGGAAACAGTTGATGAGTCACTACCATGATGATGCAATAGGAGGCCATTCTGGGGTACATGTGACTACAAAAAAGTTAAGTGCAGTGTTCTATTGGAAAGGTCTCAGAAAGATGGTGAAACAATGGGTAAGAGAATGTGATGTGTGTCAAAGACAGAAACCTGATTTAAGTGCTTACCCTGGATTAATCCAACCCTTACCTATTCCTGAGAGAATTTGGACTGAAATATCCATGGATTTCATTGAGAAGCTTCCATTATCTCATGGTAAATCAGTCATTATGGTGGTGGTGGATAGGCTGAGCAAGTATGCCCACTTCATGGCCCTATCTCATCCATTCAATGCAAGTCAGGTGGCTCAAGTTTTCTTGGATGGTGTATATAGATTGCATGGGTTACCAGAGGCTATTGTTAGTGACAGGGACAAGATTTTTCTTAGTAATTTTTGGAAATCAATGTTCACTGAATTGAAGGTTAAGTTGAAAATGTCCACTGCTTACCATCCTCAGACTGATGGGCAAACTGAGGTGGTAAACAGATGTCTTGGATGTTACTTGAGGTGTATGTGTGGAGAGAGACCTAAGGAATGGGTTAAGTGGTTGCCATTGGCTGAATTTTGGTACAATACCAATTTTCACAGCTCAATGCAAACAACACCATATGAAGTGGTATACTGCCAAACACCTCCTATTCATGTTCCTTATGTGCCTGGTGAAAGCAGGGTAGAAAGTGTGTATAGAACTCTGCAAACTAGGGAAGAAGTAATTCAATTGCTGAAGTTTCATTTGAAAAGATCTCAAGATAGAATGAAGAATCAGGCCAACAAGCATAGAACAGACAGGGAATTTGAGGTTGGATCATGGGTTTATTTGAAACTTCAACCTCATAGGCAAGTTACTGTGAGGCAAAGCCAACAACACAAATTGTCCTCAAAGTATTATGGACCATTTTTGGTGGAAGAAAGAATTGGTGCAGTGGCCTACAAACTCAAGCTTCCTGATCACAGTCAAATACACCCAGTTTTTCACATCTCCCAGTTGAAAAAATGCCATGGAAGAGATCACCAAATGGGAGAGTTACCACAGCTGAGAGATGATGGTTTGCTGGAACACAGACCCATGGTAATACTAGAGAGAAGACTTGGAAAACTTCACAACAAGCCAGTGATGTATGTACTTGTGCAATGGTCTAACAAATCTAAAGATGAGGCTACTTAGGAGGTATATGGAGACTTAATTACAAGATTTCCAGGTTTTGATGATATTACTACTTGAGGCCAAGTAGTTTTTCAAGGGAGATGGAGTTGATACAAGCCAATTTGGAAAGTCAACAAAAGTCAAAGAAGAAGTCAAATGACTTTTGGCGCCAAATTCTGTTTTAACCCAAACAACCCAACTATCCTTTAAATACTTGTATTGTAATCCTTTTTCAGTATCTTCTTGAATTGTAAACAAACTATCTGTTATCTTTCCTTTCTCAATCCAATAACAATCATTGTTGATCTTGTTTCTTAAGTCTAAAGATTAGCGATATTGTTGCAATTGAATTCCACAATTTCCATTTCTTAAGTGATTTCAAGTTGTCTGTTTCACATAAAAACGTACAAAAAGGTACACAATACACAATAGTCAAAGTCAAAAACCCACATGTCGTCGTTTTCATACTAGTTAGTACTACCTCCGTCCCATATTAAATGTCTACTTTGAATTTTCAAAGTCTTGTTTTATTAACTTTGATCATAAATATTTTTATATATGATATATAATACATGATGCAAAATATATGAATGAATTGAGTTTTAAATGTACTTTTCATTGACATAATTTTTATCAAGTATCATAAAATAAAAACAAAAATATTTAAGGTCAAAGTTAAAGGAAAAAAACTTGAAAAGTCAAAACTGGACATTTAATAAGGGACGGAGGGAGTATTAAAAAAAAGAAATTCTTGGTAACGAAGGTTCCTTTACGTTGCGTAAAATAAATCACCGTGTCGGTGTAACCATAATTTATCATTATACATTTTATTATTTTTTAGGTTTAATTAAAGTGCATACATATATTATACCTTCTGATTGATTGATTGATTGATTAATATTAATCAATTAATCAGAATGTACGTTGGAACGATGGATCTGATGAGATCAGAGCCAATGCAGTTGGCTCGGATTATTATCCCCATGGAATCTGCTCATCGAACGGTCTCGTATCTCGGTGATTTAGGCCTCTTTCAGTTTAAAGATGTAATCACCATCATTATCATTTTTATTTCAGTTTTTGTTACATTATTTTGAGCTTGTGTGGTTTTTCATTAGGAACCATGATGCATTAACTGTTATATAATATACTGCTTTATTTTAGTTGTGATGCTGATAATACGTACATTGTGATTATTTTAGATTTTGTAGATTATTTGGCTTTTTTATGAGAGTTGATTGGGTCAGTTTGAATAGGTAGGTTTAGTTGATTAGGAGTAATTAGTAAGAACATTGGATGATGCGTCAATTGTTATATGTTACATATGCCGTATTTTGATGTATGAGTTAGTAAGTGACACTTTGGCCTTAATGGTGAAACATGGTTAACGTTAAACGTTTCATTTTTGGAAATCTTATATAGTTAGGACTTGTTTCTGGATCTTCCATTTGATCAATCTTATTGTACATTGGCGAGTAATATAATGATTAAGAGATTTAGACAGAGACGGAGCCATAATGTTTTGCTGGAGGGGGCACACTTTTATAAATTTGGGAAACTACACTACAAATTGGTTCTTGGGGGGGTTACAAAAAAAAGCCAAATATTTTAGAAATTTTACACTACAATTTTTTTCACGAGGGGGGCATGTGCCCCTTGTGCCCCCCCCCCCCCCCCATGGATTTAGTATCCGTTTCTTTTTACAGATGTTTTATGTGGTTTATTGTTGATCGTTTTAGTCTTTTACTTCCTTTATTTTGCTTTGAACATAGAGATCTTAACTTATAGGATTAACTAAGAAAATTGGCTTGTGAATGTGCGCATGATAATACCGCTTGGTGAACTTGTGTGTGTAAATTGTCCAATGCTTGGAAACTTCAGTTTGATGTACTACTAGCTTGTATGTATGTTTTACTTGAAAAGCACAAGGAGCAATAAATGAGCTAATTCGCAGCATGGTCATTAATGTATCCCTAGTACGTTTATGTGAGATCTAAGTTCGGGGCGTGTAAGATCTCGTGAGAGAATTCCATAGGGGTGTTTTTTATTAGGCTAATATCGGGTCTCTATTTTGCACCTGTTGTCGAATAAGATAGAGCAGGAATAACAACTTCAGCCTGGATGTATTTGGTGAACCAATTGGCTAGAAGTTGGCCCTATGCTTAGAGGACATGCAGCATTTAGCTACCAGTTATTATCGGAATGATGACATAGAGAAAATATAGTATTGTTTACTTGTTCTGTATGCATTTGATAGTTGCTTAGTTCATGATGATATATGACTCGCATTGTGCATATAGCTTTTAACCGTATATTCAATTATTCATAATCAGGACTAAATTATTACTGATAGTATCATTTTCTTTGATTTTTCTTTTTATCTGGATAGCTCAATCCGGGAAAGAGCCCATTCCAAAAGACATTTGCTGCTCAGGTATGCTGATTGTTTGTCACTTCAATTTCGATATCACTGGAACTGTATGATATGATTTTTGGGGTTATAATATGTCGTGGCATGTAATAAATAAGTCTAATGCTATCTCTTTGATTCTTTATAAAAAAAAGGATCTCAAGATGTGCTTATACTAGAATTACATTAATTTACCGGGTGGAATGCCCTTTACCCAAAAAAAAAAAAAAAAAAAAAAATATGTATATATATATATATATATATATATATATATATATATATATATATATATATATATATATATATATACTAGAATTACATGTAATTTAAGTGCCAAAATCAAAATCATGAGAAATATACGTATATGTAATCTAGTTGTTTAAGTATGCGAATGAAATGGAACATGAAAGAGGTTTAACTGCAGCATTGCTGTAGTATTGGTAAGCTTATACGAATAGATGCTGAATTGATTATACACTTAGCGATGAGATCTTAGTCCTGAATACAGTGGTATCTTATTAGGTGCCCTAGTTCTGCTACTGCATACTTGATACTTTATATCCTAGAGATAGTAGTAAAGTTCTGTTGCTAACTTGCTATATAAAAACGCCACCTTGCCATGAAGATAGGAAAATAAGTCAAGTGCTGTAGCATTGCCATTTGAACAGTATTAACCAGATACTAGTATGCTAAAGTTGATACAAACGGTGTTTTTTCAAGGCAATGAAGGCCAATGATTAAAGCAAATCCTTGATTTTTAAATGGATGGCAATACAAACATAATTAACTTCATAAGATTTCTCAACCCATAAATCCAGAGATTCTGGTAGTGTAAATCTTGGGGCTCTGTTGTTATATATGTAGGAGAAAGGCTCATCACAGAATCTCTGTCAACAAGTTATATCAAGGAAACTGTTGCATATATGTCAAACAACACATCTTGGCTCTGTATATCTGTACCCTTACTGTAGTCCATCTATCTTGCTGCTTAGTGATACTAGACGGATACTTCTGCTTCTGACTTCCATCAATCTGTCTTTCTAATAATAGAGTTGGCACTAATAACGAACTTTTAAAATATAGGGTTGTCTTGCACTAGCTCTTTAACTGTATCCCAGAAATACGGTTAAGAATTCATTCTGGCACCCTTTAATTGTTTTTGTCTCCTATCTGACTATCTTTCATCTGCTTCATCAAATCAACATTTCTGATATAGATTAAAAGATGTGGGGAGATGGCGCGCAAACTACGTTTTTTCAAAGATCAAATGACAAAGGCTGGCCTGTTAGCCTCATCATGGTCTGCATATGGCTCAGAATTTAATCTAGACCAATTGGAGGTCTGTAAAATGAGAAAAAGCATTTAATTATGATCATGTTATTAATCCCTTCTGACATATAGTGGGGTATTTATTAGGTAAAACTTGGAGAACTTGAAGGTGAGCTGATAGAGATGAATGCAAACACTGAAAAGTTACAGCGTGCCCATAATGAACTTCTGGAATACAAGCTTGTTTTGCAGAAGGTGAACAAACTAGTTGATATTATCATTTGTTTTTGTCTGTTGGTTTATCCTTGGACGTTATGTATAGGGGGTGGTGGCAACTTTAACTCATGCACTAAAAAATGGGTCCATTTGGGTTGTGTTGTACCTCAAACGGGTCAAGTTAAAAAAGGTTATGTAAGAGGGCAACAAGCCTAACGGGTCAAATGGTTTGAAAGCCACTAAACTCTATTTTCAATGCAATCTAACTTATGAGATTGATTAATTATTATAAGTGAGGAAAAAGTTATGGTGGGGGGCTAAATCAATTCAAGTTGACCAGCGTGTCTGATCTGTACTCAAATGACCCGTGTCAACCAAACCTATTTGTCGCCTTACCAAGCCATCATGTATGCGCTTTTCTTGCCACCTCTGGTTATCTGGCATTCCAAACCTTTCAACTGCTACATCATGTTTAAGGTAAAAAGTGTTGCTTTCCTATTACAGGCTGGTGATTTTTTCCATCACGCACGAAGCAATGCTACAGCTCAACAGAGAGAATTCGAAGAACATCGACTTGCTGAAGGATCAATGGACAGTCCTCTGTTATTAGAACAAGTACTCATTTTTTGTTTAGCTTTGTATGTTGGTATTTGTTACTATATAAATTCTATTGCATTGTCTGATAACATGTTGACACCCCCTGATGTTTGTAGGAGATGACTACCGAGTTGTCAAAGCAAGTAAAGTTGGGATATGTAAGTGGTCTTGTTCCAAGAAATAAATCACTGGCCTTTGAAAGAATCCTATTCCGTGCAACCAGGGGTAATGTATTTTTGAAGCAAAATGTTGTTGCAGAACCTGTGGTGGATCCTGTGCACGGAGCGAAGGTTATATTAATAACTTTGTTTATGTAACATCATTTGATATCATCTGGCTACTTGAGAAGCGTGCTTCTTAATGTTAAACCTAGTACAAAAAACTCCGACCTTCTACTTTTTTCTTGCAAACATAGCCATAAGCTAGTGCTATAAACTCCGACCTTTGATTTATCTGTTGCAAACATGGCCTTACTTCAGTATGTATTACGATTTTATTTTGCTAACATTCATGCATACGTTATCTTTGAAAACATATCTGCATTTCTTTTATACAGGTAGAGAAAAATGTCTTCATTGTCTTTTATTCTGGAGAAAGGGCAAAAAACAAGGTGTTAAAGATATGTGATGCATTTGGAGCAAATCGTTATCCCTTTACAGATGACATAGGGAAACAATACCAAATGATTACAGAGGTATGTGCATACAAGAAGCTTTTATTGATCTTGTTTCTTTTAATTTGCTTATCATACATAGTTGATGGTCTCATGAATTTGTGTCATGATTTGTATAGCTCTGGTTTACTTAAGTTGCTTTATTTGCCTGTTTAATCATTTATGTACTACAGTAAGATACAAAGAGTAATGATCATGGCATTTAAAAGCACTTTAAACACTCCTCAGATATGAAGAATACTTAAATTTTTCATCAGTACAATGTGTATGTCATTGCATGTTCATGGGGTTATAATCAGCAGTACTCCCTGAATCTGTGGTATTTTTATGGGAGATAGGGTGAAATACTGTTTAAATATCCATCCTTTCTCGCGTTGATGTTTATTGTCTAAAAATGAGGGTGTGCTTAGTAATAGTTGAACCTTATAAACAGTTACAAGTAGTTGATTGTACCAGAGGACAAGTATGAGTGTGAGTAGAAGCTTTTATTTTAGAGATTATACCTCAAAGTTGTAAATCAAAGTCGTAATCATGTCTAAAAATCCAAAATTTCAACTTTTAGGTATCTGGCAAACTTTCAGAGCTAAAAACTACTATTGATGTTGGAACATTGCACTGGAGCAGTGTTGTACAGTCTATTGCTAATCAGTTTGAGCACTGGAACAATTTGGTAAGTTTTGCTGGTCTATTAGTTCGCCACTTTCGGTATCCCTTTTTGGTAGAGGTGGCAAGATGGTGGGCTGGGCTGCAAACACTCTTTTATCAATCTTATGAAAACAATTCATAAATAGTTACTGTGCTAATTGTATTACAGATATGTTTGTAATTATAATCTAACTCTCTGAAAAATAATGATTTAGCGGGTTTTGTGCAAAAGGGCCACTTTCAACCCATTTGATATCAAACACAACCCAGATAAACCCATTTTTAGGTTAACCTCTACTATTCTGGGGTGGGGCAAGTGTTTATAAATCTTCTTTATTACTAGAAATTCTCTCTTCTCAACTTCTATTCCAACTTATGAAGGTCAAGAAAGAAAAATCCATTTATCACACTTTGAATACTCTCAGTTTTGATGTGACAAAAAAGTGCCTCGTGGCAGAAGGCTGGTGTCCCGTTTTTGCTACAACTCAGGTATAGTATAAAGAATATCTCAGTTATGATATATAGACCTTCAATAGACTATTAATTTAATTGATATTCGGATGCGCCTTTTGCAGATCCAGAATGCTTTGCAGCGGGCAACAGTTGACAGTAATTCACAGGTTGGAGCCATATTCGAGGTTCTGAATGCAAAGGAATCACCACCTACGTATTTCCGTACAAACAAGTTCACATCTGCTTTTCAAGAGATTGTAGATGCTTATGGGTGAGTATCTCTCATTCATAGATTCAGTTATTTGATGGAAATTTCTTGGTGTAGGAAACACATTCGTTCGTTGGGTTAAAGTTAAAAGTGGCAGTTTTAACCCATAAGAATAGGAACATATCGATTTGGATTTTGTTTTTATCCTAAATGATAAACAATTAAAGACCAACAAGATAATAGGTCAAACACCCAAAGCCTATTTACCCTTCTTAGTTATTTCATTCAAAGAGTATATGAGTACTGTAGTATTTTTTCTGGGATCACTGATTATAAAGTGTATACCAGTTTGAAAATAAGCAGGTACCAACTTGGTTATTTTATTGTGTATTTACTCTAAAATAAGCAGGTTCCATCCAAGCACTTATTGCTACTTAAGCTGCTTATTGTTTAAAGAAAACAAAATAAGCAGAAATCACTTAAAATGCAATCCCGAACACCTCCAAACCAATTAATTAATTATAGTACAAAATAGGACAAAGAGAACAATATTATTCAACTCGAATCTGTTATGATTCGTTACGGCCTATTTTCCCACGTCTGGTTAAAGGCTTAAATGCGTTGCAGCGACAACAGGTTTTTAGCTCTAAGCCCAAGGCTGGGAAGCAACTTTATATCAAGTGTTATTTCAATTTTGCCATTTGTCTTTTGGCATGTAATGTGAGAATAGTACAAATAGTTAATTTAATCAGGGAGTGTTAGTGTTTGCTTCATACCACTCTTTCAGTTTCGTCTTTCAGACATTATTAGTGGAGATAAAGTAAATGAGTATTTTACCTATTCATCATTTAATTGATTCAAGGCAATTTTTTAATTACAATTGTTTTCTTTTCTTCTACAGGGTCGCAAAGTATCAAGAAGCAAATCCTGGTCTATTCACAGTTGTTACTTTTCCTTTCCTATTTGCGGTCATGTTTGGAGACTGGGGACATGGTATATGTTTGTTTCTGGCAACTATGTTTCTTATTCTGAGGGAAAAGAAATATTCCAGTCAGGTATTTGCTACTGGCTTTCTGTGGCCTTTTCTTGTGGTTTGACTAGACTTCATATCTAATTTTAATTAGGCTGCAGTAGCAATCCTATGCAAGTAAGATATATATATGTGCTCATTGTATGCTGTTAATTGAATGGGGGACAATTGGCTAACGTTTAATGGTTGTGTTACTTTAGTCTTAGATATGAGTTAAATCTAAGGTTATGGATAAAAGGCTTTAAGCAATCTTCAACTTGTTCCACACAACTAGAACCCACCCAATCGTAATTGAATGTGTCAAACTTGGCTAATTTTTAAAGGGTTTGTGTTACTTAAACCCTGGTATGAATTCTGTTTTAAATGTAATATAAGGGATGAATTCATTCACCTGTTTTGCTGCATTAGTTTGATAGGTTTTCTAGCTTTTCCTGGATCATTTTTGTTTGCAATCTATGTTCGATTGTATTAATGTATTTTTTTTCTGTGGGCAACTAACAGAAGCTAGGAGACATTATGGAAATGGCATTTGGTGGTCGTTATGTTCTCATAATGATGTCAATTTTTTCAATCTACACTGGATTTATATACAACGAGTTCTTCTCTATGCCATTTGAACTCTTTGGGCGTTCAGCTTATGACTGCCGTGATTCATCCTGCAAGTATGGCTCGTTAAATCAATTTCATATATCACTTTTCTTTAATGTACCAGTTTTTAAAAAATTGACTTGCACTTTAGGGATGCTACTACAATTGGAATGATCAAGGTACGGGATACTTACCCATTCGGTGTGGATCCTATATGGCATGGAACTCGCAGTGAATTACCATTCCTTAACTCACTGAAGATGAAAATGTCGATCCTACTGGGAGTAGCTCAGATGAATCTTGGAATCATTTTGAGCTACTTCAATGCAAAGTTTTTCCGAAATGAAATAAACATCTGGTAAGTTAAATGACTATCAGGCATAGATTTTTGTATCATACTTGGCATGTAAGAGGGTGCCTAGAGTTGAGTTTTGAATCTGATTATCAAGACTTGAAATCGCAATCATCAGTCATTAATGTTCAGATAAACATATTCTAGTTCAGTCAATGAGTCTGGTCCAGCAACAACAAAACTAGTTTTCTAAAGTAAATTCCAAAATACATCCTTGTGGTTTGCCAAATTTCGCAGTGTACATCCCTAGGGACCTGCCATTATCAAGACTTGTGGTTTGCAAACCTTTTCCTGTCACATACATCCCCCGTCAGAAAACGTTGGACTATATACATCCCTAGGGACGAATGATGCAAACCTTGTTACAGTAAGACGAAAATATCCCTTGATAACAGGAAAAGGTTTGCATCGTTCGTCCCTAGGGATGTATATAGTCCAACGTTTGCTAACGGGGGGATGTATATGGCCCAACTTATCTGACGGGGATCTAAACTGTGAAAGTTGTCAAACCACTCAGTTTTCTAAGTGTAAAGTGATATCACTTTATTATTCCTTCTCTTAACCCAACCTGAAAGATCCTATTTTCATTTCACTAGCCATTTCTACTTTATCCACAACAAAGTCATTTAATCTATATGCTGGAGCCGGCTTTGCAACAACTGAATATTTTATTCTATTCAAAATCTCTTAAATCACTTTCAAAACACATGTCCAAACACCTCTAATTCAGCATTCGATATTGTCACATATATATGATTTGATGCATACTGAGACAGTAAGGTGGTAATTATTTTGTTCTCTTTCATTTTTAAAGTTATGTTGTTCACGTATTTCTCTTTGAAACATGGATTATGGCAGGTACCAGTTCATTCCACAAATGATATTCTTGAACAGTTTGTTTGGCTACCTTTCTCTACTCATCATTGTGAAATGGTGCACCGGTTCTAAAGCTGATCTATACCATGTAATGATATACATGTTCCTCAGTCCAACAGATGATTTAGGAGATAATCAGCTTTTTTGGGGACAGAAGTATCTTCAGGTTTCATACTTTCTTAAACTTCTTTTTTTGTTGTGAATAAACTCGTAACTAATTTAATTGTATTAATCTATCTCTACCGTCAGATACTACTACTATTGTCTGCACTTGTTGCTGTACCATGGATGCTTATCCCAAAGCCACTTCTATTGAAGAAGCAACATGAAGAAGTATGCTCAATTATTTTTCCTTTTTTTTTTTTTTTTTTTTTTTTTTTTTTTTTTTTTTTTTTTTTAATTTATTTAGTTTTTTAATAATTAATTAACCATCTACATTGTATTTTTTTTCATTAGAGGCACCAAGGCCGAGCCTATGCACCACTTTACACCCTCGATGAGAATCTTGAAACAGATTTGGATGAGGATAAATCTCATGGTGAACATGAGGAATTTGAGTTCAGTGAAGTTTTGGTCCATCAGTTAATACATACTATTGAGTTTGTTCTTGGTTCAGTGTCTAACACTGCTTCTTACCTACGTCTGTGGGCTCTAAGGTCAGTTCACAGATTTCTCTTCTGTAAGACAAAGTTATTTTCTATTGCTAAAGTGTATTCCATACCAAAGTCTTAAGGGTGATAACTTATGAATGGATAGATTTGGGCATGTATTATCCATAATGGTCAATTGGGTAAAAACATAAGTTTTAGCTAAATGGAAAAGGGTTGAATGGGTCATACATTGATAAAAGTGCATTTTCAGTGAAGGAGAAGGATTCTCTAAAGTTGTTTTTACAACTTTAGTGAAGTTAGGGGGATGTGAGCCATTGGATTTGATCCAATGGCTCACACATGTCCAACTTCACTAAGGTTGTAAAAACAAACTTTAGAGAATCCTTCTCCTTCAGTGAATACAACCTTTTCACTGTAATCAAAGGTGGATAATCATTGTAAAAATGAATTTTGTAAAATCATATCTTAGACAATAGTTATAATCTTTAAGTGGACAAAAAAGTGTTTCCCGTAAACCCACCCCACCTCACCTCGCATTTGACCCGTAGTAAAATAGTATCCATTCTGATCTGAATCCATCATACTTGTTACCTAAGCTGCCTGACCCACCCCTTTTTTTCACCTTTATAAAATCTCAAGTTGATGAATAACTGGTCATGAAAAGGGGTGCGTGTCAGGATAACGAGTCCAAATTGGTGAAATTTCAAGTCATGTTAAAACCTCTTTGGGTTTGGTTGACCCGCCTTCCCCTCTCCCTCTCGTTGTAATTAATCCCCTTGTGTATTATATTAATAAATGTCCAATATTTGACCTATTTTATTTTGTTTAATCTTACCAGTCTTGCACATTCAGAGCTTTCGAGTGTATTTTACGAAAAGGTCCTGCTTCTCGCATGGGGGTAAGCTATTGCAATTATACTTGCTTGTGATTCCAAAATTAGAGGTTTTCAACGAAAGGATATTAACTAATAACTCTTTGTGACTGCAGGTTCGACAATGTAATTATACTTATAATTGGCATAGTCGTATTTATTTTTGCAACCGTTGGTGTTCTCCTTGTGATGGAAACATTAAGCGCTTTTCTGCATGCATTGAGGCTTCACTGGGTAGAATTCCAAAACAAATTCTACGAGGGAGATGGTTACAAATTCTGCCCGTTTTCATTTGCTTCAATTAGTGAAGAAGAAGACTGATATGGCGATTTTCATATCTTTTCTTGTTTGCTATACCTCAAGTGATTCATTAACATTGCCGAAGAAAGCTTACTAGATGGGTTTCTTAGATTCTTTTGTATGTATCTTACCACAAATTTAAGTCTCCCATTGGTCGGGGTTTACTGTAAAATTAAAGGAACAACTTATAGCGCCATTATATTCATTATTTTCTATTTACCGGGGGTTTTAGATGCCGAAGTGTTCACAGCATTATTTAAGAATCAGAAATCTAGAATCTGATTAACGGTTTAGTATATTTGTTGACAAATTGTATTGAAAGGTAGCTTTTATAATTTAGCTTGTTTTGTATAATGTTTTCGATCTGATAAATTCGAGCTTATAGCTTATGTAGTTATATAATCTCACAAGCAATAAAAGCAGGCTTATTGGACATTCAGATTTTACATTAACTCGCAAAGTCTTAACATATACTTTCTTCTCAAAAAAGTAGAAATAAAAAGAAGTCTAACCTAAGCAGTAAGAGCACAATGTGTAGTAACATAAACCAAAATGCGCCGCATTCTCTTACTTCTCACCCACATATCAAAAAACACCTCCTCTGTAATTTAAAACAAAACTTCACTTTTTAAACTCACTTATTTTATTTTTTCCAAATTAACTAATTTTTCATTCATTAAAATAAAAATACAAATTACAATACGAAATTAAAAATAATACAAAAAATTAAAAATTAAACAAAAAATTTGAAAATACAAAAAAATTTTAAAAATCAATGTAGACGACTAATTGCAGTTCATTCTATATTGTGCTCGGATTCCTTCTTTTGCATGTTGAAGATAAAGGCATCCTCCTCTGGTAACCCCGCGGTGCTAGTGCCGAAAAACTTCATTTTTTTCCAACTGCATTATTGTGGCTTCATTCACTTTAGTCACCGCGTACAGAGTGGCTTCCCGTTTTTTGAGTCTAAATTCATTTTGTAAAGACTCCCCAAAATCTTGCGAGTTACTCTCCATTGTGCCTGACATGGTCTCCGTTTTTTTTCGTCACACGTTGTTTGCCTGGCGGACTCGGTCTTGAATCATCTCCAAATAGCTCGATATGTCAGATGACATCAGCCTCAACGGGTTCGGCCACATCCCACTTGGGGTGTTTTCTCAAGATATATCCCATGGTCACTCATGATTAAACTGTCTTCCTTTTTTCTTGTCTCTAAACGAACTCCTAGCCCGGTTTTAGAGATCAACCTCATTTTCACCACTTCTACTCAAACGTCTTAAATGTTTGTAGATAGCGTTGAACTTTTGGCAATTAAAGTTCAACGTTGCCAACTCCCCCGTAATCATATCTTTGTTGCGTTTGAGGTGAGAAGATGAGTTGAACTCATTAAGAACCTTGCCTCGAAAATATTGCTCATCTTGGTCATTTCTGACTTGGTTATCCTTGAAAATCACAACATAACACGTGGCTAATAACTCTTCTTCTTGGGATGTCCAATAAGTGACTACCTTTTTGGAATTTGTGCTTCTAGTGGTGGTCTTTTGACTGGTATTTTGCCTATTCCTCACATTTTTTTTCGTGGGTTTCTTGTGGTGCTGGTGGTGGTTGTTGCGGTTGTGTTTGTTGTAGTGGATTTTGTTGAAGTAGTAGTTATTGTTGAAGATAATATTGCACAGTTGTGTATGGTGGCATATTATATTGGCTACCAAACAGAGCAAAGTGAGGTTGTATTGAGGAAGATGTTGAGTTTGCAGATGAAGGTGTAGCAGGATTTGATGAAAATAATGAGTTTCGAGCTTGCTATATCCCGAGAAGGTTATTGAAAAAGCATAGTTGATACATTTTGTGAAAGTGGAAATGGAAGTAAAGAATTTTGATGGAAATATAACTAAAATATTTTAGTTTGTGTGTGTAAAAATGGTGGTGTAAAGGGATTTATATAGAATGAAAAGGGTTGTGTAAAACTTAAAAGTGTTTAAACATTTTTGAAAATATAAAATAAGCAATTAGCTGTTGCATTTGCAACCACGAAAATGTGCACATTTCTCCCATTTGGCGAACGCCAAATAACTGGCGAAAGTTTTGACGAGGTAGGGGTGGTGCAGTGGCGTGTGAATTGGCTAGGGCTACCTTAGCTTGTCGAGCCTTGCTCTAAGCAGTAATCGTACGTTCCATATTCCACATGCTATACACTTTTTATCCCAAAGTTTTAGTTATTATACTATATAACATTCACTGAAGTGGAACTTGGAGCGGGTACTGTTGTGAAGCTGCCAGGTAGGAGGTCGGCTCCAGGGAGATGGATGGCTCGATTGCATTGTGGAGCCACAGCTCGAGCCGACACTGTTCACACGCCGCGCCGAGCCTTCGGCTTCAACTTAGAGGAATTAAAAAAATGATACCAAGCTTTCCACTTAATTGCCACTTAATTAATTTTGGGGGTTCAATGCATATTGTACACCTGTCACGATTCTCGTTGTTTTTGTTAGTGGGTTCTTCACGGAGGTGGCACTTGATTTCTAGAGCTGTCTGTATGTTGTACAAATGTTTTTCATTATCACACTTCAAGAAATGTTATATAATAAGGCTGGGTGGGAGATTTCTAGAGTTATTGTGGTGTTTGTTCAAGGGATCTAGCACAAAATGAGGTGTGAAGCTGCAGTACAACGTCTTTTAAATTACTGGTATGTGATGTTTTGTTCTTTTGGACCATTTAATTTGTTATTTCATTAGGGTTAAAGTAAGAGAAACTGAATAGGTGTTGTGTCAATGCCATTTGTTACAGATACGTCATCAGGTTCTTCAGTGTTTGATTGTTTGCTGGAGTTGCGTTGTTGAGGGAGCATGTTCATATTCCATGTGATTTTGTTTTTAGTTTATAATGATTACTTATTATTTGGCAATGGTGTTGTTCTGTTATTGCTTGCGATTTTTTTACTAACATACGAATGGAAAATTAAATCTTGAAAATGAAAATAATCAACCTCAAATACTTGATGACCAACTAGCCTTTTTAAAGACTTGGAAAAATCTTGAAATTGTTGAATTACCACATATCATTATTTGTGGCATGTATTAGGGAAGATCAAGATAAAAGTTTGGTTGCCATTTGATTGGTTAATAAATGGTGTTTTTGGTTTCTTTTAGGTTTGCATGCCATTAGTGGATTGGTGGATACGTGTTTGTTTATGCTTTATGGTGAGCTTGATATATGATCATAGGGCTGAGCATTATAGATCGCAGACCGGATAAAAAAAACGAGAAACCGGACCGAACCGAACATATTTCTGTTCGGTCCTCGATCCACCATTTTCCTCATTGTTTGTCTTCGGTCGGATCTGGTCCGGTTCAGTCTTACACATAACCGACTATTATGCTTTGCCGGACCGTACCAACCGAGGAACCGGACCGGACTGACCCACACATGAACCCAACATTTCGGTCCGACTTTAGTCAGTTCGGTCCGATTTTCGAACCGTACCAGCCCTATGTGATCATAAGGGCTAAAAAGGATATGTCTCGTGGGCCAATTAAATAACAGCTAAAACCATAAAATGACATCCTATGGTAGAAAAAATGCCGTCACACGCATTAAAGAGAGTAATTAAATAGAGAAAGGTCGAACAAATAAAATAAAGGCGAGATAATATTTGGTGAAAATAGAAGGAGGTGGTGTAAAAGTCAAACCCTTTTCTTGAGCGGACACACAACAACAAACCCACCCCCAATCCAAAGTCAGTCAAACAAAGAAAAAACACACATCACCGTTTTAGAGAGAAAAAAAAAATGGAAGATGAACAAAAGAACATAAACTTAGAAACAACAAGAGCAGATAGATCTGTTTGGTTAATGAAGTGTCCTGTTGTGGTTGCTAAATCATGGCAAACTCTTCAAGATTCTCAGCAGAATCTTTCTAAAGTTGTTGTTTCTCTTGATCCTCTTCGTCCTGAACATCCTGATTCTCTTCAGGTTTATTTTTATGTTTTCTTTTTATTTCATTAATCGATTGCTGGTTTTTAGGGTTATCTACTGTTTAAGTTGTTGTATTATTTTGGTTGTAGGGGGTGTTTGTTTCGGCTTATATAACTGGCTTATGGCTTATTTTTGTTTTGGGCTTGTGTTTTATAAGCTCATTTTTTGTGGCTTATTTTGAAACTTTTCGGCTTATTATATAAGTTTATTATGTCATAATGAACTTGTATAAGCCGAAAATAAGCCACAAAAAATGAGCTTATGAAACACAAGCCTAAAACCAAATAAGCAATAAGCCGGCTATAAACACCCCCGTAGTTTAGGAACCCTAGCTTTGTATATTCGGAAATAGGGGTGGAAACAAGCCAGGCCCTATACATCTTTGTATTGCGTATATGTATAACTATGTATAAATGGGCTCAAAATAAGTAAACGAGCTTGATGCTAGTGTGCTTAACAAGCCGAGTTTGATTTGAGCTTTATTTCATTTAATTCTTCATAAAAGCTGAGTTGAGCCCAAGCCAAATCCGAACTTGTGAATTTGTCACGAGCTGAGCTCGAGCTCTTGCAGGCTCAGGCTCAGCTCGTTTCCACGCCTATTTGGAAAGTATTGGTGAATGATAATGGCCGGAAAACTCGTTAGAGGTCGCAAACTGGCAATTTAGTTAGTAATGATTGTAGATGTGATGTAGTCTCTTTGATAGAAATAAGCTGGTGTGTATTGAGTATGTGTAGTGTTGGTATCGCTATACTTATTAGCAAGGGCAGTTGCTGTAGCTAATGAGACGATATTGCGGAGATTTTGAAGCGGGTTGCTGATGCTACCTGTGAGAGCAGGCAGAGGGGTGTGTTAGGAGGCGAAATGAGAGGTTGAGTGATTGAGCAAAAAAAAAAAAAAAAAGCTTTTACTCAATGGTAAAAAGCTTTTCAATGATTAATTTGAGCCAAAAAAGTCATTGCTCTACCTCCTATTTTTAGTAGGCCAGAAGGAGGGATCAGTGAAATCTCCATGGAAAATTGTTAAGGATCGATGTTACAACAAATCGAACAGTAAAGTAAATACTGATAGTTATCTGTAAGATTTATCTTTTGATTAGTTTACCTATATTTACCTGAGGTCTAACAAAAGATGAATGATCAATGACTATGGCTTGTTGTCTGCTACTCGCCTTGATTGGCTTAGGAGGCTAATAGCATATGGGGTTCAAAGTCTAAAGTGCGATACTGATTATTTGAATCTGAGTACTGGTGTGCTTGAATAGCTGAACTAGGCAGAAGGGGCTTGATGTATATTAGTCTAGACTTAATTTTTTATCAAAGCAACTTATTTTTTTCTTGTTTTTTCCTCTAGCAAATAGTCTATATTGTTCTAATTTTGGAGAACAATAAAACGCCTCTCATCTCATTGTGGTGACAAGAAATAGAACATTTACTTTGTTGGTTTCAACTAATTCTATGAATTTGTGGTTAGTCATTAGGGGAGACATTTAATAGTTTGAGCGAACTGCACCCTGCTTCCGTGATGTTGTTTTTGAAAGCTTCACATATGGTGCCACATTTGTTTACAGTTTGCAAGCTTAATGCACCCATCTTCAATAGCACTAAGATACTGCAATTCAGTTGGTTTATTAAGCTACAAAGTAAATCTTTAGGATGGTAGGAAAAAGTGTATAAATGGCTGGCAGCATTATTTGTAGAAAATCATTTCGTATTTATAAAAAGTTTAAGTGATTTCTCTGATTTTATTTCTACCTTTTTGGCGTGTTGGATGAATGACCAGATTTGTATCTTTTTTTTTGTACAATTAGTTCTCAATGGAGATGGCTGGTAGCAGTGATATCCCGAATATGCCGAAAAGCTACTCTTTAAATATGTTCAAGGATTTTGTTCCTATGTGCATTTTCTCAGAAGCAAACCCAGGTAACGCCGTTTTCCTAATAGAATTCAGTTCGATATTCTTCATCTTTTGGCAACATAGGCATGGCTTGGGGCAATGTTGTCGAGAGTTTTAATCTTTTCTAGCTCCTCGTGAATAAATGAATTCAAATATTATTGTAATACCCGTTTCATTAAGCGCAACACTATTAAATGTTTTATTGATGTGTGGGTGCGTAAATAGATGGAATCTCCTAGAAAGGTAATTAATCAAGAAATCGTCCAAACTAATTAGTTACTTGTAGCTCAAACTTAAGTTTGATGAATGCTAATGCTTCATTTATTCACGAGAGATCGAGAATTACTTTAAATAAATCATAAGCATACATGGATTGTAAGTACCGTTAAATACATAATACTATTGTGTAGTTTTATGTATTAATGACAATTGAAACTAAGTAGTAAAGCTCCTTGATCTTTGCCTTGAATTTCATTAGGAAAAATATAATAATTTTTACTTTTCCCATTGGAAATGCTTGTATGATAAAATTTCTAAACTTTCATACACAATTGACACCACCATATCATATCCTAATAAATCCTTATTGGACATTGACTTTTCATGAGTTTGTCTTTTGTTATTGCTTGAAAAACTGCCTTGGTGTAAGTCGATGCTTTGAATGGTATTAAAGGCAATCCATTAACTCATTTATATTGTACTATTTTCCCTATTTCAATAACTTATTATTAATATAACTAACACATATATGAGTGTATTATAGGAAAAGTTGCAATGGAAGGGAAAGTAGAACATAAGTTTGACATGAAACCCCATAACAAGAACATGGAGGAGTACAGAAAGATGTGCCGTGAACGAACAAATAAGTCCATGGTTAAGAATAGACAGATACAGGTATAATTCTTCCTTGTATTAGTCAGCTATTTATTGATTCAGCTATTGTTTAAATTCTTATGGAGCATGCTGCCTTTCGTGTTTGTTCAACAGGTGATTGATAATGACCGAGGTATGCATATGAGGCCCATGCCTGGAATGATCGGCTTGATACCAACCAATCAGAAGGTAATTACAACCCTGGTGTAAATATTTTTACTTCGTTAGTATATAGAGCCATAAAGGTGCCAAGTTGGTGGATTAAAAAACAGAACGGGATGGGTTGGGTTGACCCACACACTTTTTGATACAAATTTTTAAATGATTCACGTGTTTAATATTACAATAACAACATTCTTACAGCAGTAGTTTAAATCTTTAAATAATTAAACGGGTGGAATGGGTTGAAAGTCGCAGCAATCTGCTCTAGATCTCGTTTCTATTAAAAAAGTAGGTTATTACTGTAATGTGTAATACTATGTTTTCTGTAATCATGATTAATAAATTAGTTGTGTTTGGGATTGCATATTTTAGCTTATGCTTTTGGCGCATAAGCCTTTTATTTGCACCTACAAATTAATAGAAAATATTTATCTCACTAGAATGTAACCAAATAAACCAACAAGCTCCAAACACGTCAAAGTGTTTTTCGCTTTACAAAAGACAATAAACTAACAAGCACTTAAGATATGCAACTCAAAAGACTCTTTCAGTAAAGAAAAATAAAAAATGGACGAAAAAGTGTTTACGGGTTAACCCTCTTTCAGTCTGTACTAGAAATCATTCGTTTCAACCTGAACTTGTTTTGACCCGATATCCAGCCCACCAAACCACATATCTTGCCAAAGTACTGTCCTCTAGTGAATACTTGTGTTACTTAGTTGCTAGGTTTAAGGTATGAATTTTCTAACTAGACAATTTGGTTTGGTATAGTCCAAATGATTGCCACATACTTAAAGTGGGCAAAAACTAACAAGTGATTCTGTTCTTGTATTCGTTTGTGATATCGGCTTCTTCTACATCCAGGAAAAGAGAAAAGCTGCTGTTCCAGTCAAGGCACCTGAGGTTAAGAGAACCAGGAGGGATCGTGGAGAACTGGAAGATATTATGTTTAAGCTTTTCGAGAGACAACCTAATTGGGCTCTAAAGCAGTTGGTCCTAGAGACCGACCAGCCTGCGGTATGTACTCTTGATGTCAATTCATTGGCAAGTTGCGCATAAAGGGAATGTATTGTATTTCAACAAGATCTTAGTTTAGGGAACCTACTTTTAGAATCAATATCTAAGGGGCAATGTTTATAAGTATATGATCAGATAGAGGATCTCATTACAAGGGTGTTCTACTTGTAACCTCTTTCCTTATTTGAGGGTAAATTGCATTTAAAGGTAACCAAGTTTTTCATCTGATTCTCCCTTTCCAAAAAATAATTGATGTGTTTTGAGTTACCATTTTTTTGTTGGCAACTGTTTGAAAGTTTGAACCTTTTGTGAGTTTGTATAGAGTTTTCTACTCAACACAGAAATCAGAAGTTACTTATTTATGCAATTTGCCCCTTATTTGATTATAATCTTATCGCATAGGCTCTTGATTTTGATTATGAACGTACGTTCATAGAAACTGACTGAATGCAATTTTTACATGCAATTTGCCTTTTATTTCTACTTCCTCTACAGTTTTTGGAATATGTTTCATGACTTCTGTTAATTCGTGTTGCAGCAATTCTTGAAAGAAATATTGAACGACCTCTGCGTGTACAACAAACGAGGATCAAATCAAGGAACATACGAGCTAAAGCCAGAATATAAGAAATCTGTAGAGGAAACAAATGCCGAGTAAATCGATTCTGTAGAAGATTGTGCAAGTCCATGATAAACAAGCGACACAAGCAAACATTGTACTAACCAACACTAACAAATCTCGCAAGATTTGAAAAAACCTTTGTTATATTACAATTTGAAGTGTAGTTATCTGATCTTAGAATCAGACAAAGCTTTGCAGTTCTCTTACACTTGGTGGATTTATATAGTTTATGATATTTAAACTTTTGGTTCCTATAATGAGACATGCATGCATCTTTTATATGGCCCATTATATGGTGCAGAAGTTGTGAAAAATGGGTTTGTGTCAACTCTCAACTAGTCCAGTTGGTTTGGTTATTTGTGGAACCTGTTTACTAATTGTGGTGTTGGGTAAGTTTGTATCTTATGGTAGAGAAAATAGGAGCTGATTATTTAGGGAAATTGAAAAGACAATCAAGATAAACAAATATTGCATGCATACTAAGTTATAGTACTTGGTAAGGGTGAGCAAAACCGCCCGCCGCCCGATTCCCGGCCCGATCCCGACCAACCGGCGGCCCGATTCCGATCCCGACTATCAAACGGTTCGGGAGTCGGTTTGCAATTCCGGCGAAATCGGGAGTCGGGTCGGGACGGGACGGGATGAAAACCGACAAAACAACAAAGAAAACCGACGCCTGATTCCGATACCGACCGATCCCGAGTGTCCCGATACCGATCCGATTGGTTTCGGGTCGGGATTCAGTTTGCAATTCCGGCGAAATCGGGAGTCGGGCTTGTCGGGTCGGGACGGGTCGGAGTCGGTTTAGGCCCGATGCACACCCCTAGTACTTGGAAAATATTGATTAATTATATTTTGACAAACTTGAAATGACTTTTTAGAGTATCCATTAGTTGTAAGTTTATTAAGTTGTATGTTGTCAATCCATAAGCATATATTAATTTATTTTATTTTTCATTTTTGTTAACCATGACCTTTTGGCCGACTAATTCATGGGGCTTAAAAACATACTCGAACTGGGGATTTTTTGAAATATGACCAGTTTTTTGCCTTTTGGCCACACCAGAGTGATCTGTTTTTCTGAAATGTGAACTTGGATTCTGTTGAAATGTGAACAGTGGCCAAAATTGATGTGAACGCTAGGGACTATTTTTACTTGTATTATCGCTTTTCTTTGTTGATCTTAGTCGATAACGACCAAGGGAGGTTCAATTGTTCAAAAATCGATATCTGGATTATGTTGTACAGGTTTCCTATATATTGAAAATGCATTTGCAATTTAAGCTTTGCAAATGAAAGCCTTCAAAGCTTAGTAACCAATGTAACAAAAATAAGGGGCAAATTACATTAATCTGTGCGGGAAGGTTAATCTGTTTCTATCTCAGGCAATTACGTTTTTCTTTTGCAGATAACTCTAACTTGCAGAAATTACCGTGATCTAAGACAAATATATTCAGTTTACACTTTGCATCTTCTTTGCGAATGTTGCTCCACTAACATATGTAACATTTTTGGAGATCAACTGAAAAAGAGGTTATGCAGCTCCTTAAGAAGCTGCAAATGTACCATAAACAAAACAAATGTTCCTAAACATTACAACTTGATTTTGAATATAATTACGATTAAATACACTTTTTAATTAACTTTGGTGTCGACCCTTGTACCTACGAGCCACCCATACATAAACAAACAAGTTAACCAAACTTATGGCTGCCAATATCGCATAATAGTAGTCGAGTTTACTCTCATTGAGATCATCTCTCAACCACCCATTCTCTCCGGTTCCTGTAGCCCGCTCAACAATCTTCACAAGTGCACTATTTACCCAACTCCCGATTCCAATCTCACTCAAAAACAACGCTCCACAAACACTTTTCATACCATCTGTGGCTTCGTCATAAAAGAACTCCAATTGTCCAACATAGGTGAACGACTCGGCCCCACCCAAGATGAAAAACTGCGGGACCAACCAAAAGACGCTTAAACTTGAAGGGTTGGAATGGTTCTTACGCATATGTTCAATGACTGCAGCTGATGCAAGCGCAAAAATGGAAATAAACAAACCAATACCCATTCGTTGTAAGGCTGTGAAGCCACGATGGTGATCTGTTTTCTTTTTTATGATTGGGACAACAAATCTTTCGTAAATGGGTACGGTGACAAAAGCATTGATGACTGCAAACACTTGCATGGAGCCGGGTGGGATGACAAATTTTGGGCCAAGGTGGCGGTCTAAGATTTTGGATTGGGCTAAGAAGAAGGTGGATTGTTGTGCTAAGGAGAGGGAAAGAGCTATGGTTGAAGCCCACACGGGAAAGACTCGTACGAAGGTTTTTAGTTCTTCTACTTGTGTCACCGTACATAGTTTCCATCGGTTGTTTATGTCAGTCAACTCTGGATCTTCCATAACTGCAGCTTTGTCTAAGAATCTGCAAAAAAAATAAGTCAATATGAGATTTATCGCTTGCTGTCTATTAAACTTCATTAAAAGACACTCTTTTAAACAAGTGTTTCTTCATAACATGTGTTTTAAGTTCTACCCCATGGAATTTGAGTAATTGCCACATAAATTTTCTAGAAGATCATTAGAAATGTGAATTTTGACATGGTACTTGGGAACAGATCGATTTGAGTAATATTTCGTCTTCAAATGGTTCAATGGGTAAAATAAAAAACTCATGAAAAATGATTTGTAGGCCTAAAACAACAACCTAAATTTAGACCTAAGAATTTGATTGGTGCATTTGAAAAAATGGTTGGTGTAAAAGTATGAGACAGAAGAAATGTATTACACTTGTCATTAAATGAATGGATTATGTCTAACTTTAGGTCTACTTGTTAGGCTTATATATCAACACTCAAAACTCATTGAACATGAAGAAAATTATCAAAAATGTGTTACTAATGAATACGACCTCGTGAAGCACCTTATTCATAAAGTTGGATTATTATGGTCATAGCTAATTTCCTAATTTTATGGCCATGTTTGGCGCAGAGCTTTTTGGGGCGATGAGCGGTGAGCAATGAGTTTTTTGATTTTTAGTGTTCGTTTGGCAAAAGAGCGGTGAGCTTTGCTATTTTTTAGGAAAGATCATTTTTCCAATGCTAGCCACAGCTCACAGCTACTTTTGCCAAAATATCGAGGAAGTTGGAAAAGAAAAAGTGTTTTATGTGAATCCAATCCAACGTATCTTATTTAATTGTGCCAAAACTAATGTTTCGAACCAACTAATTCTCTCTTGTTACCCAATCCCCCTGCCAGAACCCCATTTGTCACGTGTAGGTAAAACCAAATTTTTGCTAAAGAAAGTATCGAGAAGGCCGAAAGTCATCCAAATAGAATTTCTAATGCTTTTAACATCTTTAATCCTTTATTCAAATATATAGATATAATAATAATTATAATTAATATCGGGACAGAACTTGTTTGGAGGCTAGGGAGGGCCATGGCACCTCCAAAATTCTTGGTCCACGATGTAATTTGTGTAATGTATTAGTGCTAAGATTTTGCTTCAAACAGTTTGGCTCCTCTAAAATCATTAACATTTTAACCCTCTTAATAATTTTGAACTGAAAATGGTTTAAGTTCAGTCACTCATTAAAATATAGTTTTCGATTCGTAAAGAAGTGGGAGTAAGGAACAAACTATTCTGACCTGTATTGAGGCGTATGAGAGAGCTTTCTCGCACCCACGATATCAGATTCTTCTGTTGCCACCTCGTAAAGCTTAACATCAGGATTCACTTCAACACCTTTAAAATGATTTCTTATCGAAACAACAAGAACTTGAATAAATCTAGTAAAAACACTCCCCATCGGCTTCTTATACCTATACACGGGAAACCCGGCTGCCAAAATCACGACAGATGAAAACATGATCACAGTCGGGATTCCAAACCCCCAAGCGTACCCTTTTTCTTGTTCTATATACACCATCACTGTAAGCCCTAACAATGCCCCAACTTTGATTGATAAGAAAAAAAGGTTAAAGAATTTGTACTTATATGATAGTTCTTTCTCGTCGTTTTCATCATGTTGGTCAGCACCAAATGAAGGGACATTGGGTTTCACCCCACCCGTCCCTAGGGCTACCAGGGCTAGGGCACAGTAGAGGAACGCTGATTGGCCCGGGGTAGCGGAAGGGCAGTTTGAATTGTCGGCACAAGGTGGTGGGCGTAAGCCTTTGACTGATGCTGAAACGGTCAATAATATCATTCCCTGATCATATCAAGTAGTAATAATAAGTATAATCAACTACTGCCAGATCCAAATTCATGCTTTAAGGTATCATGGTCACATTTTTTAAGTTAAGAATTTTAAAGCATAACAAATTTTCAATATGCAATTTCTTACAAAGGTACTAAAATCATCTTTGTTTTCACCCGTTAAACATCATCTTGTCCAAAATAACAATCTACGATAATCCGCACATGTAAAAACTGCTGAATTGATTTTATTTTGTTTTTATTAAAGATTAAATTGAACATAAATAAGAAAGTACTAAAAAAAATCTGTGGGTAATTCAATTTTTATTCTTTTATAAACAGATTCGGCAATGTACAAGAATTATTTATTTTGCAAAATGAAAAGTAACGATAAATCAAATATAGAAATTGCATTTGATTCTGTTTGAAAGTTCGATCACATCAAAGTCAAAAAATCAATGCAAGATTTTTCCTAAACCACATAGTTGAACCATCAGCATCAACTTTCATATTTAGTTTTAAAAACAAAATTGTTGTCAACATAAGCTAAAGAACAAAATCATTAATTCCATGTTTGAATAATCAAATAAAATTTTATACACGTTAGGACCATACTTGAAAATGTTGCACCTACTCATCAAATAAGTCTCATTCATATTACTGACCAACAACTTATGCAAGCTCAAACCAACCATATAAGTGTGATCCACATCCACCAATCCATAGTGCTACTTGTCAAAGCAAGAAAAAATGAAACGGATACAACTCAAATGTATGTTGTACTCATAGTGTTGAATATCTACTTTTAACCAAAATGTACAACATATATTTTGTTTTAGCAATGAGAATCACTATACAAATTATGCCGTTTCAGTTACTCCGCATATATGATATATATACACATAACAAAAAGTTGGACACACAAATTAACGCTACTATACAAGGTCGCCGCTATATGCGTTAATCCTCTAGTTATATATAAAGAGAAAATACATTTGATTAAACTATCAAAATGAGAACTGTGAAATTACTACTATGCCCCTACTCATTTTCCTTCCATAGTTACACACATTATAGTTTCCATCCACATAGTTTCCTTCCATTTAAGTTTGGTAGTTAGAACCAATTATCCATTCATCCATTTCATACAGGGGCAGTCGACAATTCATATACAACCTTTTTCACATTATGAAAAATGAGTAGTCGATAGTTCATACACAATCTTTTTTCATTTAAACACTATTAGATTGATGATTATTTTACGTTATATGCATAAACGCTACACGAAACATCTAACAATCTTTCATAACTATAATTATATAATGTTTTAAATTTCCGTCACTATGCACGAGCACTTGACTAATTTAAAATAAATCATACAAACTATGCCATTCCATTTCATATATGTTGCTACAAATTTATGTAAATACAAGTAGAAAGATTCATCACATCTTTCAAGAAATGTAAGAAATTTATGGGAGAAGTTGCAGTAATATTTACTCTTCATCAATAAATACAAAGCATTGAAAACACCAATTGTGTCCCATAAAATCTTCTATTTCCAATTTTAGAATATACTTCACAAAATATTTTACAACTATGCAATGCAATAACAAAGAACAGAGGCACTTACAACAAGGTAAACGGCAGAGGACAAGATAACAGTGAGAAAACGGCCCAAATATGCATCAGCAAGAAATGCTCCTAAAAGCATCAAAAGATATGTGGCTCCAACCCAGTCACTAACATGTGTTGCTGCATCCGGCAATGACTCCTTCATTTCTTTTGTTAAATATAGCACCAAACTTGCCGACACCGTAAATGCCGACAACCTCTCAGCCGCCTCATTAGCTATACATAGCAACAAAATTAGATACACAAGGTAGAAAGGTGCTTATTTATCCGAATTTACTTTGTGTCAACCATAACTAGATTAAAAATTTAAGATAAGCAGGTCCAAAGGCTTATTAAACACTCCAAGGAGTTTGTTATAAGCCGGTAATTAGAAGAAGAAAGAAAGCCATCCTCAGAGCATGTTTATATTTTAAAAAATTTACACTACAATTTTTCTGCCCATGCATATTTTGGTTCATGATTATTATAACTTCCAAGCACTTTAAATTAAGCACCTACCAATTTTCCTACTTAAAAGAGTATATTACATCAAGATATACACATCTCAAATAAATAAGAAAACTATTTAGAAAATCATCAAAAAGTTAATAAATCATATAAAAAAATATTCAGAATTTTTTTACGACCTATGTGGGATCAGAATTTCTTTTGCAATAAAAAAAATATTCACACACACAAATACAAGTTCTTAGCTCTTTTTTTTTTTTTTTTTTTTAAATTACCTCCATTAAAAAACTCAAATTAAACTAAAAACCAATAAGCATTTAAAATATGCAACTTACCACCCACTTGATCATTAAAAACAAAACTTAATACGTGTCATGATCTTGGACGTATAATAATAATAAAAAAAATAAAAAATAAATAAAAAAAAGATTATGATAAAGTTAGGAATAATTAATACCGATGATCCATGGAGAAGCTTTCCAACCACCAGTTTTCCGTTTATTAGCGACTCTTCCTCTAAAGTCGACGCTACCGTTAGTCACTAAATCCATTGAAGAAGAAGTTGACGACGACGAAGCTGTATTATTATGAACCGTTGCTGGATCAGTGGTATCAAGCAACTGATAGCTCATGAGTTATAATAAAGTGTGAATATATATGAATACAATAAATGGTTACAGGTGAGAAAACGAATTCAGAACGAAATAAAGTCGTGATTCTGTCACTATTCACAAGTGTCCTGATACAGTGAATCAGTGACAGTTAAATTTAAAAGGTATGAGATTTTGGTCAGTAAATGGTATGGGAAAAGATTTGAGGAAATTGTGGTAAGGTGCAGTTTAACCCCACGGGGGGTATAGGGGGGTGGGTGGAAGATGTGTGCTGCCGCCGCCTGTACTGTCTGCTTTAATACTTGTATATTGGGGGACAAAAAGTACGACCTAGCCCCATAGAGGGGGGTTCGGTCAACACAACCCGGTAAGGTAATTTTGTTGTTGCTAAAAAGAAGGCTAGATATTTGGAGAGCTGTATATCGATAAGACTTTTCTTATTCCTGTAGGACAAACAACATAGGAGGTGTGGGGATAGGTAGTTTATACTTTATATGTTTTCTTAAAGAAACATGTTTTTTGATATTTGGATAAATGAAACGACCTATGATATTTGTGGTTAGTTTTGAGCCAAAATAATTTCTTGGTTGAGCTGATTATTTTGACCAAATTCATTACTTTTTCACACTTTCATTTTTGCCGTTTTCGTAAACGATTGAGATTCTCTCGAGTTTAGATAAACATGATCAGTCATATTCTTTCACAAACAAAAAGATGGTTTTGCAGTAAATCCTATAATTTTGTATGTACGAGAACATGACCAATCATATACATTGAAACTTGAAATGATCTCAATTTTTTCATAAATCAAAAGCAACAACCGAACATCCAAATTCACACCCGTTTATTCGTCTAATAAGGTTTTTCCTAACAAAAAGACCAAGAGACAAAAGTAACACAATCTTAAATATGCTGAAAATACATTATACTTATAAATTAAGAGAATACCTTTTGGTACGGATTATATATGTTTTTAATCACCTTATTTCAATGATTGAACAAACTGAAGCAGTTATTATCAACTATTCACTTTAGCAAATTAAAGGATTCACGTTCACCTTTGGAAAAATCATCTGTAACGTACTTGTTACCAGTTTATTTCTTCTTTTATTTTCGGTGTTGGATTGCAAAGATAAAGGATTAAAGAGCTTTATATAAAAATTTAGGAACTTGAGCGCTATCACAATTAAGGTTTTGAATACATATATCGTAAGGAATCTTATTAATTTCTTTTCGATCAACTCGTAATATATTTACCCATATTAATTTCACACAGAGCTATTTATAGAAAATTAGATAAGGGCTAATTACGCACGTATACAATATGTATATTGATGGGTATTGACATAGACATATGTATCCAAAATCTTTATATGCTGACAATTATAATTAAGATTACAAATCAAATAGGTAAGCGTCAAATTTTAGATTAAACGAGCAGGGTAGCCCGCGCGTTGCCGCGGGATTGTGTTTGAAATTTATATTGTTTCTTCGGAAATCTTTTGCGTGTGTTGATGGTAAAATATGTGTTGTTGTGGGGTTACGGTGGTTCATAGATTCATTTATTTTTTGTTTCATTTTTCGGCTATTGAATATTTATTTGTTTTTACAATGTATATGTTTTATAAGTGTTTTTTATATCTTGTATTAGTTTGTTATATATTTTCCCAAACGTTTTTTTTTTTTTGGTTTTTGCACTTCCAACTTTCAGTTTGTTATTTGGTCTTGATGTAGATAGATGATATAGTGAAGATGACAAAGTTGAGAAGAATCTGGATTGTTACTAAAGAGTGAAGTTTCTTATGCAAAATGTATGTGGCTAAAATTCACTACTTGTGTATGTAGTACATTAAACATTAATTAGCCATGTGCATCATACATAAGGATATTACAAACTTTACACGTGTATGTTGGTAGCAGCAATATAGTCAAGCTGTTTTGTGAATAGGAAAAAGGGTGTACTGTTACTAACCTACTGTAGTAGGTACCCCTTGTAATTGCAACATGCATATGGGGGAATGACACGTATCCAATTAGTAGATAACAACCAATCAAGTTTCACATTTAGGCCATAAACATCCTCTAATAAAATAAGTTTGGACCCAATACAAAACGGCTATTAGTATATACTAGGCGAGTACCCGTGCATAGCAACGGAATTTTCTAGCGGCAAACATTTATAGTTGCGATATTGTGGTAAGTGTTTCTTGTAACGTTTAAACATGAACGTGAAAACATCAAAATAAACTAAAACAATAATAAAAAAAATGTTGTAATATATTATCTAATCATAGCTTGATCATAGTACTTTTATAGTTTGAATAAGAAACTATGATTAAAAAAAAGGGCACCTGTTTTTACATGGAATATGAACGCCAAAAAACTTGTTTGGTTCATTTAATGATGTATCCCTCTCTACAATACACCCTCTTGTATAACAACGAGTTGGGCGTTGAAGTTGGTCGGGTTTTCATACTGTAATACATGTAAATGTAGCTTCTACTTGGAATCCAAGAACATACACAGTAGATTCCAACACGGTTAGCAGTTCCGTTTTTAAAAAGTGTTACCTCATAATTACAACCGCATCACTGAATGACTAATACCTAGAATCTAAAAAACAAAATCCTACTTTATGGTTGTTTTCATACATAAGTGACTAAACAAATTGCTTCTAATGTACATGCAAGCATCTTGTATACTCTAAACGTATGCACACGAAACAAACTACAGCCCATTAAACGCATCCCGTACACGTGCTCGAAATATTATCTTACCGGCTGGAGTCTTCTGTTGCGTTAGTAGCATTTTACAAATCCCTTGTACTTTTTTGTTTGGCTGAACCGGGGGAAATGTGATTTCCATATTCCTTAAGACCAGTGCGTTGCCCAACTCGTACTTCACACAGTCTAGACTCAATTGCTCCCCATTGACTCTTTCAAACTTGTTCAGTAAAGCAAATCAGAACCAAGCCATGTTTATGCAAACCGGAATATGCCACCTAATCAAGTAGAATATAATAACTTACATGAAGAAACTCATCACATGGCTATATAATAATATTGCTTAAAAAAATGTTTCATGCAAACATTAGAGTAAACTCAAACAAATAATGACTTACAACACTCGAAAAAAACTCTCGACTAATTTAGGCATAATTATATGAGATCCACCTAGGGAGCAATTTTTTTTACGTATACGGCACCTTTTCTTTTAGCGCTCTCCAAGTTTCGATTGCAACATAAATTTTAAGCATGCATTCTGAAGTAATGAATAAACCCACAAAATCTGTATAATAAAACGGGCAGTTGGTACATAATTTGTCATCATCTTTTAGCAATTTATGTACTGTTTTTTGCCCATATCCCCCACAATTGCATAGACTGCAAGCATAACGGCGACAACAATATTCAACCATGAAGTTTAAGGAAATGTATCGGCTGCAAAAAAATGAAAAAGAGAGCAACCCTTACGGTCATTAATCGCGGCCGATAGGGGCATTTGCAACTCAATCGAAAAACATTGGCCCTTCAAAAACCATCTCCTTATCCGTAAACTCTTGATAACTTGTGAAATGAGAGTGCTTTGTGCATCCAATCCTGCGATGGCCAAAACAGGAGATGTTACTTTAGAGGACTTTAAACTATAAAAAGTCGCAGATACTAATGAAAGCTGAAAGCGAGAAAAAAGGCACATAAATGTGTTATCAACTTTAAGAATGTATTTAGGGTGTTTGGGATTGCATTTACATGAATAAAATTAAAAAATCCATTCAATAAATTAAATCGTCTATATACGTTTAGTTCATGCTAATGTCAGAATTCTTACAACATCCGTTAAGCGACTTCTACGATTAACTAAATTTAAGCCTAAATTCAATTGTAAAAATGCAATAAATCAAACAAAAACCTAAATAAATAGCATTACCGATCAAAGCGACAAAAACTTGACAAATTACTCGGAAGGTGAACACCTTAAGCTCTGTTGTTTTACAGCCCAACTCTGCACGGATTAGGCATTGGGTTGACCCGATCTAATCGCTCCAGCAGCAAAAGACACACTAATCCCTAACGGTCGATGACCATTTTCGACTCATTCCCTTTGTGTGTAAACCAACTACAATAAGTCCCCATGATCAAAAATTGAATTATAAAGTGAAAATACATTCAACATCACATTATAATTTTCATTAACATGAAGTTTCTTATTAACACTTTTTTAAAGTTTCTAAAGTTTCTAATAAAAGAGTTTCACATTTTTTGAGTCCACTGATGCAGTTGATACTACATTTCCGTGAGTCATTATCACCCCCTATTTAAAAAAAAAATATAAGAGCACAAATTATGCACTGTTAAAGTGACATATGTCTCTGAAAACGAAAAGTATAAAGGAAGAATCAAACCTTAGGAAACCTGTGGTGCCACTTGTATACATGATAATTGCAACATCTTTCTTGATAGGCAGTCTGACAGGAACCGGAGTCTCCTGTCCCATTTTCTCAACTTCCAAGAAAGAAGAGATTTCAGTATTAGTTAAAGCTTTGGTGTTATCACTTTATAAATCATCAATCTAAACAAAAAGAATACACATTGTGATAAACATATATTTGAAACCAACTGCTAAGAGCATATTGGATGCACCATCCAGAGCTCTCTTTTGCATCGAAGACCATATTCTCTGACCAGCTTCAACTCAGCATCCAAATGCTCCTTCTCATAAGGACGACGGGGCTATGTAGCAAAATAACTCCCATTGTATGAA
This sequence comes from Artemisia argyi, assembly GCA_030686995.1. Lineage (NCBI taxonomy): Eukaryota > Viridiplantae > Streptophyta > Magnoliopsida > Asterales > Asteraceae > Artemisia > Artemisia argyi. The sequence continues at coordinate 132,293,180 of CM060689.1, forward strand.
ATGGTAACACACAACAAAATAGTTAACCAGTCAACTACTACATTATAAACTTTAATAAAGTAGTTATACGAATGTTTGTTACATTAGTACTCCATAGACAAAAGTTTTGTTCCATCAAATAGTTAATAGTAACATACAACTACCGTAGTAACACACCCGGTCGCCCTTTACATCAATTTATAAGAAATCAAAAAGTTTTTCACATCAAATAATGATACATAAAGGTTCGATACATATAATGATAAAATCGTGCAAGTTAGCCACGAGGTGTTTAGCACACTTAGGGGGATTATAAGCTTAACGAAAACTTAACAAGCCAATAAACACAACTTTCCACTTCATGAGCTCAAGTTTATAAGCTCATTTTTGTTGGCTTATAAACTTAACAAATCTTCATTTAGCTGATGAACACATCAAATAAGCATAAACAAATACCCCCTAAAAATAAGCTTAATCACTTTTGAAAGTTAAACCACAATCCCATCAAACTAAAACATTCACCTCTTAATAACAGATTCATTATTTCATTCCAATACTAAACACAATAAAGCTATCAAGCAAATATTTCAAACAATAAGCAGCAACCTAAATACAGATTTGCTTCATAACAATCAAACCATAAGATAAATCTAAACATACATATTTAACTAACAAATGTAAATAAGTACAAGATATTATAAACTCAATAATGCTTACAGTTGCGGTAAAAAGAGACATGAACCATCCTTGTTCGATGTCGATGGTGATCCGGCGGCTGCTAAAATCCTCAATGAGAAGAAGACAGAAAAATCATTGGCACATTTCCACGGCTCATATTTTTTGAAACACGAAGGTTTCTTTGCTGCAAAAATGGAGGTCGTAAAGAACCAAAACCATACATACCTCCACCCGCTCGGTTTAGGTTTTCAGCAGATCTAAAAGCATAACCACCATAGAACCAAAACCATACATACCTCCACCCGCTCTCTAATCACAATCGAAACCACAACATCTACAACTGAAACCACCAAACCGCCAGACCTATCACCAAAATAGCCAGATCTATCACCCAAATTACCAAACCACACCAAACCTGTGATATGGTGTGTTATTTGGATAGAGGATTCTTGAAAGAATGGTAGGGGCTTTGTGTTTTTGTATTGTTTAGATATGGAATACAGCCGTGTATAAGCATGTTCAATGATAGACATTGATTTGCAGTTTTGTTTTCCATTCATTACTTTGGCATATACTTTCCATAGTATACTTTCCATCAATAGTTGATTGCAGTTCCGATTTATAGACTTTACATCAATAGTTGATTGCAGTTTCGATTTACAGACATTGACAGGCATTCGATTTACATTTATTGGTTGAGAAAGAGTAAAATGGGCATTGACTGAAATTTCAGTTTTCCACATTTCACTTTGACTATTTTTCCATTATAAGTAGTTAAGATATAATGTAATTTTTGTGTATAAAAATTTTCAAAATGTACGTGACAATATCTATAAGTTATTTAGGTCCTACATATATTTGTATATGGTATGAAAGATGACAATTTTGTTCCTGAAGATAATGTTACATCTTTTTTTTTTGGATAATTGCTTTTATCTATTTCTATTTGATAATTGCTACTACAATAATACTTCGTTTCTTTCTTTCAACCGAAATAATATAACTGAATGAGAGTTAAGATCCATGAAAAACTCATACATGTCATAAAACTTATCAACCAATCATAGCCACTCATTTATATTTTTCATTTTTTTTCAAAACAACATATCTTGCAAACGGTAAATCTTCAATCTACAAAAAATACCATCGCGACTAGAATTAAATCATCTTTCTATAGATATGCATTGTTATATACTTTCGACGATTTTTTTTTTTAATTTTCGCCCAGAAAAATCATATATGATTCGTAAAAATCACATATGATTTTATTTTTACAAATCACATATGATTCTTACGAATCATATATGATTTGTAAAAATCATATATGATTCGTAATTACGAATCATATATGATTTTGATTTTAACGAATCACGTATGATTTTTACAAATCATATATGATTTTTCTGGGTGAAAATTTAAAAAAAAAAAGAAGTTCGTCGAAAAAAAAGTTTGTCGAAAGTATATAACAATGCATATAGAAAGATAATTTAATGCTCGTCGCGATGGTATTTTTTTTTCGCTTAACGATTTACGGTTTGCGAGATATTTAATTTTTAAAAAAAGGGTGAAAGTTTGTTTTTTTTTTTTTTTTTTTTTTTTTTTGATAAAAAAATTAGTGGCTGAAATTGTTTGATTGATTATATAGTAAAACTTGGTTCCGGATCTTTTGGCTACCCAGTGAATTATTTCATTAGCATAACGGCTATAAATAATTTATATCCGTATAAAAGTTAAGTACATAAAATACATTTTGCATAAACAAACAAACAAACATAACATGTATTTATATATCGACTATACCGAACGTGAGCTTCTGTGGCTAACTAATAACCTCCCTTCCTCCGTAATTTAGTGTCGCGTCATTTAATAAAGGGGCAATTGCATATATACCTACTAAAACTTACATATTTACATATATACCCAAAACATGCTTAACTTGCATTGTACATCATGCATTGAAAACTTGTATTTTGAAGAAATATGCAAGTTTTTGAGTTTTAGTGGATATATATGCAATTCTCCCTTTAATAAATTGCAATAGTTCTAAACGAACTTATGTCATGGTTATCAGTTAGGCAAACATATTAAGCTTCTTTTTTACAGTTCTGAATCACGTGTTGTGTCTGTATTTAATATCATTCACTCGGATTTGTGGACACCCTTGATTCCAAATGTTAGTGGAATCTAAATACTATGCTATTTTCTTAGATCATTTTTCTCATTATCTTTGGGTTTACATCATAAATCTGATTTATTTGCTAAGTTTGTTGGACTTCGTGCAGTTGTGAATAAGTAATTTAATGTTTATATTAAGTCCTTGCAGTGTGACCACGGGGTAAATTTGATAATACTCGTTTTCATACTCATTTTGGCCAACATGGAATACAAATTTGGTTTTCATGCTCTAAGACATCTTGGGAAATCGGATCGTATGCTTTGTTCTATTAATAACATAGTCCGCCAGTTTTTCAAGCCCACATCCCTCTTATTTATTGGGTCGAAACACTTCATATTGCTACATATCTTTTAGATATCTTACCCTTTACGGCAATTAACAATGAAATACTTTTCACCAAACTATATCATAACAACTCATTATCACGACCTTCGTGTATTTGGGTGTCTATGCTACCTCCATTTACATGTTGACCATAAGTTACAACCACGGTCCACGTCTTGTATTTTTCTTGAATACCCATCTCATCATCGCGGATATCGATGCCTTGACTTATCCACCAACAAAATCATCATTTTTCGTCATGTAACCTTTGATGAGAATGTTTCTTATGGATCCATGACCCGTACTCAACAACCTAATTATTTTTTTTTTATTTTTTTTTATACCAATTTATTGCTTACACCAAATTTAGCTCCTACTACACCACCTCAACCACCTCCTGTTACTACACCACCTTTAGCTCCTACTGGACCGATTCCCGGCCCAACCTCTTTGGCCCAAACAACTCCCCCTCGCCGCACCACAGTCCACTCCCCAACAAGCCCAACAACCTCCATCTCACACGCAAGCCCAATCTGTCTTACCTTCATAGGCGGCCCACTCGGCCCAACAGCCTAATCCACCCGTTATTCCTACTGTCCAAATACCCGCAACCGCTTCTGATATCGCGGCCATATCTAATACTCACTCGATGGACACTCGTGCAAAGGACGGTATCTCTATGCCCGTTGATCGGTTGCGTCTTCACAATACCACTGCCTCGCCCCTTCCTCGGTCTTATGTTCATGCCATTCATGACCCAAATTGGCAAAAGGCTATGTTAGATGAATATAATACTTTAATTACTAACGGCATGGGTACTTGTGCCCCGTCCAGCTAACATTACTATTGTGAGATCTATGTAGCTTTTTGACTTGCCTCAGATTAACTAATTAACCAAGTGTGGTCAATAAGTCAAACCTGAGTGTGTGTGCAAGTGATTAATTTATGATCCGGTGTAAGCATAGTGTTTTCCCGGGTCGTTATGTCCCAACGAGGATTGAAATTGTATTTTGGAAACGTTTGGGGATTAAGTGATTGGAACAGTAACAGGAATATGATTTGGTGGATTACACTAAACAAATGATAATGGAAATAAGCCAAATTAACAATATAAATAATAACTGGAAATCAGATAAACCTAAAACGTATTTAAAACTAAAAACGTAAGTTTAAATTAAAATAAACGTAAACGCGTACAGGAAAAAAATGAAAATAAAGTAGAATTAATCCTAAGGGGGTAAAAATAACTTTTTTATAAACTTAATAATAAAAGAAAATTTTATAAAAAAATATATTTTTTTATTTTTTAATTATTTATTATTAATTAAAAACTAATTAATTACTTATTTAAACTAATTTAAATTATTAAAAATACTAAAATAACTTGGAAAATTATGAAAATTTTTCAAAAACTAATTAACCATAACAGGAATCCTATAAAATTATAAAAAGTTTCTAAAACTTATAAATAAGCTATTTGAGAAATTATTTACTTATTTATTAATTAAAAGCTAATTAAACTAAATTAATTATCAAAAATAGCAAATGAACAGTAAAAATTATGAAACTTTTTCTAAAAATACTTTATAATTATAAAAGTTAGGAAAAATATAAAAAAATGCAATTGCTTATAAATACGCAGTTAATGATTTTATTTTTGATTTATTAATTAAAACTAATTAAATTAATATTAATTATTAAAAATACTAAATGAAAACAGAAAATTATGAAATTTTTTATACAAATACTTTAAGATAGTATAAATCTAGGAAAAATATAAAAACACCCAAGTACTTAATGAAAAAGCAGAAAAATAAGCTAAAAAGCTAAAATAGCTTAAGTAGAAGCTATCACTATAAATTAAAAAGGGGAAAACTATAACACTAAGTGACAACTAGCCCAGATGGTGCACAGGTTTGGTTTGATTTTGTTTTTGGAACCAAGAGGTCTCAGGTTCAACCCCCCCAAGTGACACTTTTCTGTTTTTATTTTTCTTTTTGATTTTCCTTTTACACAACTATTAAACAACTACTGATAAGCACTTTTTATGAAAAAAAACTTTTTCATAACACCAAAATAAGCCCTGTGTGAGCTATTGGGCTTAACAGTAAGCTTTTGTGGTTTAAAAATGAAATTTTAAATGAAAGAAGCAACCAAATAAGCTAAAAGCTGAACAAGGGGTAAAATAAGCTAAAACTGGATGGTACAAATTTGAAATAAGCCAAAATAACTAAATAAGCACACTGACTAAGCGAAAAATCACAAATAAGCAAGATCTAAATCCAACAACTATGCAGGCCTGAAGGGGCTAATACGCAGGCCAAAATAAGCTAATGGCAAGAGCTCTGGGGTCTAAAACAAGCTTGGAACTAACAAGTCAGCTATGAGAGCTTCTCAAAAAGCCAATAAACTCAGGGTGGGACCCACTAATAAGCTCAGTAGGAGCTTATAAAAGTTGGCTTTGGTTCATGCTGATGAAGCAGTGGAAATAGGGCAAACTTATTGTCTAAAAATAAGCACTTGAATAAGCACTGAGATTCAAAATAAGCCTAGGTTATTAAAGCTGGAATGGAGGGCTTTTCAAAAAGCCAAAAGTCAATGGACAAGCTTCTCAAATGAAGAAGCTAGAGGCATATGAAAAAGGGCCTTTTGGACAAATCCCCTGGTGCTGGGCACTAGTTTGCCTTGCAGGCTACTTTGAGCTACTCAATAAGCACTTAGAAAAATTTAAAAAAATAAGCAAAATTTATTTTTGAAAGCAAAAGCTGACAATCTATTAGAAACCTGAATTTTGTAGAAATAAGTTGAAAAATAAAGAAATTAAAAATCTAACTCAAAACAAGTTTTTCAAACTGATGCTCTTTTTGACTTTTTGATATTTAACACTAAGTTGACTTATAAGAGATTCTAGTGATCCTAAGTGACTGATTATGTTATGTTAAGCTAATATGAGACTGATTTAAGCAATCCTAACAACTAATGAACTAAAATGGATATTATGCTACTTAAAGCCTTAAAAGTTAACAAAATATAAGAGATTAAAGCTGATTTTGACTTTTTGAAGAATGAGGACTAGATTTTATGACTGAAATACACTAACTGCACCTAATGTGAGATGTTTAAACAATAAACACCAATAAAAACACCCTTCTACTCAGTTGATTCAGCAAATCCAAACAACCCTTAAGGGAACTGATTTTGATGTTTTCAAAGCAAATGGATGAGACCAGCTATGCTACTGATCTAGGATTGTGCATTAAGCTATATTAACTGATTTTAAGCTAAAATGAAACACAGACAAACCTTAAGGAAGGTTATGCAGTGAACTTGAAATAAATTGAAAAAGTTTGGTTTAAAATGGACAACTAAGGTTACAAAAGCAAATAAGTAACTACAATATGCTAAATGAACTCAGAATAAGCAAAATAGAACACAAATAAGCTAGATTAAACTAATAAGAAGACTATGGAGATTAAGCTAAAAAATGAAATTTGGATCTTACAAGCACAACCCTAGCTGAACAAGGGTACTTCTTGATCCAAGCCTATCTTTAAATAGGCTCCAAGCTCAGGTACAAATGGCCTTCACTGTAACACCCCCAAAATATCGCAGCGGAAGACTGTGTCACTTGAGGTGCTACTTCATAATACAAAGTACAAGTTATAGAAAACGACCTCTAAATGAGACGTTTTGAAAAGTTACCATTCGATTAATGAATTCAAAGTTACAAACATGAGATCCCAAAGTATGATACATAAATGTATACAAAATGTTTTGAATGGTAAATGATAAAAGCGTATGTCTTCAGAATATGCAGCTTGACTCTAAGTTCCACGCACTAGCTATCGCCTTACTAACCTAAGATAAACATGCTAAAGTATCAACACAATGGTTGGTGAGTTCATAGAGTTTGTCTTAAAACAGTTGAAAATCCTTTAAAGAATGTTCACACAGCAAAGGCATTGTGAATCCACTCAGTTGCAAGTCCCACCCATAACAACACTTGCAACCTGTGTGTTCACAACCCACTGCTAAAATTGTTGGAATTATTATATCATGACCTTCATATAAATAAACCAAGTACATCAAAGTGAGCATAGCGGAAGCAATTATAATAAGATCGAATAACATGTAATTAATTAATCAATTATTAAATAGTAAACATACCTTTGTGATTCTAGCCCGAACAAGAATCAAAGCAATCTTCCGGAACCAAGAACCCTAATTAGGGTTTATAAGGATTATAAGAATTACCCCTTACCTTTTTGTAATTCAATCTAAGAATCAAACAATAATGTGTTTGAATCACGTTCTTGTACACACGTACTAATTCAAGAAAAAGTTTATGCAAGTAAATCAAACACAAAACTATGTTTAGTTGATGAAAATCGAAATCCCTTAAGGGATTAAGTTTGGATCGACTAAGAATAAGAGAAGGAGAGAAAACACCAAGATGTGTGTGTACAAGTTATGAGAAAAACCTACATCTTGGGTTTGCTTATATACTACACAAAACTTGGAGCTCAAGGCACAAAGGAGGTGGAATTCCCCCTTAGGCCGATCGGTTGTGGACTCCCATAGGGAATTCCGGAACCTTCTCTTGTTTCCATGTTTTGTCTAGTATTACTTTCCTAATCTTCGTTTAATAAATTATTAGTCATTAATCAATAATACTAATTATTATTATTTATTTTGTGTTTAATAATTAATTATAACATTTATAAATAATTATTACTTTTTCTCTTCATACGTATTGTGTGCAATCCCGTGATCTCAAGTTCGATCCTAACATACGACTACTAAAATAATGTCCATAATCTAACAGCTCCCACTTGGACATATTTTAATAGTGTAATCACATCGGTTAGCGTCTTGCAACACGCCGATGCCTCTAGTACGATCTCGAGTAAGGCTCCTGGAAAAACCTTTTAATGATTTCTCATTATTATTATCCTTTTGTTTCTAATACCATGTTAATAAGGATATGGATTAAAGTCATTCCTTAATTAATCATTCTGTTTCTCGTTGTTTATGATTGATCAAGATTACCAAATCTTCTGAACATATTCAGGGAGGATATTGGGTGCGGCCGCACATGCATCTTAACAACCCTACGAGGGGCCCAGCAGTATTAAACTCCAAAAATAAATTTGAAGGAACAAATTCTATCTTGACTACAAGCAAAACCCACAAACTTTGTAACACTTCCGAAAACAACCCTCATGACTACCAGTTACGTATAGCGTTAAGTTGTTCCACAAAAATGTACTACATTCATGACACTTATCTTGCATCTCAAGTCTGAGGATAACTTCTAATGATTTACTTAATAACTAAATCCATAAAGTAACATCATGTAGTTGGGATAAGTCCTATATTCGGTATCATTGAATATCATCTGAAATGGCATGACTACGCATCAATATACTTTAAGTATATTATACCAATCTTCAGATTTGTCTTGATTTAATAATATTCCCATATTATTAACTGACAACGGACAATTTAGAATAACATTTATTCATGGATTAAACATACAAATATATGATACAATATATTATAAATTAAACATACCATGTATTTCAATTTATCATAATAATTGTTTAACATCCCTTATCCAAATACTAAATAGATCAATGCATGATAACTCTTGTTGATGAATTATGTCTCAAGTAATGACATTCCTACTTGTTGACAAAACATAAATCATCCAACTTTGATCTATCGGAATTTTAAGAATACTAATTTCAAGAATTCAACTAGTAAAGTTCTTGTATGTGCATACTCAACTATTTTGACAATGCCATATAATATTTCATAAAATGTGTGACATCCTTAACCACCAATTTATGATAATCAAACTCCCAAACATTTTAAAGTTTAAAGTATTCTTATTCTTTTAATGTATAATGCAACTATGCTTTTACTATGCATAACTAGTACATATAGACAAAGATGAAATCTTTACCATAACTAGTATTGAGTGTCATCTCAATTTCAATAACATCATTGTATGCAACAACAATATGTTATTAAAAATTCCCGTAAACATTAATATCTATTATGTAATGTTTGATGCCCTTCAAACTTTCAAGTTTTGTTGGCTATGACAATTTTCACAACAATTTGAAAATTGTTCATCTATAGAATTTGGAAGCTGTTCCAGATTTAGGATGTAATTCTATAATCAAACATATTCATTTAGAATATTACACAAGTTATCCAATAACTTTTTAATTAGATATTAATATTGCCAAATCATCTTGTAATCAAGCATGATAAAATAAAACATGATGTTCATGAAAATCTTTGAGTCATACTTAGATTTTTATTCATGTCATACATATCCATTTAGACTTTCTAAATAATATATCATGTTATATTAGATTTATTTACCACACATGTTTCAACAATAAACATTCATTCCAAGGTTATATGTCTTATTTCCTAAATCTTACAAGTAAAATTTCATTCCATTCTAAGACTTAACATTTACTTATATGGAATATTACTTTTCATATGTTCTACAACATATATGATTTAAGAAATTAAACATAATACTCCCACTAGCTTTTAGGAATACTTAGAAATTATCTTATTTCAATTATAAATCAAAACATGAATTTAATAATTAAACATAAGAGTAATCTTCTAGATGCATGCATTTATCCATCCATGGATTATTGCACTTTGTACACTTCCAAAAATTTATTTGAATTCATAAACTCCTTTTGATTACTTATCGTCCTCGCTCAAGTAATCACTCAAGAAAGAGTTTTGATATTCCATTGTCAATTTCATAAATATGACAATCATAATCTTTATACTTTTAATGTATTTAGAAAAGAATATTCAATCACAGTTAATTGCTTAAATGTGATTAATAATCTTGTCATAAAACATACATTAAATACGTGTACAACATTGTCCATATGATTTCTATACAAAGATTTAAACCACAAAGGTTACCTAATCTTTGAAGAAACTCATCTAACTATTAAGATAAATCAAATTTCAAAAATTGATTACCTTTATGGACAGCATCTTAATCATTCATATCATCTATACTTTACCCAACTTCATATTTGGTAATGTATCATAATGATTATCAGGTTTACAATAATCCTGTAAATCATAGCCCTCAGCATATTAATCAAATATCTGAGATATATTGCTATTCTATGAATGATAATTCCATCATCTTGAAATTTAACATTTCAATGTCAAACTTTATTATCATGTTGAGATTTAACATTCAAATGTCAAACTTCATCATGATATTTACTAGTGTATTTTAGAAGATTATATATCTTGTAATTTTATCTTTTAAAGATCAAAACTCCCACTTGCTTTTAGTAATTTAAAGACTATCTTTAAATACTTTAGCAAATAAAGAAACAATAAAATGTTCTCTTTTGGGATATTACAAATACTTATTGATAGTTCGTGACTTAACTTTGTTAATAACCTCTTCATAAGCAGTTAAATAAATTTAGAACTTCAATTTAAGACTTAATGTGATTCATCACATTCCATCATATGATAATGTCTTATTAATCTTCTATGTTGGAGTTTTATTAAATATGTCCAAGTCATACTCAACATTCTAACCTTGATATCTTTTGAAAGAAAAGAAGTCATAGTTATCTTTAATCAAACAATATAACAAGAGTTTGATTTTCCTAACTGAACATACCATAAACATTTGATATTTCATTAGTTTTAATATTGTAAGACAATCTAACAATATTAAAGATAACCATATTCCTTTTGACTTGTCTATTTACCAACTAATTCATTTTAATGGTATAATAATTTTCAAGCCTATTACATGCCTTATAACACAAGTACTTTTTACAAAGTTACTTCATGTCCATGTCTTTACAAGAAAACATAAACTGTTATAATCCCACTATACATTATAAGTCATTTAATAATTTAATAACTTTATGTATATGTCTTAATTAAAAAAAAACACAACAAGATAACGTCTTACTTTATTATAAGTCTTGTAACAATTAAAAGACTTTATGTTTATATCTTTACAATGAAACATAAACATGTTTAACTAAAGTAATTATGAACACCATCTTTTGGTTTCAATAGTAATTTCAAGTTAATTTATTACTTCACAATAATGTAAATAACATTATTTCTTCATTTATTTATGTCATTCTAAGAACACATAAATATTCAGATTGAAGTAGCATTAGATTACTTTATTAATTTATGTCATTCCATGAATTCATAAATCTATAAATTAAAGTAGTCTTGTTATCATATTGACACACGTTCTAATAGGTATCTAATTTAGAAACTGCAAATTCTCATAGTTCAATTACATCAGTTGATCTGCTAGTAATGAAAATATGAAATTCACCTTGTTGTTGCAATCTAGTTAAGCTCTCACATAACATAAATTGTAACACCAAGTGTTTCTTGAATTAGCCTAGTATAATTCATATTAGAACATTATTCTAATTTATAAACTGCAAATTCTCATAGTTCAATTACATCAGTTGATCTGCTAGTAATGAAATATGAAATTCACATTGTTGTTGCAATCTAGCTAAGCTCTCACATAACATAAATTGTAACACCAAGTGTTTCTAGAATTAATATTAGAACCTTATTCTCTTATCTTGTAGTCAAGAGAATCCATTAAATCATATCTTTATGAGTTGTTTCTTGCACACATTAAAGATAACATTTCTCCCACTTGTGCATGGAACAACCTCATATAGTTGATAAACAACATGCCATGCATTTGTTTATGTGTTCAATATGATTGTGTCAAGTATATGTAAAACAACAATGTCTAGTAAGGAAACGTACAAGACTTATCCTTAAAAGTATGAGTGTCTACACTTGGAAAGTAATTATCTTTAGCTACCAAGATATCAAAGCTTGTAACTCCCTCTGAATTAAAGATCATTACAATAATTTCTTATTCAGTAATAAGTACACAATACTCCCACTGAATTTGACAACATTGTAAATGTTTCCTATCCAGTGAAAGCAAATAGTGTGTTTTTAACTTTCCTACACCTTTGAATGTCCATACGTAACAATTACTTATGTACTAAAAGTGTATTTTACTACGTAAATGATGGACTATCCACCAAATGCTATTAACTTGAAAATTGGGCATGCAATTTCTTCCTTAATAGGTCTACCATCCTACAATGTATGTAGCACCTTTAAAATATTCAAAACAACTAGTTTGTTTTTAAACATTTTGCAATAATTAGTCTAGCTTCTAATTATAATAACTCATAAAATGTCATACATAATTTTCTGTTAACCAAATATCATATTTGTTACTATGAATTTGATCACCGAATGAGGATGATAAAATCCCTATGGAAAATATTCTCAATTTTCTTAACTATTAAAAAATTTGCTATGAGTTATATTAGAATTTAGACATATCTAATATTCCTATTTTTCTTTCTCATTCATGAAAAGGAATAGGATTGTGTCTCACTCTTCCATCATAGAAAGGAGACTTCTTTTGTCTTTCAAGTAAATATTTCTTAATCAAACATTTGTTTGAAAACAGAACTAGATCAATTTACCAAAGCCCAAAGTGCATTTACGGTTTGAACGTTACATTAATACATTAAAACGAATTACAAAATTCAATTTCAGTATTTTCGATAATTAGATCTTTAAGAAAATAAAATACCCATTGGTAAATATTCATATAAACCATAGTATTTTCTTAAAGCTAGGATCCTAATTGACATAGTACCATTACATCAATTGATCTGCTAGTAATGATAGTATTCAACAAGGTAATTGTCGTACAATAATTGCCAATATCATATTACAATTCCTAGATTTATGGGATTTATAATCACAAAACTTTTGTATTGTAAGCATGTTTCATCCCCATCTTAATGCCTTGAGTCCAAGATCTCACTTCCTACTCAATTTAAGTCGTCTAACTTAAAAACTGCAAACTCACAAATCCATCACATCAGTTGATCTGCTAGCAATGAATTTATGAAATTTACCTCTCCATTGCAATCTCGCCAAGTTCTCACATGGCGTAAATTACAACTTCAAGTGTTCTTAATTAGATGGCATTCGACTTAATTTTATAAGGGTATTAATATTTTGATGTGATCAAAATAATGTATGAAGAAGCATGCATACAACTTCATAACATTGGTTTTACAAAACATTTTTTATTACCAATTAGCTAAGAGTAAAATAACAAGGTTTTGATTGAGGTATCGGGTTCACCAATTAAAGAATAACAATCAATTATCGTCCACTATATCGTACTTTTGCATAAGCCCGAAAGCTTAGTGTTTCAGATAATCATTGTGGAATTGTGGATTATTCACCCTTAAGATGACAATGTACATGTAATGGTTGTTCGGTAAGTCTAATTTACACACAAACGAGCGTTAAGACAGAATGTTGTCTCTCTAAGGCCACAATTTAATGCGTTGCCATCCTTATACCCATCTTATAGTGTGTAAACTTCGGTCGAGCCTATTTAACCATTATGTACAAAAACATCAATCAACCAATTCTTTGAGATTTAAACTCTTAAAAACCAAAACAATTTCGCCATTATTTAGTCCGTATTATTTTTCTATTCAAAAATTACCCTTTTCGTTTATAAACATGTCTAACACAATTAATAAATAAAAACAAGTAATGTTCAATAAAAATAAAACAACTAAATAAACAAATATACATAATCATAACAATTAAATATGTATAAAACATGTAGCCACATGCAAATCTTATTCAATAGTCCTATTAATAATCAAATCTAGGTGTATAACGTATTAATTCAATTAAGGCTTTCTTCTTCTAGGAAAAGAGCCACATACATCGATAAATCGATTGCGTAAGCCAAAATTAAATAAATACCACATAGCACATAATTGATTACTTAATATTGGAGTCTTCCCCAATTCGACATCTATTAATAAATTTACATGTTTCAATATAAATTAACCATTAATTCATATAAACAATTTAAACCATTTAAATTATAACAATAAAAATCCATGCAAATATGCACTTTTTCATGGATTTAGCTTAACAATTAACATATTGCACCAAGATCGTTTACTAAAACGCATAACAATTACATGACATCCTAGGGTTTCTAATCAAATTAAAAAAATTAAAAACCATAAACCCTAATAACCCTTTAAGGTCATTCGACCCAAAAAAAAATTAGGGTTAGGGATCTAACAAATAAACCCTAAAAACATGTAACTAAACGAATCAAGATCCAATTTTTATGCGTTTCGATAATTAATTACACATTATAACGGCTCTAGATGCCACTGTTGGAATTATTATATCATGACCTTCATATAAATAAACCAAGTACATCAAAGTGAGCATAGTGGAAGCAATTATAATAAGATCGAATAACATGTAATTAATTAATCAATTATTAAATAGTAAACATACCTTTGTGATTCTAGCCCGAACAAGAATCAAAGCAATCTTTCGGAACCAAGAACCCTAATTAGGGTTTATAAGGATTATAAGAATTACCCCTTACCTTTTTGTAATTCAATCCAAGAATCAAACAATAATGTGTTTGAATCACGTTCTTGTACACACGTACTAATTCAAGAAAAAGTTTATGCAAGTAAATCAAACACAAAACTATGTTTAGTTGATGAAAATCGAAATCCCTTAAGGGATTAAGTTTGGATCGACTAAGAATAAGAGAAGGAGAGAAAACACCAAGATGTGTGTGTACAAGTTATGAGAAAAACCTACATCTTGGGTTTGCTTATATACTACACAAAACTTGGAGCTCAAGGCACAAAGGAGGTGGAATTCCCCCTTAGGCCGATCGGTTGTGGACTCCCATAGGGAATTCCGGAACCTTCTCTTGTTTCCATGTTTTGTCTAGTATTACTTTCCTAATCTTCGTTTAATAAATTATTAGTCATTAATCAATAATACTAATTATTATTATTTATTTTGTGTTTAATAATTAATTATAACATTTATAAATAATTATTACTTTTTCTCTTCATACGTATTGTGTGCAATCCCGTGATCTCAAGTTCGATCCTAACATACGACTACTAAAATAATGTCCATAATCTAACAAAAATATAGTATGATTAAGACATGTATAAGTTCATCACAACAATTAAGCAATTAGTCATGAGGCTCTACTTCATCTTCGGAACCTCACGCTTACGATGTATCCAACATCGCAATGTTAGGATGTATCAAAACTAATGGCCTTCCAATATCGCAATATTAGGATGTATATTTGTATCAAGTCTAGTTACATAAATTTGAATAACGCAAATAAGTTTATCACAATCATGTATGTATGCAATCAAGTATAATGTAATCAAGTATAAATGTTTTGAGTATTTGTACAAGTAAGAGCAAGTAGTTGAGCATGTATCTCCCCCAAAGAGTTAAAACAAGTATGAAAAGAGTAGGGGCTATGACTCACCTTGAACTAATGATATCAAAACGTATAACGGGATAGATGGATTAAGCCAGGAAGTCTCTACGCGCAACCTAGAATAATTATTGCAACTTAGGTTGGAGTAATGTCTAAGAAAACATAGACGAACCTATATATGTCATTTATATTGATCATGATGTAGTACTTGGTATATAGCGTAAGTCATTGACTAAAAATGATTTATGAAACATGTATAGTTTGTATATCTCTTACACCGTTCGGGCCGTCATAATTCAGAGGTCATGTAGTAAACGTTCGAGGAGCTAGGACACTTTAATTCGTAAATCCAGCAACTCGTCGATCCGTTTACCCAAATGGAACCTCTCACATGAAGCTCCCTAGTGTTGTAGTATTTGATAGAAAATATAAGTTTTTGATCTTTAAAAGTTATATGTCCGAATAGATGAATAAATTTAGGAAAGTTTATTTTAAATGAAGATTGTTATTATCAATGAGTTTATTAAGCCTAGAGTGGATAGTACTTGCAAAGTCTAATTGTCATTTGATGGAGTAGATCCAAATTAGTTGATTATGTTACAACTAACACTTTAATTCCTGTTTTCGACTTAGAAAACCATAAGGTCTTTAGCCGTGGCTTTGGTCATTGCTACCAGGGTCTTGAGACTCATCCTTGGCCTTAGCCATAGTTGTGGTCTCGGCTTTATGGTCATCAGACCTCTTGGTTTTACATAGCCATAACCATTATATAGTCATTTGGGTATTTAAAAAGGGCTGTTAAGAATTTGAAGAAAATATCATTCATTATGGGTTTTCAGGGTTCGAGGTTCTTTGTTCCTGAACGAAAACGTCGTTCCGAACAACTTTCGTTTTTTAACTTTTTGATGAAATGGACCAGAAGGGCCTCGTTTAATTAGGTCAGATCGCTTACAGCTTGTTTTGGCAGTTTCGGCGTTTTGGTTTTGCTAACTTCTTTTGGTCGTATCTTTTGACTCGTGTACTCATTTTAGGTGGTTCAAATTGCTATGTTTTCCCTTTTAAGTCCTTTATAACAGTATGTAAGTGTTTCATATCATGGTTACCCTATTTTGGTCGTGGTTCTCAATATAAGTCACTAGTTTCCTTGATTACTTAACATAGGTTAACATATAGTGTTCTTAACTTGTTTTAAAGATTTTTGTACATCATGAGATCAATATAACAAGACATATATAGCATATAGAGCTTATGAAAACATAGTAAGGATGATGAGTATAAGTTTTCTTACAACTTTTGGCTTTCTAAGGAAAGGAAGTCAAGTATGAAACTAGGATACTAAACATATGCTTGCAAACCCTTCACCACAACTCTTGTAAACCCTTTCTAACCTTTACATAACCCTTATGAAAACCAATTAACCTCAGCCCCTAACACCTTGTGTAGCTCCTAATTCAACCATGGAATCACCAAACAAACTCTTGATTCATGTAGAGACTAACTATGCCTTCAACTTTGGTGTGTAACTTATAACTTGGAAATCAAAGATGAAAGGTTGTGTGATTTAAGTGTGTGTCATTTATGGTGATGATAAAAGGAAGAGTATGAGCTTGATATTTATAAGAAGATAAGGAGGTTAGGAAGGTGCAATGAGGAGGTGCAAGAGTTGGGATATTTCTAAGACCTGGTAAGTAAGTTTCAAGACTTAGTAAGTAAGTTTCAACACATGCACTTATCTTAAGTGATCAAGGCCTATCACAAGCCAAAAAGGCTTGTGACTTAGCATAAAATTTCGTCCAAGGTCTATCTTAGATGACTAGATATGAGTTTTGATGATATCTTGCTTTTACGGAGTCAGTTTTGTCCCGGTAATCGCTAACAGTAAGTATTTAAATCACAAAACGTAAAACCGGGTATCCTAAAAATATGAAACTTATAAATATGTTAGAACTTATTAATATCACCTATCTTAGCATATTTAATGAGTGATAAGTTCTATCGGCTTGCTTAAACGGTGTTAAAACTGGAAACGCGGGTCTAAAACGCGTAATTCGCGCAAAACGCTGATCTGAAAAACGTAAAATTCCAAAACTTTTGGAATTGTTGTAAAATGAGAGAAATTCATATTTCTATTGTTTATAGTGTTTTATGGACATATCGGGACGCTGGAATGACGTTTAAACCTAAAAGTAAATCTCGGACACGGTTTCGTGATTTTTGCAGAAATGATCCGACGAGTGTCAAACTCTCGGATTATCATTAAAATAGTTTAACTTACGACAATATGAAATAAAAATTTTGTGAGTGAATAGTGAAAGTAAATAGTAAAAAGTGAATAGTAATAGTGAATAGTAACCCGAAAATGCGAATTGTTACATTCACACCTTCTGATAAGCTCAAGTGTGCTTATAAATAAGCATAGTTGACTTTCTTTGACTTTTTGGAACTATCGATTTTTTTACACTAAAGCTACCTATATAAGACTCACAGAAGCTATGAAAAGCTAATATGAGCTTAAAATAATAGAAATCTAGCTTATTGAAGCTAGGGAATTCAAATGAAAGCATATTTTTTATTTTTCAAATATATTTTCTGATTTTTTTTGGATTTTTGATATAAGGTTAACAAAGACATAATATTGAGGTTTAGTTAAGCTAAGATTGATCAATGTAGGTTAATGGAACAGTTAACAAGCGCTTTTAACAAGCTATAAGCTAAAATGGAAATTTGAGCATTAAAAAGTGAAAACTGAATTGAAGTGATTATAACTTGAAACCTTGATTAAGAAAGCTTTGATTACACTATTGAAACTGAGAATACAATTTTTAAGCTAAGAAATACACTTGAAACTAGAAATTAAGCTAATGCGACATGAAAATTAAGCTAATAATCTACTCCTTTCTTCTCTCTGCTTCTTCTTCTATTTATGGTGAAGAATTAGGGTTTGTGAGCCCCTCTTGTGCTTTCCCAACATTAATCTTGGCCATTGGATGACCCAAACTAATCCTAGCCCTCCATTTGGTTTTTGGCGCCAAAAAGTAAAATTGCAAATATGCTTAGATTGTTTGTGGGGGTGGTGTAAGCATTAAATGTTGTTGTCTGTGGTGTTTTGAGGTGATGGATTGGGCGGTGGGAGGTGACTGGCAAGTTGGGGGAGGGTGATGATGATGCAGGCAAGTGGTGTGGGGAAGGAAGGAGGGAAAGAGGTGGGGTTTGACCCCGTTTGACCATGCCTTTTTATTTGTAAAAAGGGTTGGGTTGGTTTGTTGGACAGGGCCAAGAAAAGAAAAGAGGGAGTGGGCTGGGGAGTGTTTTGGGTTGGATTTGTTTTGGGTTTACGTTTGGATTAGATATGGGTTGTGTTTGTGTAATAATAACAAGGGTCCGTTTGGTTTAAATTATCACAAGGACCCTTTTGCAATTTACCGAAAATCCAAGGACCAATTTTTCCCACTTTCCGAAGTATCTTCAAGGGTAATTCTTGGCAAGTTTCAATTGTACAAGGACCTTTGTTGATTACTTTCCAAAATTAAACTCCCAGGGACTAAAACTGCTAATTTCCAAACTTGAGGGGTTGAAACTGCCAAATCTTCAAAATTTTAACCCAAGGGACAATATTGACAACTTTTGAATTTCCAAGGTCCTTGGTTGACTTTTTTTCCAAAACAAATGCACAGGGGCCAATTCTGTCAAACTTTGAAACTTGAGGGACCATTTATGCCAACTCTTCAAACTTTTGGTCCAAGGACTATTTCTGGCATTCTGTGATTCTCCAAGGTATGTTTTGACAATCTGAGCTCAATAATGATAATTTGCTTCCCCGACTCTGGCTTTTGACACGTTTTCCAAACTCGTGCTCGTTTTTGTCCTGATTTATGCATGTTTCTGAAATATCAATTCCTGCACGATCACAAACATAAAAACACAATATCTTTGGCATTTATGGTTAGTTTGTGTTTGTTTTGGTCTTAATTTGGCCAGAAAAAGGTGTATGAATAAGCACACACCACTTTTCAGGCATAAGTATCATGCATATGGATCTCTAAGTCGCTATAAGGCTCGCCTAGTAGCAAATGGTCGCAGTCAGCAGCAGGGCATTGATTATGACGAGACTTTTAGTATTGTTACTAAACCGGCCACCATACGCTCTGTTTTGAGTATTGTTGTGTCTCGCAGTTGGCCTTATAATTTATTGACTGATAATATTCATATGTAATTTTAACTAATAAAATCGCTATAACTTCTAGACAAAATTGCAACATAACATCCTCAAAATTTGAACATATTCTAATTGGAACATATCTTATTTCATATTAACCAAGGAGGTGAGATCCCTCACATTCATGTATTCTCTAAAGAACAAACAAGAAGATCACAAACATCCATCCAATAGCTGAGATGAAAGCCAAAAATTACAAACAAGGGCACATTAGTAATTTCACATGTCTCTATAAAAACAAAAAAAAATCCTAATCCATCTCATTTAATACATCACTTTCTCTCTCATCAATAAAACCTATATCTACTTTCTATCTCATCACTCAGCGGAATCACCATTTAACCATTGTCGGAGTCATTAAACCGTCAGAATCATCAATAAAACCGTCGGAGTCATCAATAAAACCGTCGGAATCATCGGAATCACATCAAGACTTTCGGAATGAAACAAATCAAAATAAAACTACCGAAAATCAAGATGTAAGTGCCGTCGTCTCCGCCGTTCCTCTTCTTCCGATTCACCGGAAAACACCGCCGCCGTCTAATATGGTTGAAAATAAACAATTAATCAATGTTATAGATGAAACGAAGTTCCAGTAGACGATGTAGTTACAGAAGATGTTTTAGATGATTTACCAGAAGATAAAGATAAAGATGATGCTGTAAAAGAAATTGATGGTAAAATCCATTGAGATTCTATATTCTGAAATTCTATATTTACACTTTGCTTTATATAAACTAGAAGTAAAAAATCACTTGAGATTCAGTTTTAGTTGTGTAACATACTCTAACTAACATCATACTACCTACATACGGATGACTAGTAGTATACAGATGACTATCTAATCATACACATCCCATATATGCTACTAACCGAGCCGTTTTACATATATCCAGACATGAACTCATACAATTGACCTAAGCAGTACATGAAATCATACACGTTAGTCTGTAAATAAGCAAAATTCTAACTACTATAACTTAAATTCACTATTTCATATATCAATACAGTCACAAACATATGAAAATAAGCAAAACAAATAAAACAAAAAAGGTAATCGATCACAAACTTCAATCTTCTGATTCCTATAAGCAACAAAGTAAGCCAATCGATCACAAAACTTCAATCTACTAGCTGAAATAAGCTAATCCAAACAATCATTATATCACAACTTCAATCTACTTATTCATATAACTCATCACCAAGCAATATCATTCCAAACAAGTTTTAAAATCAAAATAAGCAACATCTTACATCTATACAAAAAATATTAAAAAATAAGCAATGAAGCAACATATAATGACTAATATAACAAAATAAGCTAAAAATATACCAGAATCTTCATTGCGGAGCTTATTTTGACCGAAAAGTAGCAATGAATCATTTGGCCAACAAATCGCCTTTAGATAGAGCTATTTCACCTCGTATGTCCATTTTAATGGAATGATTTTCGGAATTAGGGTTTGGCGGTGGTTTAAGGGTGGTTTGGGGGTGAGAGTTTGAGAGTCGAGTGTGTGTGTGTATATACCGTGTGTGTGTTTGGGAGGGTGTGGTATAAAATAATAATGATTAAATGCTCCCCAATATATTTTTATTTTAAAATGCTAATTAATCTAAACCGTTGGATGAAAGGAGAATGGATGGTTGAGATCTTGTGGTTTGTTCCTTAGATAAATGTTGTTCCGTATGAAACTTTTCTCCTTAACCAAGAACGTTTTAAGTATATCTCTTTCACTTTAAATCATCCTTAAAAATGACACACTTTAAATCATCCTTAAAAATGACACGTACAAGATACAATCGAATGTTTTCTTTGTTCTATTTTTTTTCCTAACAGCAAATTCGGTCGATAATGAACTTTATAGCTAATGTACTGAATCAGAATAAGCCATTGCTTTCTTGCACCAAATGCACGATAATCTTGTGAATATTTGAGGTTGCATGTTCTACTTAAATACGAAAGATCTATCGGAGACTTTTGTACTTTCAAAAGCATCGATAAAACTAGTTTGTTGCTGTTTTTAGAAACTAGTGGCCAAAGTAGCAATTTCTAAACTTCTTCTTTATCAAAATGAGGCCAAAATAAGAGATTCCAAACTCTCTATAATAGTGAGAGGCCATAAATTAGCTATACCAAACTTGGCAAAAGAATATAACGTGAAAAGTGGTCATTTCCTCCTACTTAACCCAATCACTAGACCTGATCCGAGCCATTACCATTATCAACACTCCCTAAAAGATATTGGAGTGTGGAATAAAGCTATGATTACTAAACACTTGTGGAACATTGCTGAGGATAAAAACACGTTATGGGTGAAATGGATAAGTACTGTTAAACTAAAGGGGAGAAGTATATGGGCTGTTATTGAAGATGCATCAGATAACTGGGGATGGAGAAACATTTTGAGGCTTAGACAGGAAGTAAGACAGAATATTGTAACTAAAGTGGGTGATGGGAAAAAAGCTTCAATGTGGTTTGGTGCACTTAATAGCATTATCAATTATAGGGATCTTTATGATGTAAGATTAAGCATTGATTTGAAGGTTGCTGATTTGATTGTCAATGACAATTGGCAATGGCCAAGTGAGTGGTATGAAAAATTTCCTATGATAGTGCAAATTCAGAATATTGTTGTGGATAGCCTTATTACTGATCAAAATGTTTGGAAAAGTAGGAATGGTAGGATGGGTAAATTCACAATTCAAAAAGCTTATTTTGACCTAAAGGAAGAAGGTACTGAGGTTAATTGGTGGAAGTTGGTTTGGTTTTCACAAAATATCCCTAAACACTCATTTGTATTATGGATGGCAATATTGAACAAACTAACTACTCAAGACAAAGTCAGGGGGTGGGGGTCATATGATCTAATGATGTGTCCATTATGCTATTGTGACATGGACTCTCATTCTCATTTATTCTTCAAGTGCAGCTAAGCTAAGCAGTTTTGGAATAAAATGATTCAAAGAATGGGTGGTAAGTGTGACAGTATTGAATGGAATGATATTGTAAATGAATTTGCTTGTCAGCCAAATGGGAATTCAATTGGAAGCATCATTAGGAGATTGTGTCTAGCTGCAAGTGTGTATTTGATTTGGCAAGAAAGAAATAGTAGAGTCTTTAGAAATGAGTACAGAGATTGGGAAGAGCTTTTTAAAGTGGGATGTGAAACTGTGAAAGTAAGGTTGCTGAGTCTTAAAATGAAACCTTCTGATGCAGTTTTTAAAGCTCAGGTTGATTGGGATGTGGATTTCAAGATTATGACCAATGGAACAGCAAAAAGCTAGTTAAAGTCAGTATGAATTTGAGTATGTTGGTATAAAACTGCAGGTGTATTGTTGCTATGCTGATATGGAGTATTTGGGATGATGTATATGTACAGATGGCTAATATCTTGGTATATGGAAAACATTGAAGATTTTCTGGAAATGCAGAGATGATCATGATAATTCTCCTTAAAAGGTTTTTAACTTGTCATTCAATTTCTACATTGGAACATTGGATGAGTGTTTTAAATTCACTTCAGGGGATGGCTCTGTACCTTGGATATGAATAGTCTATAACTGTTTGTCCTCAATATTACCTAAGTAGGCCTTTGTTAGGTAACTTGTGGGGTGTTTGGGATTGTACAGATTGTGGATTATTTGTAAGACATAAAGAGAGTTTCCTCCTGAGTAGGGTAAAGTGAATTGGTGTGGCAATGTATGAATCTAGGAATTATGAGGAGTGAAAGATGAACCTACATGGTCCTAGTTATACATTGCTAAGGAGGTATGGGAGGTCCTCCCTCAAGGTGTGTGTTTCTAACTGTGTGAAGCCATTCTAGAGATGGAAATGTAGCACAGTTGGAAAAGCCCTTGACTTGGAGGGGTAATGGGTTCCCAATGATGCCTGATTCCACTTCCATTTTGGTCATTGTGGTTGCAGGTTGAATGGCTTTGATGGGGTGGAGTAGGGAAATGTAGTTGGATGGTATGTTGGTGCTAAAAAGGTGAATAAGCTGCAGGAAAGTTACATACTGGAGGTAGTATGCCTGTTTGCAATTGACTGTTATAATGGCTATCTTGGCCTTGTTGTCTCTATTCTTGTTATCTCTGTTTGAAGGTAGCATGAATGTATTTTCTTTTGATAGAAGTATAAGCATGTCTATACTCTATATCAATATTGTATTATTTTTTGTGAGTAATAATATATGTTCACCTTTGCAAAAAAAAAAACACACTCCCTAGCTTCAGTTATGCTTGTATTTTAACAAAACGCGACAAAATTATTCACATGCAAGGATATTTAACATCTATTTATTTAATTTTTTAATTTTTTTTACGCTATCATTTTGGCTACAAAGAGATTCCATTTGAGTCCACATTGTAACCAATATTAGAGTTTATAAAAATCTTTCATATTTCAGCTTCTAGAAAAGACAATTTTGGAGATTACTAGATGCATTGCCGCTCAAAAGTAAAATTTCATATTTCACCTACTATAGAAATCATGATAAAAGTATCAAGGGTCCGTATAGTTGGGGGAAAACACCCTTGTTTTTCACAAATGAAAACAAGGAAAATAGAGAACGTGTTCAAATAAGTGTTTTCAAACAAAATATTTTGCAAAACACAAAATCCCTTATTTCCTAACTTAACAAGAAAAATTACAAAACAAATTTAAGTTGTTTTCCATGTTTTCCTTTGTAACCTACAACCCTCCCTCCCCTTCTTCAAAATAGAAAATACAAACATTTACTAAACGCGTTTTCTATATTTTCAAGTGTTTTGTGAAGATTAATTTCCCTTCCAAATTTTTACAAAACTAGAAATAAAAAACAAAAGAATTTTTCTTCAACTAAACGCACGATAAGAGTCTACGGAGTTATAAGTGGCCGGTTCAAATTTTACGATGTACTAGTGTCACACGAGTTGAACATATAAAAGCAATTTCAGCTATTTTTAACAAATGACAAGGATCTTAGTATCTTACCTTCAACTGTGGCTAATTAAAACTCGAATCAAGTCTTAATTAAGTACCATCCTGTAACACCCCCAATTCATGGTTGCAGCGGAATTCAAACTGGGTGTTACTCGACGGCACAATAGTCACAATAATAGAAAACGAACTCCAATTGAGTCGTTTTAAAAGATTTATCATTCAAATTGTATAAATATCAGAGATTACAAAAATGAGGTCCCAATTGGTTCCATGTTTACAAACCACATTAAGTGAGTTTTTGAATGATAATAAAATTTATAGCCCTCTTGAGTATCCGTGTCCTTCCGTGCCATCCTTGATCGTCATGAACCTGAAATACATGCTTGAGAGGTCAACACAAAGGTTGAGTGATATTCATAGAGTTTGTTAATCGTTTGAACACAATATGTTGGTAGTGTGAGCTATAGACTCACACCAATGTTTGGAAAACAAAACAGGCAGGCTACGTTATTATACGGCCATAAAATGTATTATACACTAAGCTTATGACACCAAAACGTTAACGTGTACCAATATCGATCGGCAGATTTATCCCGGTAGGTACTTTGCTAACATACCTAAATCTCAAATATTAGTGCATTTGTTTGAACTTAGTCAATACAAATGGGATTCGTCAATCCCAATAGGCCTATTCGCAATATTTGCGCTCACTATTGCTAGTGATTAAATGGTTCATAATAAGGGATCTCGGTTTAGAAAGGCTGATACTTAGTGATAATAAAACAATCAGGCAAGCATACAATTTGAAAGCATTGTGTTCGGTTAAAAATAGCATGTATTCCCCCCAAGGGTTTGTAAAACAATTAAGTAATGGAAAGTGGGGCTATGAACTCACCTTGAGTTGGATGATGTATAATGAGAATGATAGATATGTCGTAAGAACTTCTACGAGCAACCTAGAATAATTGTTGTAACTTAGGTTTGGAATAATGTATAAGGAAACATAAACACGCCAATATATATCTTGCACTTAGTCCATGATGTGGTATGATGTATAGTGTAAAATGATTCATGAAACATGTATGTTTATATATCGTTTACTACCGTTCGGGCCGACATAATTCAGAAGTCATGTTAGTAAGCGTTCGAGGAGCCAGGACACTTTAATTCGTAAATCCACAACTCATCTCGACGGCTTACATAATGAACTCCTCACATGAGGCTCCCTACTATTGTAGTAGTTGATAACATATATAGATATAAGTTTTGATCCGAAAAGTTACATGTCCGATATTTGAATAAACTTAGGAAAGTTTATTAGTACATGAAGATTGTTATTAGGGGTAGTTTCATAAGTCTTGTATGACCATTTTCTCTTTGTAATATCTCATGGTTCCTTTTTAAGTGAAGTAGATCCAAATTGCTTGTTCAATATATCGCCAATTCCTTGTTTCATGTTTACGCCTATGTAAGTTTACTTGGTCATTTCGTCATGGCCTAGCCATGACCTTTGGTCCTTGTTCCAAGGTCATGAGACACAACCTTGGCTCTAGCCATGGTTGTGGTCTTGATTATAGGTCATAAGACCTCTTGTTCCTTTTAAAGTATAACCATAATCTAGTGACTTTCGCCTAAAAATGGGCTGTTTAGAATTTGAAGAATTTTATCACTCGGAAAGCGTTTTTAGGGCTCGAGCTTCTTTGTTCCTGAACGAAAACGGCGTTCCGGACAACTTTCGTGTTTTAACTTTTTGATGAATCGGACCAGAAGTATGACTTTCAAAAAGTCAGAATGCAAAACAGTGTGGTTTAGGCAGTTTTGCCGGAAATCTTTGGTAACTTCAAATGGGCGTAACTTTTGACTCGTATACTCGTTTTAGGTGGTTCAAATTGCTATGGTTTCCTTGTTAAGTCCTCTACTGTAATATGTAATGATCCAAGATCATAATTTTACCATTTTGATCAGGTTATACCAACAAAGTCACTAGTTTGCTTGTTATAGTAACTTATCTTAACAATCAATTACAACAACATGTTTTAGTCATTTTTATACACTAGACGAGTACCCGTGCATAGCAACGGATTTTCTAGCGGCAAATAGTTATAGGTGTCATATTATGGTTAAGTATTTTATGTAACGTTTATACATAAAACATAAAACAATAAAAATGATATGTGGAAAGTTCTCTTTTAGTTGATCGAGAAGATGAAACTGATGGTTGTTCCACAGAATCACAAATTTACGCTTGAATTTTAACACAACAAATAGACCAACAGTTTAATGAATGAGTGAATAATGAATGTGAAAATGATGTATCCTTAACATAAACAAGACCTTAGGCCTCTTAATAGACTATTACCCACAGAAGAGCTGGACCAACTGTGATCACTGATAAAGACTATTAACCACAGAAGATCTTGACTAAATGTGATATCTCATGGAGCAGGTAACTAAACCCACTTGACATTTCTTGACGGGTTTTGCCTAAAATTCTAGCCATGATGTATATTTATGGGCTTATGGTAGATTCAAAAGTGCAAAAACCTTTTCATAATAAAGAAGGTGCTCAAAGTGTTAAAGTGAATGAAATTAGAAGATTGAGTATTTGCAGGGTTATAGTTTTAATGGTTCCGGTTCCCGATAATGCAATAACCTTTTCATAACAAATGAACAGACCACCTGAATGAAACACACCATGCCAAACTCATTCAGACATTATCAAGAATATCTTGTGTGCCTTGATTACACATTATCCTAACATGTAATCAATTAGAAAAAATAACCGTTGTGGAATTTCTTAAAATTGCAAATGATTCAAATCAATCGTGATATAAAAATTAACTAAAAGGGTTACCTAATTGTTGAAGGGCTTGAATTCAATGTGGTTTTTTACATTTTATAAAGTGCCTGCAATAAAAAATATGCAATTAAAATCATGAAAGTAGAAACAAAGAAATAAGTGAAAACATTTCTTTAAACTTCCTGGGTAAGCTTAATAGTGGCGATTTTTGGATGATGATGATGAAGGGTTTTCTGAATGATGGTTTGATACTTTGTGCATGAATAAAATCATGGTGCGTTTCTTAATGCGTAATTGGGGTGGGTTACAACTGGTATCATGAGGCTTACATGAGAAGATTTAAGAAAAAGTCTTATTTACTTAATAAGTGATCAATTCAAAATTTTACACATGTTCCATTCCAGATCAATATTTCCTTTATTCACCCTAAATGCCCTTTTGGCATTCAAGGTTCAAGGGTAGAATAGACGAGTACCCGTGCATAGCAACGGGATTTTATAGCGACAAATAGTTTATTCATAAAAAAAAGTTTATAGGTTATAAATGAAAAATAATAAAAGTTTGAAGATTTGGGAATTAAACATAATGTTTTGAAACCTGGTTCGACCCGGGTGGTTCAACCGGTTGAACCGTTCTGGTCGAAAAATTGGTCGATTTAAACCGGGTCAACTTGCTAGGTTGGGTCGAAAACGGGTCAAATTAAACCGTTTAAACCCGTCGGGTTTGAAGCGTCCCGGGTCAACCCGGTTTGTGATTTGTATTAATTGGTTGTATTTAATTTGGTAGATATGTTTTTAATTGGTTGTACAATGTGAATAAATCATTGTACTTTTAAGTAATGGGGTGTTTTAATAAGAATATTAATTACATTTCATAATTTCCTTTAATAAATTTTTTTCAAGATTTCCACTTTTCAAGATTGACCATTTTTTCAAGATTGACCATTTTTCCTTTATATGTAGTATAGATCATGGACATGATCACAAGACAATATATAGCATGAATGATATGTAAATAACATGAATATGATATTTAACAAGAATTATGTTAGGGTTTGGCTTACAACTTTTGGCTTTCAACAAAGAAAGGAAAGTTAACATGTAAGGATAGGACTTTGATAGACTTGCTTCAACCCACTTCACTTCATGCAATCTTTCTACTCTTGTAATCTTGAAAGATGGATGATGAAAGTTGAGGTGACTTGAGTGGATTCAAACTCAAGAGAAATCACCAAAGTTCTAAAGATTGGAAGTAGTTTTGATGAATCAAAACCTAACTAGTGTTTATGTGTTGTTATGCTCTTAATCTCTTGGATAAAACTTGAAGTAAACTAGTAAAATGAAGTGTGTTGTGTGTGTGGGTCGTTCAAATGGCCAAGGAGGGGGAGGAGGGGTATTTATATGCTAATGAGGAGGTTACAATGTTGACTTGTCAACACTTGGAGACCAAGTTGAACACATGCATGTAATCTAAGCTTCCTAGCATGAGATTAAGCCACCTATGGGCTGAAATCCCCCTCCTAAGTCGGTTCATGAGCTTGGAGAGCAAGTATTGACTTTTGATGATATTATCCAAGCTTATGTAACTAGTTTCGACCCCGTAAAATGCAAACCGTAAGTTGTTACGTCACAAAACGTAAAACCGGGTATCGTAAAAATACAAAACTTGGAAGAATGATTAAACTTGTCAAAATACTCCATAATAAAATATAAAATGAGTGGTAGGTTCCATTTGGGTGTAAAACCCTGCTAAAAACTGGAAATACGGGTCTAAAACGCGTAATACGTAAAATGTACGAATTTTGCGTAAAATTGAGAAAAGTAAAATGTTACTTTTCTAATAGGATAAAAATGATTTAAAATGACTTATAATGTCTAGACTGGGCTCAG
The DNA here is from genome assembly GCA_030686995.1 of Artemisia argyi. NCBI lineage: Eukaryota > Viridiplantae > Streptophyta > Magnoliopsida > Asterales > Asteraceae > Artemisia > Artemisia argyi. The sequence continues at coordinate 132,322,581 of CM060689.1, forward strand.
TCTAGTGTCGGTTGGTATTAAATGTCTTTTAGACATCAAACCGTAAGCCTAAAAATCAAGGAATGACTTATAAAATCAGGGAATGATTTTTGGTCAAAGGAGGAGGGAAAAATATGTTGACTTTTTCTAAAAAGTTGAAAACTTAAATCATCTTAGAAATGCGGTGCAGGTATAGGCTAAGGTTATGGCTGAGTAAAAACGCTTAAAACTGAAAATTTCAGTTTTTCACGGCCGAGGTTTATTTTGGTCATGTTTTTCTCAGTCATGATTTATTCTCAAATAAATCATGAGTGTGTCAAACATTTTTCTGATACGGGGAAAATTAACGCGACCGAATTTCGTTGTGCGTAGAATTTCTGAATGACGTTTTACCCTAAAACGTGTAATTCCTTAATAACTTTCACGAAAATGAGCTTATGAAAGTTAAACTTTTAATTTGCCATGGAAATGATTTATCACTTGAGCCCAAGAAATAAAAATCAAATTTCGGGAAAATTGAATAGTAAAAGTGAATAGTGAAATTTTCCGGGAATAGTAATTAACCTGAAAATGCGAATTGTTACACATCCCCAGATTTGCGCTTTTATTAGACACCGCAATTCCTGAAACTTTCTGGACTTTTGCTAGAGTTTTTACTCGTTATTGCATCTTTGATCTATATATAGAAATATAAAAACGGATAACCATCGCCATTATAACTAAAAAATTAAGCTAGAGGAGCCAGCTGAAAGAAAAGAAAAATGGCACACGCGCACAAAGTATACCATATATACATTTATGGCATCAATAACAACAATACCCAATCCATGCCAGTCGGAGCGAGATATGAGGATATGAAAGGTAGACAGTTAGGGACAGATTTTTTAAGGGGCAAGAGAGGGTTGTAGCCCCCAAATTTAATTGTGTATTATACATGTAAAAATAATGTAAATAAAAGACAAGTAAAAGTTTGACCCCCTCAAAATTAAATTATTGTATTTCGGCCATTTCAAAATATTATTCAAGCTCCGTCCCTATAGACAACTATACCCTGCTCGACGGTAAAGAGACAAGTAAGGGATGAAGAGGGGAGGCTTTCGAAACCAAACGACAAGATATTTACCTTGATCCATAATGCCAATGGAGAGAAAATGCACATGACCTAGGTACTATCTAGGATGGATTAAGCATATTTACAAATAGATATGTCAGATAAAAAATGTTACATAATGATTTATTTTTTCTTCTACGACGAGCGACGCGATTACCAAGCGAGACCCAAGGACGACATCGTCAAGAGGTAGTATTTGCCAAAGGATACCGACTACTGAGCATGTCCGGGCTCTGGCATCCCCCATGCCACATTCATTCCGGATGCTCTAGTTGAGATTGTTTCATGTTTGACTTTGGCAGTCAACTTCATAGTTTTGACTATATTAGTTAGTCAAATTCAATTATGGTCAAATACCAACTTTAACCATTAAAAGAGTGAAAACCCGAAATGGAAAGCGAAAGCAAAAGCAAAAGCCCAACCTAAAGCGGAAAACCGATAACAAATGAGTTAGTTGAAAGAGGAAACTGAACCCAATAGGTTTTTTGGTGCAACAGTGAAAAAATATATTATCCCAAAGACAAGATACATGATAAGGGTTCAAATCATTGCTTGTGACATACCAAAGCAACTGAAATTGGAGCCAACACCAAACACACAACATACTATTCAAAAAACAACATACAAGCTGCAAACACAAACAAACAATAGTGACCAATTCACCAATTCACTTCAACATTCATTTTTGAAATTTCCCTATAAAAGGGCACTGAGTGTTCCATTTAGCTTCCCATCGTTTCTTGTAATCTTCAAACATTCTAAGTGGCCATATCTTTGTTTCCTCAATAGTAGGTATCCTTTTATTGTTAACAAGCTTTTCAACAAGATCTTGCTCCTTCTGCCAAAGTAGAATTAAATCAGGCATTCTCTTATAATCTTCTATCAAATCAGCATATTGGTTTTGTGAAGTAGGAATGGCAGGGAATTCAACATTATATTCTTCTTGCAAACTAGCAAATTTGTTGCTAGTTTTCACACCTTCCATAGTTACTTTAGTGGGCTTCCATTCTCTTTTTCCATCCACAGACTTACCACCCTCTGTTTCCTTTGAAGTTGAAGCTACCTTTTGAGCTATACCATTAACATTATACTGACCTTCCCTCTGCATTTCATTTTTTTCCTCTGTATCATTGCCTTTTATTGCAGTTTTCTTCTTTTCCACATTCTGTTTATTGCTAACATTTGTCCCAACCTTTTGTCTATATGCATATTTAGTTCTCCCATTATTACCAACACTGTTACTTTGTACATCTTTCTGTACCTTTGTGAAACCACTACCATTAGCATTGCCAATTGTCTCATCTTTCTTACCCATTTGATTCACTTCCTCAGCTATTTCTTCCACACTTTTGCTCCTTTTCAGACATTTAGCAAAATTGTGTCCAAACACAGAGCAGCAATGTTGACATAGCAATGGCTTCCAAGCATATTCCACAGTAACAAACTTGGAACCTTTTAGCTCTAAATCCTTCCCTCTGTATACTAGTTCAATTTTCTCTAAAAACCTTTAGATGCATCAACCTCTACAAGTATTGCTTCAAACCAAAACTTACGTTCGTAGAAAACCATATATACCATTCTTAAACTCACAACTTTTAAATTATATAATACTCGTATGTTTTATGGTATCGCTAAGCTAAAAGTATGTCAAATGACCGAGAAACCAAATGAAGGTAATCGTAAATTCAAGCTTTTGGTCTTAACAAACACAAAATCAACATGAGTTAAGTAAATACACAATCAGTTACTGGAAAACAATGATTTTTCAAATAATAATGCCTAAGATTTAACTTTGATCATCCTTAATGGTTTCATCTCTAACACTACCTGTGGAACTTGCTCCATCTCGACCCTTGTAACGTCGAGCAACCCACATGTAAATCACAAGATTGAGAGCATTAATCGCCATCAAAATCCAGTACAAATAGTCCAACTTGCTCACGTTCAAGTCGTTCCTCAACCACCCTTTGTCCTCCTTTCCGGTTGCCTTTTCAATTATCTTCACGATCGCAGTACTTAACCAGCTCCCTATACCAATCTCGCTCAAGAATATAGCACTACTTAAACTCCTTGTGCCATCCGTAGCTTCATCATAAAAGAACTCTAGTTGTCCCACATATGTGAAAACCTCAGCAGTACCCATGAGAAAAAACTGAGGAAACAACCAGAAAACACTTAGGGTTTTTGGGTCAGAGTGAGTTCTTCGTTTGTGTTCCACCACTGCAGCTGAGGCCATAGCGAAAATGGAAACGAATAGACCTACACCCATCCGTTGCAAGGAAGTTAGACCACGACGGTGGCCAGTTTTGCTGCGGAGGACAGGGACGATGATCTTTTCATATATGGGGACAAGGATGAGAGCATTGATGGCGGAGAAGACTGGGACCGAGCCAGATGGGATGACAAAGCTTGACCCGAGTTTCCTGTCCATCAAACTGGCTTGGCTGATAAAGAAGGTAGAGAGTTGTGCGAAAGAGATTGAAAGAGCAATGGTTGTTGCCCAGATAGGTAAAACCCTAATGAAGCATTTGAATTCTTCGACTTGTGTAACCGTGCATAAGTTCCATCGGTTTTGAGTGGTGGACGATCCTGATTCGTGATGCTTGACGGCTGCTTTGTCTAAGAATCGATATTGTGGTGTGTGAGTGAGTTTTCTTGCACCGATGATGTCAGATTCTTGGGTTTGGACCTCATAGAGTTGTTTGTCCGAGACAACTTGGACTCCTCGGAAATGGTTCTTGACTGCAACTACCAATACCTGCAGTGACGGATCCACAAAATAGAAATTAGAACACCAAGATCGAATTACGATTCTCAAAAATAGAATATCTTTCAGAAGCAAAATCTTAATGACAAGCTGAAACACGATCTTTACAAAAACAAATGTAATGAGAAATTACCTGAACAAACCGCGTAAAAGCACTTCCCATCGGTTTCTTGTATCGATAGCTTGAAAATCCGGCTAGCAAGATTATGATCGACATAAACATGGTTATGGTGGGAACACCAAAACCCCAAGCAAACCCTTTTTCTTGTTGTACATACACCATAAGTGTAATTCCAAGCAATGCACCCATGTTAATAGCAAAGAAAAACCAATTGAAGAATGCGTATTTCTTCACAACTTCTCGATCATCTTCTTCATCAAATTGATCCGCTCCAAAGGATGAGACACAAGGCTTAATTCCTCCCGTCCCAATGGCAATTAGGCCAAGTGCAGTATAAAGGAACGCCGTTTGAATAGTGGATGCTTGAGGGCATGGTCTTTTGAGGCAAATTGGGGGACGTAAGCTGTCGAGTTTTGCTGAAAGTGTGAGCATTACCATTCCAGCAAAGTAGATGAAGGAGAAGACGATGATAGTCAAGAATCGGCCCAAATAAGCATCAGCTATGAATGCTCCAAGGAGAGTGAGAACATAGGCAGCTCCAATCCAGTCGGTGACATGGGTGGCAGCATTTGGTAGAGATTGGTGCATCTGCGTCACTAAGTATAACACCATGCTCACTGCTACCGCAAAAAAGGCCAGCCTCTCCGCTACCTCATTCACTATAAATAAATATCCGAGTTAAAACGGGTTCATATGAACATGTTAATTAGGGGAGTGCATTTTTTTAGTAACATTTTTATGACACATGTGAGATAAAATATGAACAACCTGTTGATACAAAAATAGATAGAAGTATTTAAACGCTAGTTATCTCGTACCAATAATGAATGGAGAGGCTTTCCATCCTCCAGTTTTTCGCTTATCCGCAATATTTCCTCTAAAATCAACACAGCCATTGCTCACCAAAGTCATTGTTGACATATCTATCGCGTCTAATTCCTGTATATATAGTTCAACATATAAAAAATGTCACAACTATGATAAAAGCTGAAAACAAGACATGCTATAGTGTTAGCACACACTTCATTACCTTAAACGATTTTTGTTCAAGAATAGGACCCATACCAATCGAGGGTTCTACATATGACGATTTCTCGGATCTTTCACTGATAGTATCCATAACACTTTTTTCGCGTTTCAAGTTTTGTTTTTGAATATCTTGTCTTGTTTTTGGATACGTCTCATATGATATATTTCATGAGCTTGTACGAGTTTAGCTCGTTATGAGGATATAATTTATATTGCAAGTGTGTTGGGGCGTTTGAGTAGTAGGAGGACGGCAGGGTTATTGACTTGCATGACCCAACACATTTTTGAAAAAAATTTAGTGAGATTCTTTTGTCATTTTCCACGATTGATGCCATTTCAATCAAGAGCATTATGCTTTCTATTAAAATAATAACAATACGTACTTTTATAGCTTTTGTCTTGAAGAAAAAAACTTGATACTCACTTTAATATTTATGCACATACAACAGTCTAAAAGGCGATTACCTTACTTTAATTATGATTCATTTCTGTAAGTACTTATACAACTAGTCCTATAACGGAAACATAACAAAAGAATAATGTTATGAATGGTAATGTAGAAGTAAAAGTAACGAGATGCTAATCTAACGTAAGTGATAGACAATGTTAGTTAGTCATACATATGTAGTGCTCTCATGAATCAACCTATGATTCTATGAAAATCATAACATTTGCATTGGTGATACGGCCAATACTAGAACCATTTAGTTTGGCAAGAGACTTGTCAAGGGAGATGTGGTCAAAATGCCGCTCAAAATGTGTTTCATAAACCAAGTCAAACTTAATTACTAATTGACAGAAAACCCACAACAGAATATTATTAACAGAGTTATGAGGCTTCGGCATTTGGAACCCGGCCTAATCACTTCTTCTAGATAAGGTATCTGTCACTTAACTTGCAATTCATTACCGACATGTATTAATTAAGACTTAAAAACACAATAATTCCTTTCGGGGTTATCAATATTTTTTTCACATAATTTACCTTTGTTATTTTAGTCTGTTTTAAAATAAGTATCAACCATCTAAGTGCATGTCAACTAATGTGTTTCACCAAAAAGAAAAGAAAGAGTTTATTTTTTTGAAAATAAGTCGAGCCCAACTATTGATGCTTGAGAAAATAATAGTTGAAAATATTTTACACATGTTTAATTGTAAGAAAAATTATGTTTTGCTTTTACCACAAAGATTCAACACCATGTGGAAAACAAGAAACTAGATATACGGCTAAAAAATCAATCTAATCTTTGACCAAATTTTTTTTTTTTTTTTATTTATTTATTTATTTATTTATTTATTTATTTATTTATTTTTAAATAGTTAGTATAATGTTTGGCCTATTAAAGGTTGTTGTATCAGTAGTGAATTATGTACCAGTTGCCTACAAAATAAAAAATGTGTTTGAAGTTTTTTAAGAAATATTTTTGAGTGTATTGTTTCCTATACAAAAGAATTATTTTATACTTTGTCGTAATATCTTTGTGGAGTAATATCTCATATATATCTAACATAAATTGGTATAAGAGTTTGTTCGAATCCATTTGGGTTAAACGAGTTCTTACAATTTTTATGGAACAGTCATGGCACTACGACAAGGTTTTGATCTAAGTCACGTCGTCGTCCCTATTTTTGATGATGAAAGTCATGATTATTGGTGTGTCAAAATGGATACATTGTATGATTCTTTAGATGTGTTTGATGATGTCAAAAACACATTTGAAGAACCCGCTGATACTGAAAAATTCACCAACGAGCAAATGAAAGATTTGAAGCAAAAGAGAAGCCGAAATGCAACAGTTCTAAGTATGATTCAACGGGGAGTCACACCACCAATCTTCCTGAAAATCATGCATCTAAAAAAAGAAAAGAAGCTTGGGAGGTGCTCAAGCAAGAATTTCAAGGAGACGTGAAAGTGAGAGCTATAAAACTACAAATACTTAAGCGAGATTACGAGAACACGAAGATGAAGGAAAATGAGTCACTAAATGACTATTCATCTAGATTAACCGAGTTATGATGATGAAATTGAAGACCAACGAGCTGTTGAGAAAACTCTCATCAGTATTCTCGAAAAATATGATCCAATTATAGCACAAAACACCAAAGATCTCAAAACTTTGGGTATTCAAGAATTGCTAAGTTCTCTCAAGTCATATGAGCAGCGTATGACACGCCACTCTGGCAAGGCAATTGAGAGTGCATTCCAATTCAGCTTGCAAGGCGACAAGAGACCACAACCAAATTTCTGAAGAGGGAATTCATCCTGAGGTTGTCGACGAGGCAGAAATTTTGAAAGTCATGGACATGGACAAAGCTACGTAACTTTCAGAGGTCGAGGAAACTTTGACAAAATATCATTTGGCGATGGAAACTCTTACAGGTATTCCATTTGCAAGAAATACAATCATGAAGAAAAAGATTGTTGGGACAAAGGAAAGTTTAAATGTACTCAGTGTGATCAATTTGGTCATTTAGAAAAATTTTTGTCGACAAAAGAACTAACAACAAGCAAATTTTTTAGAAGAAAAAAAAGAAGATGGAAATGTTTTCTTTTGTCACTTAGCTAACGTTGAAAGAAGTGACACATGGTTTCTTAACAATGGTTGTAGTAATCATATGACCGGTGATAAAAGTATTTTGGTCGATATTGACACTCCAGGAAATTCTCAAGTAAAAATGGGAAATGGATCAGTAGTACAAGTGAAGGGAAAAGGCAAGATCCCGGTCAAGACAAAAACATGCATCAATATATTGATGATGTTTTACTAGTTCCTGACCTTACACAAAATCTGCTTAGTGTCGGACAACTTGTAGAGCACGAATACTTTGTTATTTTTGAAGGAAAAGGTTTTAGTATTTATAACAAAGGAAGAAATAGTGAGTTGATGTAGAAGATAATAATGGGGCGGAGCAAAAGTTTTCCTATCACATTCAGATATGAATAACACACCTCATTTAAAGCAACAACCGAAGATGAGGCGTTGTTATGGCACAGGAGACTTGGACATCTTAACTTCCAAAGTCTAAATTTACTCCACCAGAAAAATATGGTTGGATGTCTGCCACAAATTCACGAGATTGAAGGAGTTTGTGAAAGGTGTGCGCTCGGAATGCATCATCGGAAACCATTTCCGAAAGGAGTCGCTTAGAGAGCCAAGGAAATTCTCGAACTAGTGCACAACGATATTTTTGGTATGATGAAGAATCCATTTCATGGTAATAATATCTATTTTATTCCATTTATTGATTATTTTAGTAGAATGACATGAGTTTATTTCATGAAAGAAAATTCGCAAGTTTTTGGAATTTTCAAAAAGTTTAAAATTTTTGTCAAAAAAAAAAAAAAAAAAAACAAACAAACGAGGAGTTTTATCAAAATTTTGAGAAGTGATCAAAGGAAAATAATCCAACTCAAAAGAGTTTGACAAGTTTTGTGAGCATGCACAGACAGTTCACAACTCGATACACACCTCAACAAAATGGTGCAGTCGAGAGAAAGAATCACACCTTTGTAGAGATGCCGAAATCAATGATGCACTAGAAATGATTACCAAAAAGTTTTTTTTGGCAGAAGCAGTTTACACGGCAATATAGTTGTTGAATAGAAGTCCAACAAAATCCCTTGATAACAAGACTCCACTTGAAGCGTGGAATGGAAGAAAACCTTCGGTAAGACATCTTAAAGTTTTTGGGTGTGGTTGTTATTCTCAAATACCAAAGCAAAAAAGATACAAGTTAGATGAGACAAGTGAAAAGTGTATTTTTGTAGGTTGTAGTAGCAAGTCAAAAGCTTATAGATTGTATAGCCTAAAAGCAAAAAATATAATGGTTAGTAGAGATGTAATTTTTGATAAAAATTCTTCCTCGAATTGGGAAGAAGACAAAAAAGGAAGGAACAAGTTTTCCTACTAACAATACGCAAGATGAAGCACATGTGGAAAGTGATGAAAATCAATCATTACATGACGAATTACCCAACGAAGAATCTCAAAGTCCACCAAAAAGAAAATTTTGTTCGTTGAAAGAAATATACAATGTTAATTTTTGTCATGTAGGGCCATAAAATTTTGAAGAAGCGATAAGAGATGAATCATGGAAGAAAGCGATGGAGGATGAAATACAAGTTATCAAAAAGAACAACACATGTGAGCTTACCGATAGGCCATTAGACAAAGACATTATTGGTGTCAAATGGGTCTACAAAAAGTCAAGTACAACGCAAATGGTTTCGTGTAAAGGAACAAGGTAAGACTAGTCGCAAAAGGTTACTCACAACATAACAGAATTGACTATGATGAGACATTTGTTCCAATTGCTTGAATATATACAGTCTGAGCAATCATCTCACTAGCATGCCAGATAGGTTGGTTACTATACCAACTCGACATTAAGTCATCATTTCTCAATGCAAGCAGAACTTAATGAAGAATTTTATATGAATCAACCTTAAGGATTCGAGGTTGAAGGAAAAGAAGAAAAAGTTTACAAGTTGAAGAAAGCTCTTTACGGACTCAAGCAAGCACCGCGAGCGTGGCATGGCCAGATCGATGGTTATTTTAAAGAAAAAAGTTTTGATCAAAGTAAGAGGGAGCCAACATTGTATGTTATAAATCAAGGTACAAATGGCATTTTCGTAGCGTTCTATGTCGATGATCTTGTGTTCACAGGAAATAACAAGAAAATGATTGAAGATTTCAAGAACGAGATGATGCAAAAATGCGAGATGAGTGATTTAGGTATTCTAAATCATTTCCTCAGAATGGAAATACATTAAGACAAAGGCGGCGTATTTATTTGTCAAGGAAAGTATGTCGAGAAGATTTTGAAGATTTTTGATATGTCGGAATGCAAACCAAATGGGACACTCCTTTGGTTGTCAATGAAAAGATCATGAAAGAAGACGTCAAGTAAAGTGGATGCTACCCTTAATCGAAGTTTGGTGGGGAAATTGTTATACCTCAAAGCAACAAGGCCCGACGTCATGTTTGCCACAACTTTACTCTCAAAGTTCACGCACAATCTTAGTTAGGTTCACATGGGAGTTGGAAAAAGAATTTTAAGATATTTGTAGGGCACGAAAGATTTTGGAATCAAGTTCGAAAAAAATGTAGAAATAAATTTGCATAGTTTTGGTGACAGTGATTGGGGATGATGTACAAATGACATGAAAAGTACATCTGAATATATATTTTCACTTGGTTCAGGTGTGTTTAGTTGGTGCTCCAAGAAGAAACAATCACTCGCACAATCATTAGCAGAGACAAAGTACGTAGCAGCTCCTCTAGCTACGTCACAAGCAATTTGGATACAAAGAATTTTTGAAGATATTGGAAAAAAGCAATTGAAGCAAGCAAAAATTTTTTGCGATAGTATGTTAGCAATAGTAATCGCAAAGAATCCGGTTCATCATAGCCGCACAAAGCATATATCTTATAAACATCATTTTATCAAAGAAGCAATTGAAGACGGAGAGGTGCAACTTGAATTTTGTGGAACGAATGATCAGGTAGCAGCAGACATTTTCACAAAAGCACTTCTACGAGAAAAGTTTCAAGAGCTCAGATAAAAGTTGGAGTTCAGCCAAAACACATTATTTGGAGAATGTGAACTAATGTGTTTCACCAAGAAAAAAAGAAAGAGTTTAATTTTTGAAAAGTAAGTCAAGCCCATATATCGATGCTTGAAAAAATAATAGTTGAAAATATTTTACACATGTTTTACTGTAAGAAAACTAATGTTTTGCTTTTACTACAATGAATCAACACCATGTAGAAAACAAGAAACTAGATATACGGCCGAAAGATCAATTTGATCTTTGACCAACTATTTCGTAATAGTTGTATAATGTTTGACCTATAAAAGGTTGTTGTATCAGTATCAATGTTTTGAAAACTGGGTCTTTAATCGATCTGGTCGAGTCACCGGGTTATCGATTCAACCACAGGGTCGACCCGGTTTTCTATTTAACAATTTTTTTCAACCGGTTCGACCATCAGGTCAACCCGGTTTAACCGGTTAGACCACTGGGTCAACCCGGTTTTCTATTAAAAAAAAAAAGGAAAGAAAAAGAAAACTCCGCCGGGTTTCGAGAACCGGGTTGACCCGGGTCACTCAAAACCCGGAGGTCTAACCGGTTAACCCGTTTTTTAAATCCGGTCTTTTTACCAATTTTTTTTGCTGTACTAGTTTTACCGTTTAACCCGGCCGGGTCGACCTGTGTTTCTTAGTTAATTTTGTACCAGTTGCCTACAAAACAAAAATATTGTTTGAAGGTTTTTAAGAAATATTTTTGAGTGTATTGTTTCCTATACAAAAGAATCATTTTATACTTTGTTGTAATATTTTTTGTGAGAGTAACGTATTATATATGTCCAACAGCGCATCCCAAATTAAGTGTACTGCACTTGCAAATTACAGTGAATCAAATTGTAAAAGAAAAAGAAAATGATATTTGATTAAGAACAACATAATACCTGAATTTTCTTGAAACACAACGTTAATGGTGGACACTTAATTTGAGGCGAGAATGGTATAGTATATATTAATCTTTGTATTTTACTAGCTAACTTTAGTACATGATTCAAACTTAGAATATCTGAGGGAGTATAGCAACTAATTTGTATGTGCATTTTAGGTTAATAAAACTCAATATGATAAATTTAATGAAATACGAATATGACAAAAGTCCTCAATTTCTTGCTTAGAGTATCGTTTGTGTTGAGAGAACGGGTCACTGAATGGCTGGTGACCTATTAATGAGTTATATACATAGCAACACACATCTCGTATTCTGTTGATTTATTTTGGAAGACTGCTTGTTCTAAACGCTAACGTATTCATTACTATAAGTCATATAGTAATGAATTTTTTTTTGAAAATTATATAGTAATGAATTACAAGTTGCAAAAGTCATCCATCATAAATTATTATATAAATTCAAAGGAGTTTAATTGGATGTGTATAAGAGGAGTGGGTATGACAACGAGTTATTTTTACTCATTTGAGCCTACGGGTGCCACATCATCACAACACCTCTTCACAACTAGCTCTCTCCTCACTCATAACTAACTTCAACTTACTCATTTGAGGTCCACCACTTACAGATTTATTTTTTTTATTTCATTTTTCAAACAAATTAAATTTGTTTCATTCAAAACAAATAACTAAACATAAAAATGTTATTTACTTAAAAAAAAAAAATCAAGGACCAAAAATGTAAATAAGAAAAACCACCATTGCAACCACAAATATACATTATACAAAGACCAAAAAATACAAGGACCAAACTTTTGTCTTCTTCTTCCTCCCAAGATCTGAGAAAAAAACCCAACACAAACACCACAATTACAAGGCAAAAAAAAAAAAAAAAAAAAAAAAAAAAAAAAAACACCAAAAACACAAACCCAACAATGAAAAACAGAAAAAGTGGATGGTGTGTCAGTGGAAACGGCTCGTCGTCTGCACGAGGAACTCTTCCACGGCGAGCTACAACGAGGCTCACCTGGTGTCGTGGCGAGGCATAACGAGCAAAAGCAGCACCCACGTAGGAACGGCGAGCTGGGATGAGGAACGACACCCACTGCTCTAATGAAACTATTTGTTGTATCATTAATATGAACCGCGAATGAGTATCAGTAATAAAAAATAAACACAGATTTCGAATATTTGGTAAACGATTTTGGTTTGGATTGTATAATTATTATATGTAGTTGACTAAATAATTTCAGGTAATTGTAACAGAAGTTGAATTATCATAAAATGGTAAAATCTTAATCTTTTAACATGTTTGTGAAACAAGTATTAGCAGTAGTTAGTCATGTCTTCCTATGATGTCTAGCTAGGGACAAACCTCTAAGTTTAACAAGTTTCATAATACAATTTTGTTTATGCATACAGGAAACACACAAACCTCAGAATATAAATTACGAGCTACATCAAAATTACAATAAACATCCTGAAATCTGGTTGATTTTAAAAATCCAAAATTTATTTATTAGTACACGAATGTGAGCACAAGCTCAACAATCGATACTTTGATGCTAAGCTCCTTTCTCACTTATAGATCTTATATTGTAGTAACTTAAAACCATGTTTGTTGTAACACATAGTAAATTCTTATTTTGCTTAGCTTTGTAAGTTTTAATAAATCGCTACTATAGAAAAAGAAAAACATATACTATTACTATTATACCTTCGAAGGTAAAATCTGATGTTCAGATATTGACCAATATAATTACTAGGAATGTAAAACGAGAAAGTGACAAGATATTTCATCAACTACAGTCGTTTTTAACCTAGCTTTTTATACAAAAGTAAAAAAGATTAGTTAAACGGAAAACCAACCTTAAAAGAAGTGAACTCAATTATCACACACAATCTTCTGTCTTCATACGTTAATGATTTTCATGGTATGATGTTGCAAACTTGTTTTATGTGTTTTGTGAAAAGTTTTGATGTCATATTGGTGAATATAGTACGTGTAGGTTTATACATAAATGAGAGTGTATATAAGCAGATGGAGAGTAAGGGCGGGGGGAGTGGTCACCACTTCACTAAAGTTTGCCAAATTTCCACATCATCAATACCGAAAATCACATTGCCCGAATTTTGCCGAAGGGCTGGCGGCGGTGTTACCGAACTTTGCCGACCTTCACCGAGCCTTCACCGAGCCCACTCCCTCCCCTCTAAGAGCGTATAGTAAGAGTAAGTTTAAATGAATGGTGTTTGTTGGTGAGAAATTAATACAACGCCTACTGAATTAATTTGTAAACACGTGCTTTTGGCAGTGTTTTCAACGGTTTTGGTTGGTAGTTGCATTTATATGTTACATTAGTCTACGCTACTACTTTTTGCCCTAGCTTTGTTCATGGCATAGGATTTTTTATATATATATATATATATATATATTTTATTTATTTATTTATTTATTTTCTAAACAAATTGTTAGTTACAGTTAAACATAGAAATAATTGGTAGTCAAGAAAGTTTTGTTAGAGTTTGACAATCAAATAGCACATATTGCGGAAGCTAGGATCAATAATAACACGTATAAAGATAACTAAAACATAAATAAGAACATACCCGATGCACTTCAATAAACCTTGAATCTTGTATAAAATAGATCAATGATAAACCCCTTACCGTTTTTTTTATCGATCTCTTGATAATTACTATAGTGAGTAATTATCTCGTTCTTGTACACACAAACTACCAACGAATAAAGGTTTATGCAAGTAAACAAAAACACTTGATTTGGTTTAACCAAAATCGACCCAAATCCCTTGGAGGGGGGTTGTGTCGATCGGCCAAGAAAAGAGAGAGGCAAGGAAAAACTTTAGGGTTTGTGTGTGTGCACAAAAGATGATTTAGGTCTAACCCCAAGACCTTGTATTTATACTAGAAGATTTCTTGGAGACCAAGCAAGCATGGGTCGATCCCCTTGGGCCTAGGATCGACCGGCCATGCCTTCCACAAGGGATTCCGGATCCTTCTTGTCTCCCAAAATACATTCTAGTCCTCGTTCTTTCGTTCCTTAATAATAGTTAATACTTACGTTTAATATTAACGTTTATTTAGTCCCTCAAGTGTTTATAAATATATATAATCGATACATATAACATATATATATATATATATATATATATATATATATATATTTATTTACTTTATTCTCGTTTGTAATGTGTGCAATCCCGAGGTCTCGGGTTCGATACTAGTCATTTACATATTAATATTTATACGTAACTTTTAACAGCTCCCACTCGTATATCTATTAATAGTAAAATGACATTGGTTGGCGTCTTGCAACACTCCAATGCCCCCAGTTCGACTTGAGCTAGGTTTCCTGGAAAACCTTTAATGATTCATCATTATTATTATCCTTTCGCTTCTAATACTACATTAATAAAGATGTGAGGTTCTTTATTAAATTCTGTTTCTCGTCTCTTTATGATTGAACAAAATTACCAAAACATCTGAACGTATTCCAGATAGACTTTGGGCGTGGCCACGCAAACATTTTGTCAACCCTACGAGGGGCCCAGCAGTATTAAACTTCTGAACAAATCAGAAGGAACAAATTCTCTCTTGACTACAAGAATAACCCATGAACTTTGCAACAATTCTGAAAACAACCCTTATGACTTCCAATTACGGTAAGCGGTAGATTGTTCCACAAAATGCACTACATCCATGACACTTATCTGGTATCTCAAGTCTGAGGATAACTTTAAATATGATTCTCACAATAAATTTAAATCATATAGTTGGGATAAGCCCAATATTCAATTCATTGAATATCATGTGAAATTGGTATGACTACGCATCAATATACTTTCAAGTATATCCTTAACCAATACTCAAAATTGTCTTAGTTTAATGATATTCCCATATCATTAATCGACAACGGACTATTTAGAATAATAAATTATTCATGGATCTTAAACATGCAAATATAGGATATATTATTAAGACAATGAATAAATAAACATAACCAATACTTTATTTCATTAAAATAACAATTGTACATTACATCCCTTATCCAAATACTAATCACAAATGGGCATGAAACTATCAGCTAATTTAAGTCCTATTCCTTCAGCATGCTTGTAAAGCTTGGTGCCAGGTAAAGTCTTTGTAAATTGATCAGCTAAGTTTTCATCTGTGTGAACTTTGAGCATTTCGATTTCACCTATCTCAACTTGTTCTCTGACATAGTGGTGCTTAATCGGGAAATGTCTGGTGCCTTTCATGATTCCAGGTTCATTGGCAAATGTAATTGCAGCTGAGTTGTCACAATACATTTTTATAGGTCGCTGAATCGAAGGCATAACCCCAAGCCCTGAAACAAACTTCCTAATCCAAACAGCTTCCATTGCAGCTTCTGAAGCAGCTATATACTCACTTTCTGTAGCAGACATTGCTAGTACACTCTGCTTTCTGCTCCTCCATTAATGACAAAAACATAACCAGTCTGAGACTTCGTATCATCTTTATCACCTTTCCAGGAAGCATCGCAGTAACCTGTTACATCAAGCTCTGCAGATGGAGTACCCCCATATAAACCAAGAACATCTCTTTAGTAGCCCTTAGGTACTTAAGAATATTCTTAACAGCAGTCCAGTGTTTCTCACCCGGATTCTGCTGATATCGACTGGTTAAATTCTGAGCAAACGCCACATCCGGCCTTGTGCTTTTCACCGCATACATAATAGATCCCACAGCCGAAGCATAAGAGACTCTCTTCATGCGTTGCACCTCTTCAGGTGTTGAAGCACAAACTTTATTGCTCAAGCCATGTTGCTCTTGCATCGGCAAATATCCTTTCTTGGAATTTTGCATATTGAATCTCTTCAATATTTTATCAATGTAAGCACTTTGGCTTAATCCAATTAATCGCTGAGATCTATCTCTATATATCTTGATTCCCAGAATGAATGCAGCTTCCCCTAAATCTTTCATAGAAAAACAACTTCTAAGATATGCCTTAATCTTTTGCAAACTCAGAATGTCATTTCCCATGATCAATATGTCATCGACATATAATATAAGGAAAATTACATTACTCCCACTAGCTTTGTGATATACACATGGCTCATCAAGATTTTGAGTGAATCCATACTTCTTAATTTCACTATCAAATCTCTTATTCCATTGTCGTGATGCTTGCTTCAATCCATAAATGGATCTCTTAAGCTTGCATACACGATATGGGAATTCTGGATTCACAAACCCCTCAGGCTGCGCCATATAGATGTCTTCATCTAGGCTACCATTTAAGAAGGCGGTTTTGACATCCATTTGCCAAATCTCATAGTCATAGTAAGCGGCTATGGCTATAAGAATCCTAATAGCCCTTATGTCAGCTACAGAAGAAAAGGTCTCCTCATAGTCAACACCAAAAGTTTGAGTATAGCCTTTAGCTACCAAACGGGCCTTATAGGTGTGTACAATGCCATCCATATCAGTCTTTTTCTTGAAGAGTCATTTACTCCCAACTAGCTTGGCACCCGGAGGTAGGTCTACTTCTTCCCAGACTTCATTGTCTTTCATGGATTGCATTTCCCCATTCATAGCTCCCTGCCATTTTTCCTTTTCAGGACTATTCATAGCAGCTTTATAACTTGTAGGTTCATCGAGATCCCCTATCAAGTTGTCATCACACTCCATGTTAAGACATAGACGTGTGGGAGCCTTCACAGATCTAGAAGACCTGCGAACGGGAACCACTTCAACTTCAGGTGGAAGACCTAAACTTTCAGGTTCTTCAGGAAGTTGGCTAGTGTTTTCAGAAGGTGCTACATCTTCATGATCGTCTTCCAGATCATATACTCTCCCACTGAATTCTTGAGATATGAGCTCCTTTTCTAAGAAATCTCCATACCTTGCAACAAAAACTTTGTTTTCAGCTGGGTAATAGAAGTAGTAACCCATAGTTTCCTTAGGGTAACCTACGAAGATGCACTTTACAGATCTTTGTTGGAGTTTGTCTGCTGAGTCACGTTTAACATACGCCTCACAACCCCAGACCTTTAGATAAGACAAGTTAGGAGCTTTTCCAGTCCATACCTCATATGGAGTCTTATCCACCTTCTTTGTTGGAACCATATTTAAAATGCGAACTGCAGATTCCAAGGCATAATCCCAAAACGAGTAAGGAAGAGTTGTTAGATTAAACAAAGATCGTATCATATCTTGCAATGTACGATTCCTTCTTTCAGATACACCATTTTGTTGTGGAGTATATGGAGAAGTAAGTTGCTGGACAATTCCCTCCTTTGCTAAGTAATCTATAAACTCTTGACTCAGGTATTCACCACCTCTATCGGATCGAAGAGCTTTAATCTTCTTTCCTAGTTGCAACTCTACTTCTGCTTTAAACACTTTGAATGTTTCAAATACCTCATGTTTATGTTTAAGTAAATAAACATAACCATAACGGCTGTAATCATCCGTAAATGTTAAGAAGTAGCTAGCACCTCTCCTTGACACATGTCTAAGTGGTCCACACACATCTGTGTGAATAAGACCAAGTAGATCATTAGCCCTTTCAATCCTATTTTTAAAGGGTTTCTTAGTCATCTTCCCAGCAATGCAAGATTCGCACTTGTCAAATGATTCATCATTGATCTTTTCTAAAAGCCCATCATGTTGCAGCTTTTTCATGCGATCTTTGCCAATGTGAGCAAGTCGACAATGCCAAAGATAAGACGAATCCAGAATTTTATTGATTCTCTTATTGTTGATGCTATACATTGAATTATTTTTAACAAAAGCATTATCATTATTATTCATATCAATTTCAAAGACACCATTCACAGCAATAGCATTAAAATAAAAAACACCATTTAAAGAAACTGAAATTCCATTGCTAGAAATAGTATGCTTAAAACCAAGGTTCAACAAACATGAAAATGAAATTACACCTCTAACAATTGACGGTGCATAATGGCAATTATTTAAAGATAGTACTAGGCCCGAAGGCAACACTAAATCATAAATTCCTATAGCTTCAACTCCTACATGCGGTCCGTTACCAACATGCAAGAATTATTGTCCATAGGCCAGCTTTCTCTCAACTCTGAACCCCTGCAAGGTATTGCAAATATGAATGCCACATCCCGTATCATATACCCATGAATTCAATTTAGGAGTAAGAGTGAATAATTCAATCATAAAGAACGCACCTGATGAGCTGGGGTTACCAGCTTCATTCCCCTGCTTCTTGAGTCGCAAGTCATGAATGTAGAGAGGGCAATTGCGCTTCCAATGGCCCTTTTCATGACAATGGTGACATGCCTGATCCTTCTTGTTTGGCGGATTCACCTTTTTTTGCTTAGGCTGATGTTGCTTCATCTTGGGTTCAGGTTGATAGGCCATGACCTGCTTGCCTTTGTTACCTTTCCCTTTGCCTTTGTTCACATGCGATTTCTTCTGGATTCTCCCACCATGAATTGCCAACACTTGCGGGGTAGGAGCCTTGACCTTGGCTGGTAGACTTTTCTCATAATCAACAAGCAATGCGAGTAATTCTGAGACTGTCTTCCCCGAGCAGTGCATGTTGAAATTCTGCACAAAACCAGCAAAGTCCTTGTTAAGGGACCTGTTGATCAAGTGCACTTGCACATTGTTCGGGTAACCAAATCCAATTCTGTGAAGCTGATCAAAAGATTCCTTCATCTCAGTCACATAATCTTCAACTGGTTTACCATCACCATGCTTGCAGTTATGTAGCTTGTCCAGTTCATCATACAATTCAACTGCAGGTGGTTTCTCATAAGACTGCTTAAGTACCTCAAGCATATCTTTAGGGAAAAAGTACTCAAACTTCTTTTGTAACTGAGCACTCATGCTAGTGAGCATTAAACAAGCAACCTCATTAAAGTTAGCATGTTCCACCCTCCATGCCGCCTTAACTGCTTCTGGTTCAGTAGCAGCAGGCTCAGCTGGGCATTCTTCAGTCAAATAATCTAGCTTACCGGTCGACCTCAAGACAATTCTAAGCGAACGGTGCCAATCATTGAAATTCTTTCCAGTCAGTTTCTCTCTCTCAAGATGACTCTTGAAAGCAGAAATCACAGATGGGGTATCGGGTTGAGCCATATCTACAGATAAAAGTTCAAACATTAGTATTTTCGATAATAAATATCTTCAAGAAAATAAAATACCCATTAGCTATATTCATATAACCACCAAAATTTCCTTGAAAACCTAGGATCTAACTTTACATAGTTCCACCACATCAGTTGATCTACTAGTGGTGAAAGTACAAAAGATAGTAATCTGTCGAACAATAATTGGCAAACAAGATTTCCAATTCCTAGATCATTATGGGAATTACATCAAATTGATTCATCAATTTGTCTTGTAAGCATGTTTCATCCCATCTCATGCCTTAAGTTCTAGGTCTCACGCACAACTTAATTAAGTCGTCTACCTTAGAAACTGTAAAATTACAATTATGGTCTCACGCGTTAAAAGAATTTTACCTTGTTATAATAATTTAGCCTAGGTCTCACGTTTACTAAATTAAAATTCCAAGTGTTCCTTATAGATAGATGACATGTAACTTAAATTATAAGGGTATTTAATTTTGATGTATAAATCAAAATATGTATAAAGATGCATGCACTCATCTTTATAGCATAAGTTTTCAAAACCTTTTTATTACCAATTCGTGAAATTAATACACAAAGTTTTACTTGAGGTTTAATAAACCCTAAGATGACTTTCTACAATTATGATTTTAAAAGTAATTCGTTTAAGACATATTCAAGATTGTGATAACCAAGGCAGACTCTAAGGCTCTTTTCTAAGCCTTCAAATCACGGTTATGAATATCGTCTTAAAGGACTTAATTTTAAAAGCATATTCGTACAAAACATCAATCAAGTAAAAGTTTATGGATTCAATCTCAAAATTATGTAATAAAGATTCAATCTTTATTACTTTAGGGTTTCACCATTATTAGTCTATATTATTTTCTTTTATAAAAATCACCCTTTTTATTGCTTACATCAAGTCAAACAATTAAGAAAACAATAAAAACAAGTAATTAAAAGAAAAATAAACAACTAATAATTATAACGTGAAACAATTAGCCACATGCAAACCTTGTTAAAAAGATCATAATAAAATCAATTCTAGGTATAATAACGCATGTAATCAATTAAGGCCTTCTCCTCTTAATGGAGGAGAGTCACATACATTGACGAATCAATTGCGTAGGCCAAAATCAATATACACACCACATAGCATATAAATTGATTTTAATATATATATTAATTGGAGTCTTCCCCAATTTTAGATCTATTTAAAACATGTGACATAAAAAAAACAAACAAGATCCATGACTAACATGCATGTTTCGTCATGGATTAAACCTAACAATTAGCACATAGGTCACAAGTATGTCCACATAACCGGTTAAAGACCTAGGGTTTCTATATGATTACAATTTAATCAAGAAAACCACAAACCCTAATTAGGGTTTTAAGTGGAAATCGCCCCCCCCCCCCAAATAAGGGTTAGGGTTTAAATTTTATTAAAAAAAAAATTTAAAGAAAAACCCTAGAAAAAACATGTATCTAAAACAATTAAAGATCCGATTTTTATTACGTTTTAGTAATCAATTACATGTTATCCATGGCTCGTGATGCCACTGTTAGAGTTTGACAATCAAATAGCACATATTGCGGAAGCTAGGATCAATAATAACACGTATAAAGATAACTAAAACATAAATAAGAACATACCCGATGCACTTCAATAAACCTTGAATCTTGTATAAAATAGATCAATGATAAACCGCTTACCGTTTTGTTTATCGATCTATTGATAATTACTATAGTGAGTAATTACCTCGTTCTTGTACACACAAACTACCAACGAATAAAGGTTTATGCAAGTAAACAAAAACACTTGATTTGGTTTAACCAAAATCGACCCAAATCCCTTGGAGGGGGGTTGTGTCGATCGGCCAAGAAAAGAGAGAGGCAAGGAAAAACTTTAGGGTTTGTGTGTGTGCACAAAAGATGATTTAGGTCTAACCCCAATGCCTTGTATTTATACTAGAAGATTTCTTGGAGACCAAGCAAGCATGGGTCGATCCCCTTGGGCCTAGGATCGACCGGCCATGCCTTCCACAAGGGATTCCGGATCCTTCGTGTCTCCCAAAATACATTCTAGTCCTCGTTCTTTCGTTCCTTAATAATAGTTAATACTTACGTTTAATATTAACGTTTATTTAGTCCCTCAAGTGTTTATAAATATATATAATCGATACATATAACATATATATATTTATTTACTTTATTCTCGTTTGTAATGTGTGCAATCTCAAGGTCTCGGGTTTGATACTAGTCATTTACATATTAATATTTATACGTAACTTTTAACAAGTTTTATATTAAGGCATCCACAAACAACCGAAGATTACAGAAAATAGCGATTAAAACCTCAAAAGTCAAAACTATGGTGTCAAAGAAACTGTGCTGTTAAAGGAGCAGTCATATTGGAAAAGAGTATGAGCAGCCGTCATTGTCGAAGACATAACATGACATGAGATTATGATTATAGTGTCAGTTAGCGAATTGATTGTAGGACTAAATAAGATCTTGAAATTGGGGAGCAACCGTCATATTGGAAAAGGGTTTATTATTATTATTGGCCTTTGTTGACCACACACTAGTCTATTTTTTAGACAAACCCTCCCTAAATGGGAGGGTGTACTTTCTTTATACTTTTTTTTTGTTTTTTTTTTTTGTTTTTTTTTTTTTTTTTTTTTTTTTTTTATACTTTTGTCTTGTAGTTGTTTTTTTTGTTTTTGTTTTTGTTTTTTGTTTTTTTGGTTTTTTTTTTTTTTATTAAGTTTGTAATGTTTGTGTTTTGTATATTTTTTTTAATGTTAGTAATGTTGTGTATACTTAATTAATAGTTACCTATATGACGTTATAAAAAAAGATGACGTTGACTCATTTTTGTGTATACTTAATTAATAATTGCCTATATGACGTTATAAAAAAATATGACGTTATAAAAAAAGATGACGTTGACTTATTTGCATTTATAAACTAATGTTTGTAATGTTTTTGTGTTGTGTATAGTTAATTAATAATTGCCTATATGACGTTATAAAAAATATGACGTTATAAAAAAAATATGGCGTTATAAAAAAAGATGACGTTGACTCATTTTTGTGTATACTTAATTAATAATTGCCTATATGACGTTATAAAAAAATATGACGTTATAAAAAAAGATGACGTTGACTCATTTGCATTTATAAACTACTACAAGATCAGTGTTTACACCTAAACTTAAATTATTTAAAAACAACTATTATTATAAAATTAAACGTCAACGTTAACATATTATTTAAAAACAACAATATCTACGACATATGAAGATTATTCATTTCGGTTAAAAGATCATGGAGCCGGGCACTTGACTGACAAGCGTGATCCTCAGGATTCCTTGCCATTTCTAACTCCATTTCCAGCGCCTTTATTCTTTGCTTCAACAACTTGTTCTCATTTTTTGTAGCAACGCAGTTTGAGCAATGCGTTGAAGAAGAGGCTTGACTAAAGTGCTCTGCTTCAAATTCATCTTTCCACTTGAAGTATCGACACCCATAGTCGTTTGTACCTGGCTGTTACATGTTAAGGAAATAATAAGAAATGTATTTTTAACAAACAAATTATTTACATAACTAAGCAAACGTATCATTATTTACCACTGAAAGAGGACATGCATAAAACAGTCGCCCACGACTACCATCTTGCCAGGATTTCCGTTCTACAATAAATCCTCTATTACATCGGCACCAGAAAGGATTTCTTTGGCTCATCTGACCAAAAAATTTGCATAATCAATCAATAATGTTATTTACTAATATAAATAAATATTTAATCAATTACTATATAATACAAACAGTTATTTACAACATAAATCAATAATCATTTACAATGTTTTGTCTGTAAAATTATTCACAACATAAATCAATAATTATTTACAACATAAATCAATAATTATTTACAATGTTTTGTCTGTATAATATTTACGTCAATAGTCGATGTTGATATAAACTTATCCATTGTTCTGCAATTGGCTGTCGGAAAAACCTCCATTGTGGGTGGTTACGCGGAAGTGGAAAAGTTGGGTCTAGCGTCGGTATAATGTAATGAGCACATGAGTCCTCCCCCACACGGGCAATCACAAGGGGGTCGATTCCTTGTGTGTTGTTTGGCCCGGAAAAAAGCGGAAAACATGTGTTATAACCACGCATGGATAGAAATACAATCGGTCGATTTAGCATTGAAGCGATAACTAGACCCGTCATTGGCATCACCATCCAGTAACCTTGATGTGCACCTCCGTTGAACCAGTGTATTGTATTCCAAAGAAAGTTAAAGTCTTGTTCCCCCCACATATCTATGTAAGTACTCCTATGGTAATCTAACTCTTGCAACAACCTATGTCTGGCTTCGGCCCACCTATGTTCGTTTTGAAAAATAAAGTGAGCAACGCACCGAAACCCGCAATTCTCATCACCCGCAACATTACGTATACTTATTACGTATGGACGGTAAACCAGTGGAATTTCCCGAATAAAACCATTGCTCACAGTATCTCCAACATATAATCTGTGCCGTGGACTAGCACCCGTGTACGAACTGTGTCTTGGAGGCTCTTTCGGCAATTTCGGGACTTTCGTAGATCTTGTATTCGTACTTCTTCGGTGATCTACGATCGGTACTTCATTTAAGTCCGGAACTTTTGTAGCCTTGGACTTTTTGTTCTTTTCGCTCGGACGTCCACGGGTATTTTCCTGAACAACAGGTTGACGTGTGTCCACAGATTCAGGTTGGTATATCCCTCTTAACTTGTTCAACATATTCTTCTTGACAAACGACGTCGCTTTGCCAAAAGCACTCTTGAATTGTCGAACGTCATTTTCAAACTCTCTTGTATCATCATCATCATCATCATCATCATCATCATCATCATCATCATCATCATCATCATCATCATCAAGCACAAGGTTACCGACAACGAGCCACGGTACAGACAGGGTTCTCCAAAATATATCAATGCTTTCCAATGGAATTGGCACACCTGCATTTATCAAAAGTGACTTATGTAAAACCATTTCGTGGAAGCATTCCGTGAAAGCATTCATTAATATTGACTTTAACATACTTACCATGAATTCGATACCCCATCATTTGACAAAAGCACGGCAATCCATAAATTGATCGCAACTGATGGTTACAATCTTTTGCGGCGAAATTCGTTTGAAGGAGTTCTCTGTGCATGGTGTAAAAGCATGTTTGGAAATGTTATACCACAACTCTGAAAATATTGGTATATCACATTTATTCATTTTCTCATTTTTGCTCCTGTTAAAAGTCTCTTGTATTGCGCTCTTTTGAGAAATAAGAATCTTGTCAATCGAAATCAACAACGTGTTTAAGTTGGATTGTGCTGTGCCCAAATATAATTTCAAAAATGCATGTTGAGCCTCAACTCTACACGTTGTTGACTGGCCGTAGCTTTGATATTCATCGGTAACACACGAGACAAACATGTGCCCGTACTCTCGGAGCCAGTTATCCAGATACTGGGCAATCTCTGAAAAACGATGAATTAATACAAGGTCAATCGGGTGCATATTTGTTAAATAATAAAAAACACTAAATTAATAATTAAGTACCCGGTTTGTTGACCAATTTTGTTGTAGTCGTCGATAATGTTGCTCGAATAAGGCGCGTGATTGAGCTTTAACCATCCAATCCCATGTGCGTTTGATGGACTCGTACTCATGACTCGACTCACATCTACCTCTGCAATGCTGAAGTATATTTTGGGAAATATGCCATCGACATAGTACTTTGTGAACACCAGGGAATTCTGCTCTACATGCCCCAAGCAAGGCTAAATCCCTGTCGGTGACGATAACACGTGGATAGTACCTTTCCTCTATCACCAGCTTTACACGTTGCAATACCCATTTAAAATTAGGCCCTTTTTCACTGTTTAAAAAACTAAACGCCATCGAATATGTTTTATTTGTTGATGTTACTCCGACAATTTCCAAAAATGGCAATTTAAACAGTGTGGTATTGTACGTGGAGTCTATTAGCATGATTTCAAGGAACGTACACCATAAAGCGTACGACGTAGGGTGAACAAAAAATAGTTCCTCAAGCTCATTATTAGCACTTACCCTATCGTAATATGTGTACCCTGATTGCTGCAGGTGTGAGTAAAGGACTTGAATTGGAGTTAGATTACCCATTTTGGCTTTCCGGATCTTAACTTGTGCGTTATATATAGTTCTAACGCTAGACACGTTATCCGGATTACGACCCTGTATTGTCGAGAGTATTTTACGTGGTTGTACGGTATACTCTGTCAATTCTTTAACCAACTCGAACTCATCATCATTTAATCGCATTGCATATGGCACACCATGCAGCGACTCTAACATTGGATGATTATGACTATCATCCTTCACTTTCAAAATCCAATATGATCTTCTTTTAAGATATCTCGCCACCAATTTGAATGGGCAACCGGTTTTACAGGTATTGGTATTCCGTTTTCCAGTACCTTCGGGTGAATAAATCCCACCCTTTGTACACCCATAATTGATTTCGTTCATAATACCGTTTTCTGATTTAGTTCTTCTTTTAACAATCACAAAACCGAGTTCCCGAGCTATGTTTTGCACCCAATCCGTTAATTGCTCGTGAGATCCGAACCCCTGAAAAAACATTACGAACGCGTATGGTGACGTTTTTTTTAAAACTAACTTTTTTGTATAACAAAGTGTTTTTTTTATAACAAAATATTTTTTTTATCACAATTTTTTTTACAACTAACTTTTTTGTATAACAAATTTTTTTTTTATGACAAAATATTTTTTTATCACAATTTTTTTTACAACTAACTTTTTTGTATAACAAAATGTTTTTTTTTTATGACAAAATATTTTTTTTATCACAATTTTTTTTACAACTAACTTTTTTATATAACAAAATGTTTTTTTTTATAACAAAATATTTTTTAACAAAATACTTTTTAATACAAAAACACCTTTTAAATACATTTTTTTAACAAAAATACTTTTTAATACATTTTTACAAATAATACTTTTTTTTACAAATAATACATTTTTTACAAATACTTTTTTTACAAATACTTTTTTTACAAATACTACTACTAATACTAATAATCCCACCCACCCATTTTTTTTACAATACTACTCCCACCCAAAACCAAAACCGGCCCATGGTTTCCTTTGATACTACTACCTACCCGTGTATCTGTCTCTACCCATCCCATCTCTCATTCACGATGAGATAACTCTCTCTCACCTCTTTCTCTCACTAATTTAGATCTAACACAGATCTAAATTTTGTTAGATCTGTGATGATTTTAGTGATGGTTTGAAGGTGGGTAAGTGTTGGTGATGGTTTACGGTGATGTTTCAGTTTCAGTTACGGTGGGTAAGTGATGTTTCTGTGGTGGTTTTTCAGTGATGTTTCTGTGATGATTTTCTGTGATGGTTTTTCAGTGATGTTTCTGTGATGATTTTCAAAGGCCCCTATGGGCCGGTTTTGGTTTTGGGTGGGAGTAGTATTGTAAAAAAAGTGGGTGGGTGGGATTATTAGTATTAGTAGTAGTATTGTAAAAAAAAGTATTTGTAAAAAAAGTATTATTTGTAAAAAATACTTTTAGATCTAAAGTGATGTTTATGTGTGATGTTTCAGTGATGTTTCTGTGATGATTATGTGAAAAAGTTTAGATCTAAAGTGATATTTATGTGATAAAAAGTTTAGATCTAAAGTGATGTTTATGTGATAAAAAGTTTAGATCTAAAGTGGTGTTTCAGTGATGTTTCTGTGATGATTATGTGATAAAAAGTTTAGATCTGAAGTGATGTTTATGTGATAAAAATCACTTTAGATCTAAAGTGATGTTTCTGTGATGATTATGTGATAAAAACTTTAGATCTAAAGTGATGTTTCTATGATCTAAAGTGATGTTTATGGTGATGGTGTTTCACTGATGTTTCCAGTTGGGTGGTGTTGACCACACACTAGTCTATTTTTTAGACAAACCCTCCCTAAATGGGAGGGTGTGATGTATCTGATGATACTTGTTTGTGTTTATTAGTAGTATTGTAAAAAAAAGCTTGATTTAAAAAATAAAATAAAAGCTTGATTAAAAAAAGCTTGTGTTTATTAGTAGTATTGTAAACATCACTGAAACATCACTTTAGATCTAAACTTGTTTGTGTTTATGATGAAACTACTTGTTTGTGATGAACCTGCTTGTGATGGCGATGATGATTTAAAAAAAATAAAAGCTTGATTTTGGCGTGGCATTTCCAAATGGATAGGCAATATTTTTGCAACCTTTGAT
Source organism: Artemisia argyi (assembly GCA_030686995.1). Lineage (NCBI taxonomy): Eukaryota > Viridiplantae > Streptophyta > Magnoliopsida > Asterales > Asteraceae > Artemisia > Artemisia argyi. Next base: position 132,350,517 of record CM060689.1, read on the forward strand.
GTTGCAGCCAATATGATAAAGGATAAAATGTAATCTGAGCCTTACCTCCTGTGTGTTAAATGGTGAATTCCACATTTTCACTTGTTGTTTGTGATTCAGACTTGTGATACTGCTTCTTTGTGTTTCACTTGTTGTGATACTGCTTCTTGTGATTCAGACTTGTGATACTGCTTCTTTGTGTTTCACTTGTTGTGATACTGCTTCTTGTGATTCAGACTTGTGATACTGCTTCTTTGTGTTTCACTTGTTGTGATACTGCTTCTTGTGTTTCACTTGTGATACTGCTTCTTTGTGTTTCACTTGTTGTGATACTGCTTCTTGTGGTTGCTTAGTTGCTGTTTGTGATTCACATTAACTTGTTCAGACTTATGGTTGCTTAGTTGTTGTTTGTGATTCACACTTGTGTTTATAGTCCAGGATTGAATCCTGGGAATCCTTACTATTTGGCTTGTGATGTACCTTGATGGGAATCTGGCTTGTGATGTACCTTTTGAGAATCCTTCTGTTTGGCATGTGAACTTTTGAGAACTTGTGCAGTTTGGCATGTGAACTTTTGAGATATTGAGAATCCTGCAGTTTGGCTGTGTAACTTGTAAATTTTGTAGGGTTTAGGCAATGATGATTGGTTTACAATCTGAGCCGAGGCGATGACGAATGGTTTTTAAAACCGAATGGTATGGCGGAGTGATATTTTTATCACTTTCGCAACCTTCAAATCTGAGCCTTCTAAAAATTCCACATTTGGCGATGACGATAACAATTATCCGAGCCTTTTGTTTGTGTTTGTCTCAATACTGCAGTTGTGTTTGTGTTTGCAGCTGTGTTTGTGTTTGCAGTTGTGTTTGTGACAAAAAAAGAGGACTTGGCGATGACGATAACGGGAAAAATCCGAGCCTGTGTTTGTCTCAATACTGCAGTTGTGTTGTGTTTTGTGTTTGCAGTTGTGTTTGTGTTTGCAGTTGTGTTTGTGACAAAAAAAAAAAAAAAAAAAAAAAAAAAAAAAAAAAAAAAAAAAAAACTTGGATCAAACAGAACTTGGATAACTTGGAAAAAAATAAACAAACTTGGACACAAAAAAAAAAAAAAAAAAACCTTAAAGGACAAAACCTGCATGTGGGCCCCACTAGGGGAGGGTTTGCAGACCTAGGGTAGTAGTATACCGTTCGGTCAACACACCCCTTATTATTATTATTATTATTATTATTATTATTATTATTATTGTTGTTGTTGTTGTTGTTGTTGTTATAGTTATTATTTTATTTATTTATTTTTAATAAATCAAATTTTATTATCAAAACACAATAAAATTTACATAGATGAGAGTCTAGACACAAGCTGTGCCCTCACCTTTTTTTTAATACAAAAGCTAACTTTATGAAAGATAAAAACACCACTTTTAGCGTTATTTGAGTAACTAATGACAATAGACTTAATACGAGAAAGTGTATCCACAGCCTCCGTATCGAATTCGCCGAATGTAGAAAAAGCAAAAGATATGAACTTGTACGTTGTCCTCACATTTGGTCGCATACTTCCTCTTTTTCTTCTCTACAGCATTGTGCAAGGCTAACCCAGGAGCCCCTATACCAGCAAATGGAGAGATACCAGCCACGTCCATGCATGCATCCTTACCTTGAAGCCAATTAAATAATAACAAGTCTGCAGGTCGTAGCTCCTTCACATCCTCCGAAAGAAATCCCATATGAGCCTCCTTACGCACCATAATCTCAACCTTAGAACATATGTCAACAAGAATATCACGCACCAGATTATGTCTGAACTTCACACCCACTTCACTAGAGTAGTGGACTGCATGATCTCCCCATTTGTCCATATGATGTATATTACAACTCGGGCAAAGGCTACCTTCAGAAAACATAGGTACAGTAAGCCTATAACACAATACAGAACGGAATTGGCGATGGTTCATCCTCTGTCCCAAGCCATCAATAGGGATGGTGAAAAGAAAATCATGTATATGTGGGGCGCGTATACAACTGAGAATAGCCACCTGTCTTGGACTCGGCGAGTACTTGAAACAAGGTCTTTCTCAATGACACCAAAATAACACTTTTGTTGGGTCTGAAACTGCTGCTGAGTAAAACTGCTGCTAAGTGAAACTGCTGCTAGTAGTAATGATTCTGCTGCTAATGTCAAAGTGCTGCTGAGGATAAATGCTGCTGACAGAATCTGCTGCTAATGGGATAAGGATGTATACGGTTTAGATAAATATAGAATAGATTGTGTAAATATTATATTTATCTAGAATATACTTATCTTGTAGAGAAAGGTATTGTAAACCTAGTAGGACTCCTTAGTCTATAAAAGGAGGATCCTAGGGTTAGTTTATGTACGTGTTATTATTCACTTCAAGGTTGTAAAACCCTAGCGTTATTGAGTGCTCGTATTAATAATATTGAAGTGTTGAAAGAGAATCATAAGTCTTCTTAAGTTAAGCTTTTACATTCCGCATTCAAGCTTAAGTGTTTATTTTAAGTTAACTTCTATACAAGATCGTTTAAGCTCAACTGGGATCAACAAGTGGTATCAGAGATCTAGAAGTTATTATCAAGAAGATTTTGTTTCTTAAGAATTTGCTGTTCCAAAATTACTGCTAAGATGGGAGATGAAACTCATATGGTGACTGCTTCAAAGGTACCCATGCTAAATCCTTCTGAGTATGAGCTTTGGAAGAGAAGGATCAGACAGTACATTCGCATGATTGATTTCAACATGTGGAATGTGATTGTTAATGGTGATTCTGTACCTGAGAAGAGTGCTGATGGGAAGGAAATACCAATTAAGTCTGCAGAAGCTAACACAGTAAGGAAGATGGAAATCAAAGCACACAGTATTCTCTTAATGGGAATACCTAATGAATTTCAAATGGACTTTGATGATTGTGAATCTGCAAAAGAATTGATGGATGCTGTTGAATTCAGGTTTGGAGGGAATGATGCTACTAAGAAATCAAGGAAAAATATGCTGAAGCATCAGTTTGAGAACTTTACTTCTGAAAGTGGAGAGAAGATAATTGGCACATACAACAGGCTAAACCAACTTGTTAGTCATCTAAAGCTTGTTGGATATGCAGTTCCACAAGAAGATGTAAATCTAAAGTTTCTTAGAAGTCTTGCACCTGAATGGAGTATGCACACAGTTGTGTGGAGGAATAAGCCTGATTTTGAAACTATGAAGTTGGAGAGTCTCTATAACAATTTAAGAGTGTATGAATCTGAACTATCTACCTCTTCTACTTCATCTTCTGGTACTCAAAATCTTGCCTTTGTATCCTCTAAAGGAAAAGGATCTCAAGAATCTCACTCTGCTGCTCAGTCTACTGCTTATGGAGTATCTGCTGCTGATGGATCTGCTGCTAGTTCAAATGATAAGATTTCTACCAGTGATATTGCTTTGTGTGCATTCTTGGCTGAGCTTACAACTACTATAAGGTCACATGTCCTTAATCAAGACTTGGATTATATTGATCCTGATGATCTTGAAGAAATTGATCTTAAATGGCAAATGGCTATGTTGACTTTGAGGGCAAGAAAGTTTTTGAAGAAGACTGGAAAAGAAGTCAAGTACAAGGCTAAGGACAGTCCAGGCTTTGACAAATCAAAGATAGAGTGCTACAATTGCAATAGGAAGGGACATTTTGCTAGAGAGTGTAGAGCTCCAAAGAAGAATGTTGATACTACAAAGAAGATTACTGAAGAATCAAAGACTGCACTGATATCTTGTGATGGACTGGGAGATTATGATTGGAGTGATATGGCTGAAGAAGAACCTAATTTCTCTTTGATAGCTGCTGCTACTGCTCAACCCAAGATGCAGAACTTTGCACTTATGGCCTATGGTTCATCATCAGGCTCTGACTCTGAGGTATCCAATGATTCAGACTTATCTATGTGTTCTTTTAAATCTTGTGCTGACACTATAGAAGAACTTAAGTCTAGGAATGAGAGTTTAAATAGAGAAATTGAACACCTAAAACTTGATAACTTAGGTTACAAAGTAGGTATTCAAAATGTTAAGAGAAATATTGGAGAAGGAAGCAGTTCTATGCCTGAAGGAGATATGTTTAAACATGATCTTGATCACATTCCTTCTGAGCATCTTAAAGAAAAATTGAAGGGGTATACTGTGGTTGGCAAGATGGAAGATCCTGAAGTGATTGATGCCAAACCATTAGGAGTTAAATATCCTATTGTCAAAGTAACTACAGGGTATGATACTAACATTGGAGCATTTCATGATGTCCAGAGATCTGATGGTAAGACTCATAGGTTTCTTAGATTTCAACAGATGCTACACTACTTTGATAGAGAGGATGTTGAAGACTTGTGGAAGTTATACAAGGCAAAGTTTGGAGCTAAGAAATTTGATGGTAAAAAGTATGAGATAGATCAAATTGATCATATCTTAACTTCTTCTGATAATGTTATGTGGAGAGCTCATAAACTTATGTTTGAACCTTCAATGGATGATTCTGAATGGACAGAGATAGCTGATTACAAGGTAAAAAGATGGAGACTCTTTCAAGATTCTGGAGTTCATATGTTAACTATTGGACCAATTACTTTGTATATGCTAGCTGAAATGGATTATCCAGTGGTAAGATACTGGAATATTGTCAATCAGATGGTTAATAGTGATAGACCACTTAAGCTGCAGAAAGACTATGATTCTGATGATCAAGCATTCAATTTGCTGTCAAAGTATAAGAAGATATTTGATCAAATGAATTCTAAAGGTTTGAAGTGTTTGGAAGCATCCTCCAAGTGATTAATTGAGCTTAGAAGAAACTTACTTATTTAGAAATAAATAATAAGTTTAGGGGAGGATTGTTGGGTCTGAAACTGCTGCTGAGTAAAACTGCTGCTAAGTGAAACTGCTGCTAGTAGTAATGATTCTGCTGCTAATGTCAAAGTGCTGCTGAGGATAAATGCTGCTGACAGAATCTGCTGCTAATGGGATAAGGATGTATACGGTTTAGATAAATATAGAATAGATTGTGTAAATATTATATTTATCTAGAATATACTTATCTTGTAGAGAAAGGTATTGTAAACCTAGTAGGACTCCTTAGTCTATAAAAGGAGGATCATAGGGTTAGTTTATGTACGTGTTATTATTCACTTCAAGGTTGTAAAACCCTAGCATTATTGAGTGCTCGTATTAATAATATTGAAGTGTTGAAAGAGAATCATAAGTCTTCTTAAGTTAAGCTTTTACATTCCGCATTCAAGCTTAAGTGTTTATTTTAAGTTAACTTCTATACAAGATCGTTTAAGCTCAACTGGGATCAACAACTTTGCCAAAGTTTTCATCATTTGGGGGGCAGAAGCGCCATTGGAGACAAAGAGAGCATCCATGTTGCAAGTAATGTTAAAAGTATCAAGAGCATGCTGAAAAGAAGGGCCATAGGAGACATTACCAGTTTTAGTCAGTATCTTGTCCTGTAGATCGCTCGTTTGGATACGAGAGGCGAGAAAAGCATACTGGATAATATCACCCGCTGAAAAGATACCAAGACCACCCAACTTGATCGGAAGAGTGGCAAGCCGCCACTGCCAATCACCAAACCCCGACCCAGAGGCGGTAACAATCTTCTCCAAGGAAGTACGTAACGACATATCAAACTAGACCTGGGCCTCCTATACATACAAAAAGGGAGCTTGTCCTTAAAGCATAAGATAATTTTGCAACCCCGGCACAACTGCGAAGAAAAAGGAGCTCACATTGGGGATCATGAAGTTTGTGGATTGCCTCTGTGGAAAACTAGAAGGGGGTTGAATAGTTTACCGCAATTTAAGTTAATAACCTTTTGAAACTTTACGTTTAATCAAAGATCTAAACTACAAGACAATATATAACATGAAAGTATAATGAAAGAAATGATCAAACCACCACACGATTGTTTATCGTGGTTCGGCTACAGGGACTCTTTTTCCTTGCCCTACTCCACGCCTCGAGTTTCCAACTCGAGAGTTTCAAGCACTAGTCAACAAGCTCCTTTCACGAGTGGAGAAACCTCTACAATCGTCGCTTACACTTTATCCGGTACAAAGCTAAATACCGGGTCCTAGTTCAAGGTAGAACCAACCTAACGTCGCCTATCTACTATTTCCGACACTAAGCTAGATGTCGAGTTCTTTTACATGGGTACAACCACTCCCATCACACTATGTATTTTAAGGCCTAAAATACTAACCGATCACTTCAGTACAAGATACACATGAAGTATAAACTATAAGAGTTTACACAATGCAAAGCTAACAAGTCTTGCAACTTCGTGTTGAATACTTGTAACTTCTCGGATGAACTTGTGAACTTCCTTTCTACATAAGAGAATCACACAAGTGAGTTGCTACTGAGTTAGACAAGATAAAATGAGAGTATATGTGTAAATTATGACTCTTAGTGATGATCGATTTCTTGCAAGTGGCTTGGTATAAATAGCCAAACAAACCAGACCACTGGCGGATCTGGCGGAACCTAAACAATGGTTCCGCCCTTGTAACCCCAGGGTTCCGCCAGTGTCTGACAGTCAAAGCTGTCAAGAAATCTTTCCATATCTAGCAATGTCACATTAAGTTACTTCTAGTCAAACACACAATAGATAGAGTAAGAGACCTTCTATAATGTGTAAGAAGTCTTATGGAAAGTCAAACACTCAACCTTTCCATAAATGCACAAGTTACATTTTCTATATTAGGAAATATAACAATGTTTATGTTTAATATGAAATGTAAAGTCTAGTTTATACAAGACTAAAACTAGAATCATGTTTTACTAAAAACTAAAGTTTACACTTTGTCGTTAACAAAACTTAGCAAAGATCGTAAAATATAAATAACGTTTTTAGGCGATATTTGTATTAACAATCTCCCCCTTTTTGTTGATGACAAAACATAAACTTTATTTTTAAGTAAATCACTATTTCTAGTGTTAAGTCTTTAAAAGTTTAATTTTAAACTTGTTTTACTCAATATCATGAATGATGTGATATGATATGCGAGAGTTAAGGATGAGAACAAGTTTAATATAAATTCTCCCCCTTTTTGTCGAAACAAAAAGAAGAGTTGCGAAGCGGAAATATGCAAGTGCTCCCCCTTGGACAATACTCCCCCTAAATGGAGTGCCAAGTAAGGATACATGGATTTTGAACCTACAAAAGAATGTTAGTGTCTAAAACACAAGATATATGTTACCATAACAAGGTAAAGTACACCCATAAAACCTAAATGATCAACCAACAATACACACCTTATAGTAGAATGAAATTCAATTCATGTAAAATTTGACTTATAGAAAGTCAAAGACAAGAAATGAGGAGGATAACATCCTACTTTTAAAAATGAAAAAAAAAGAAAAAGAAAAAAAAAACAAAGAACATAATGTCCTACTTCTTATAAAAAGGAACCCATCATATTTCTTAATGAGAAACATCCTCTAAACATGGTCTAAGGGTGTTGAGGTAGATGAGATATGTTATTCAGACGCTCCAAGATGTGGTTTAGGATGAATCTCATTTCATATGTTAGCTCACGGATGTCCTTTTGACATCGTTCACTTATATGAGCGGTTCTCTCACAATGTCCGCAATTATGGCGGGGAAAGTTAGGTGGAAGGGGAATTTCATTTGTTGTTGGTGAATCATGGATGGTTAATGGAGCAAATGTGGATGATTGTAAGGAATCAAAGTGTTGGGAATGCTCATGTGGTTTTTGTTGTTGAGCATAATGGCGGAAGCTTGGTTCTCCATAAATAGGATCATGAATGTCATTGTAAGTGGGGTGGAACAACAATGATTGTGGTTGTGTATGAGTTTGATCTTGTGGAAAAATTGAGGGTCTAGCATATCGGTAAGCCAAGCGCTCTACCAATGATGGTTGATGCGGTTCATGATCAAATTGCTCTCTTGGGGTTGTTGTTGGGTTTCCATTTGAGCAATGGTGTCAAAAAGTGACGAAGGTGGTGGGTTTGATGATCTTGGTGGTAGGTTTTCTAAGGTTTCCAAAAATGAATTTGGTGATTTTGGTGGTGTTTGGAAAAGTTCCATTGGTGTTAGTTTTGGTGATTGAGGTGATGAATGTTTTGATTGTTGATTTGGTGCCGAATGTGGTGTTGGATAACTTGGTTTTTTGGTTGGTGGCGGAGTAGTGATTATGTTAGTATTACACGGTTTTGGAGATGGTGTTGGAATAGCAAGGTTGAGGAAGTTTGAATCTTGGATGGGTAAGGAAATGTCGAGTGATGAATCACTTGATGATGATGAGCTTGGTTGGATGGTTTTGTTGAAGCAACATGGTTTTACACTAATCCTAGTGGTTTTCCTAATAGATCTTGATGATTCGGATGAGGTGTTGGATTTAGTCATTTCAAGACTTTGGTTAGCTAGAATTATAATATTAATTGATGGTGATGGTGTGAAGTTGACATATGAGTGTTGGTCAATTTATAGTAAGAACATGTTGTGGAAAGGAGTATTTGGATTTGATGTTGTTCCATACAAATTTGGAGGTTTCAAATCTTTTGGAAGAGTTCCAAGAGCATGTCAAGTCATTGGAAGTCAATCCAATGGAGTTGGGTGGAGTGAAAGACTAGCTTTTGTACTAAATGCTATGTGATCATGGAAGGTGGTTTTGTTAGTAAGCTCCATGGATTACAAGGAACCTTATGGAGGGTTCCTTGCTTTATGAAGAAAGGTTCCTTAGTTTTATATTGCTTGAATTTGAATTTTGGCGGGAAATGGCTTCCTAATTGTTCTAGTGAGTAAGGATGGTCCTAATGTGTTTATTGGAAGTTAGGGAAGATGTTTCTCACTAAATAAAAGGATTTTGTGTTTTACAAATTGTGAAATTAAGGAAAATGAAAAATTTTCTGCAGGTGCATGGCGGAACCCAACAACATCAAGGGCGAAACCCTTATTTGGGTTTCGTCTGATCCGTTGGGCCAAACTGGGTTTACCCAGAATTTCATTGGCAGAACCCAATATTTGGTTCCGCCAGATCCGTCAGACCAGTAAATTTGGACAGACCTGGTTTTTTGGGGTCGAGACGAAATCTAAATTTTCTAAAAACTCTTGGAACATAAAATTTAAGCAATAACTGATTAGGAAATGAAAAGGATGAATGTAGAAACACTCTTACCGTTAGACTTTGACCGGGGGCTAGCGAATTTCGCTATACTTAGTAAAAATTTCATAAACTCGAAATTTTGACAACATTTCAAATGTCGTCTACCTTCATAAATAGTTAAACTAATACATTGTCTAACAATAATAGTAGAGCATAGAAGTACATAAAAACATAAAACACATAGTTTTATGACTACAAAGTTCTAACAACTTCATTATGCCAAATGCTCCTTAAATTAGATTTTCACATGCGATCAATCTTTTTCTTGAGCTTTCCAAGATACCTTTCAAAGCACTTGAATATTCCCTTTGTTTGTTTGAATTCTTCTGACTCATTCTTGATGGTGGGAAGTATTTGAAGGTATTCGAGAGGAGCTAGCTTAGAGTTAGGAAGACCATCGTCATCACTCATTGATGAAGATGAAGATGAAGGTGAAGGAGAACAAAGGCATTTCCCTTGAGTCTTAAAGACTCTCTTATTGATAAGAGGAACAAGGGTATGAGGAATGAGTGGATAATCAAGGCAAACACCCCGGATATTTGATGGAATACGTGATATGGATCTAAAGAGACGGGTGAGGAGCATCCCATATGGGAGAGCGGTTTTTCTGTTAAGAGGTATATCGGCCATTCTTTTAGCCATGTAGTAAGCTAAATTAAAGGGTTGTCTAGTGGAGATACTAAATAGCATATAACTTAGACATGTGTTCACATGATCTCTATTTCCTATGGAACTTATGACATTAGCCCTAAGAACCTCTTCCCATTTCCTAAATTGAGGTTTAAGCTCATTGAGTTCCATTCCAAACGGGTCTTTGTTCACTTCACTTCCTGACCGATTTTTCCTAGTGATGGAGGTTCTTATGAAGAGATGGTCACAAAGCACTTCTTTGCTAACAAGAGGAGTGACATAGAAGGGATCTTGTTCAATGGTGTCAAGAGTAGAGATTGGCCATTTGTCCGTGTAGAGGCAAGTGCCATTGTTTGGAATACCAAGGATTTTAGCAAATTTATCTAGAGACAAAACCGTTTTGTGTTCACTGATGTGCTAGATGTGTGTACAAGTTTTAAAATTTATAAACACGCTTATCCGATTAACTATTTAACATATACGAGCAAGTATACTCGTCCGTTTTAGTAAAGGTGGTAAGTTGAGATCGTCCCAAGGGATTTATGTATCAAAGTATTATAAAAATAAGTTTGTAAACAAGGGTTATCAATCCTTATTATCAAAAATTTAAATATTCAAGAAACGATATAACTAAAACATATACTTGTGTGAAATGCCACAATCAATCAATTGGAGTATTCATGTTAAGCTTGGTGTAAACTTGTTATGATGCACAACTTTTATATGAATGACTAACAATCAATGGTGTTTATCATGTTAAACCATTACTAGAATTCAATCATCTAGTTACTTCCTTTCGGCCTAAGATAACTAGAATAATAATTCCATTAACACAATGTTGTTTAAAAGCAATTCTTTACTTATGAATTCCTACGAATCCTTTCGGCCTAATTTCGTGATGAAATCTTCTCAAATCCATTTTAAAAAGTAAACATGATGATCGTCACACACCATATTCCATACTAATTCGTGCATTAAATTTTTGGAATAAAAACATTTAGAAAACCCTTTCGACCAATATTCCCCAAAGATTGTTTTTATCAACAAATTTAGCAAGATTAGATATTATCTCAACAAACTCATAAATTAAGAAGAGTTTTCATGCATCACCTTTTTAAAATAAAGAATACTCCATGACTAACTACATCATTCACACAAGTATAAACCAAATCACTCCATATCAATTATATTAAAACACAAGTAGTAAATAAAACATTCATTAAATTCAAAGTAACAAGGTGTACCTAGCTTGAGAATTACAAGAACTAAAACCGTGGAACTATAGCAACCACACACCTCCAATCGACTACCAAATACAATAAACAACTCCACACACTTAACCAAACTATTGAGACTTTAACTCAAAGTTTCCCTGGACGTTTTTACTGCTGTAGCAACCTTTTGGGTGAGAAATATTAAGATAGTAATAACTTGGTGTAAGTTATTACTAAAGATTTTGTGGTACACTTTTGTTGTAGGCTTAGATATGCTTATATAGCCTCCAAACACTTAATCTCCAAGCTAAAACGTCCCCTAAGAAGTTATTAGTGAGAAATGATCAGCCATCCATGATAATGAGGAGTAAAAACGTCATTAAATGCAATCTTGTAAAAACAGTCATCATCCAACCGATCGGTATTTGTTCCAACCGATCGGTTGGTTCTTCAGGTTCATTCCAACTGAATCGGTTGCGGGCTCCAACCGATCGGTTGGATTGAACTTGTAACCTACTTTTGTTTTTTTTCTTTATCGTTCTTAGTCGCATGCATTCTCCTCCACTTTGGCGCTAATTCCTTTCATAGAACTTGATATTATCTTGACATATGAATGTAGAAATCTTGAATCTATCAAATCCTTGAGTCCTTGTGTGATTCTTCACTCGTTTCCTTCTCGAAAATCTCCAATTATGCATCTTCACTTCATTTCTTCATCTTTTCATCACTTTTTCCTGTTTTTGGCTACATTTGCTTGTACAAACACTTTTCCATAATTAAGTAACAAATACGTACAATATGGCCAAATATGATGCATAAAACACACCTAAAAACATGTATAATTTACGTGTTATCAAATCCCCTACACTTGAGTTTTGCTCGCCCTCGAGTAAGTCTAGAAGAAAAATAATCTCAATGGTACAATTTATTTATTTTTCCAAAAATCTAACAATCATCCCTAAGGTTAATTGTTAATTTTTAATGCGAAAATTATATGGAGCATAAATAAGTGTAAAGCATGATAACATAACTAAGCACCTCAACTAAGATAATTTGAATTCACTCAACACTCAAAGGTAATTTGATTGGTAAACCACTCATTGCTCAGTCATGATTCATGTTTCTTACCATAAGCTTGTACAAGTATCAAAACAACAAAACAAAACATCGAAGAGGACTTTTATTGGGTTGTAACATAAGGCTTCATGGGTTGTACTGGCTAATGTTCAAACATCTTATACAAGAATCAAATAGATCACTGGCACGTATTTTTTAGTAAGTAATAACGGATGGTCACTAGATTATACCTTGGATCGCTGGCGCGTCATTTGCATAACGGACGGTCACCAAAACATTCTCTAGATTGCTGGCGCGTCATTCCATTCCCAAAAATACGGATGGTCACAAAAATTTTCATGCACTTGATATTTTCACAAAGCCAAAAAGGTAGGGATAAGGCATGAGAAATATTTATGAAATTGGTTTTAAAAGAAAAACAAAGTCAAGTCTAAGTCCCATTGTTGCTAGTTACCAAACAAACCTCAAACCCAAAAATGATTATAATTACGATCATTCTCCTCCTTTATGAACTTTCACATCTTGATACATCGATTCGCCATAATAATATTCTTCATTCTTAGCTCATTGGCTAACAAAATATCACATAACTTTCCTTCTTCATCTCCATATATCACATAGCACATTGCTATAATTGTCATCTTATAGTTACGATGACTTATTCATTTTTTTTAAACAAAACATCTCCCCCACACTTCGCATAAGCATCACCACAAAAATACAAAACTAAAGGTGATCAATCTTCATCTTTGTTGGAATGGCACACACGAATGGTAAAGTGTGTAATAATCATCAAAAACACTCCATCACACTAAGCAACTAGCAACCCACCATTTAGACTTTGACAAGGGTTAGGCTAAGGTTTAAAATGTAAAATATTTTTGTGTTTTTCTGGATATAACAAAAGAAAAAGATTGGCTCAAAGGGTGTAACTAGTGGTATCTAGCATTAAAGATAAATGCTAACAAATGGGTTCCAAATACGAGGATAACTAACCGATGTGGTTAGCAAAAATTTAATTTGTAAATGGAAGACTATTTGGTGTAAATCCTAAGTTGCCTCTTATCATTTGAATATGTTTTACCACTCGAAAGTGATTTTAACCGTAATGCATAACAAGTACAAGTTCTAGAATCAACACAATCACCGGCACACTCATAGCAAAAATATATAGCATACGAAATGCTTTATACAAAAGGCTTAAATCCTCACAATTTAAGGTGAATACTATAACATGTACTAGTAAATGTCATCAATTCCGAAATGAATTTGCTCTAATAACTTGATTAAGCTCCAAAATTTTCAAATACCCTTATTTTTACCGTTAAAACAATTTAAAATTAACTCAAGTGTTCAAACAACTAGATTTTCAAGGGCGAACGAATCATAGTTACTTGAATTCTCAACTAATCCTAAAAAATTAAAAATAAACCTATTTTTCCTATTTTCTTCCCTCCCCCACACTTAAGTTTTGCATTGTCCTCAATGTAATAAAAATGACTTCAAAGTAAAGGAAATGGGAAAAATTTAGTAAAATAGAAACTACCGGGGTAAAAATACGCGATATGGCATATTTGATCACAACTAAGCAAATGAGTACTCCGACTCCAAATATTGATCAACCATAAGCTTCCGTAATGTCACCCCTGCGAAAACTGCAAACATATACCAAACCAAACAAACACAAACAAAAATACTAGAAATAAACCAAATGTTATCATAGTACGTTATTAATCCTAAAAAAAAAAAAAAAAAAATAGTTATAGAAAGAAATAGAAATTATTCAACACACATAATTGTTTTTTTGCTACTCAACCATAAACCAATTACAATCACTCGTCATCATCGTCATCCATGTTGGAGCGAATAAACTCATCCTCGCTCTCCTCGCTTTCTTCCACTTCAACTCTACGCTTCTTCTTGCCACCACGAGATGATCCTCCAACATCGAAACTTGTTCCTCCAACATGCGTACCTCCCACGTTAGGAACTCTACCGTAAGCCGGATACGGTTCGGGAAATGGTGAATAACCAGGATAAGGATATGGATACGGTCCAGGATATGGCTCATACGGAATTGGGTAGGGAGGAACATTAGGTGGCACATAAAGTGGTACCTCATAGCTATTCTCACGTGAAATGTGTTGGAGCATCGGCATGGAAGAATCATAGTTATAGTTTTGTCTCATCAACATCGAATCTCTCCACACATCCCTACGCTCTATATCGTTCAACTCACTATGCCAATCTCCCCACCCCGAATCAAAACTACCCGGAGCATGTCCATAGATACCTCCCATGTGTGGTGGTGGTGGTTTTTATTGGAATTGTTGTTGTGGCACCTCAATGTTAGGCTCAGTCTATTCTCGTAACATCTTGGTTCTTCTATTCAATGCCTTACCAAAACCTTTATCATCCCAAGTCTCACTCTCGATTGGCTCTGAACATTTAGCCAACTCTTCATCTACAAAATAACCCAAATTTCTTGCCAAAACGGTCACATAATGACCTCCACAAATGTTACTCCTTTCCTTGATCCCCGGTGCTCTCCTAGAAAGATACTCGGCTATAATCCAAGCCGCATTGCCATTCTTGTCCTCTTCAAGCAATTTCATCACCCATAAATCCGGATTGTTACACTTATCACAACCACCCGTCCTATGCAAAACTCCCCAAGTAATTAACTTTTGCAAAACCTTCAACAACGGGTTCCTAATTCTAGATGCATTCTTCCTATTGAAACTTGGATCACCAATGCGATTCCAATACTCCAAAATACCTTCATACCTATGATGAAACCTTGTTAACCTCAAGAAATGTGTCGCAAACAACCTATGATTTATCTCATTTTGCTCGTACAAACCCAAATAAACCGCAAACTGTGGCAAAGTATAAGCATGCTCAACTCCACATAATCTAAACCAAATGCAAACTTCCCTCATAAGATCATAAAATTTCCTTTCAAAATAGAACGTAGAAAAGAATTCTAGACATCACTCACGATAAACATCTTCATATATGCTAAAAGCTCTTTCCCAAGAAAGATCCACAAATGTATCTCCATCCGCCGGATACACATAAGTCATTCTCATCATTTCCCTCAATTGATCCTCACATTCATATTCAGTAAACAAACTCCAATCAATGAGACGTGGTGGAGCAATTTTCCAACCTTGAAGCTTAGAAAGTCTTTCACGAAAGGCATGCTTCTCCTCGTTCTTCAAATTTCTGAATTTAAGATTGTCGTTCCTTTCCTGTTGAAGATTGTACGTAACCTTACTCTTTGAATTCCTTAAAACATATTTGTAACAATCAGGTTTTCCTTCACTCCTCTTGAACTCGAACTACTTGCACCTTGACTCTAAAAATTACAAATTCATATTAGTATAAGATTATAAGAGCCAATGCTACACAAATTAGAAGTCAAAAAGTCGAAACGCAAAAATCTAAAAATCATTAACGAGCCATCCAACCGATCGGTATCCCATCCAACCGATCGGTTGGATTTCATGTTTCATCTAACCGATCGGTTGCCCCTCGCAACCGGTCGGTTAGATTTTGTCCAAAATTCCAAAACCTAATTTTCCGTTTCCTATCATTTCCAATCCATTCCTACTTCATCCTAACCTGTTTTTGATCATCCATAGTGGTTTCTAATCATCCAAATCATCCTACTAACGATCCATATCATCTCCAAACACTCCCTTAATCAAACGCAAGAACATTTTCTAATAAATCCTTCAAATTAGTGTTCTAATCAACAATGCACTATCCTATCATCACTAATTAACAAGTATAAAACATCTGAAAATCATCAATTGCAAGCAAACATGTTCTAAAATAAAAACCCAATTCAATTCGAATTTCAATTAATTAATTCTTCCTCAAGACTTAATCAATCAATCTAATCCTTTTTGCAATGACTTCCACTATCAATTACCTACTTATCCTCAAAAGATTACATCTTAATTCGAAATATATAAAAAATACCCAAATCTTGACCTAATTCAAATAATCCAAATTAAAAGTTAATTAGAGAAAATTGATGATGTTACTTACTTGTTTTGGAGCCATGGATGATATCCTAACTCTCTAACAACCTCAAATAATCTCTATGTGATCGAATTTCTAGACCCCCAATTTGGTATGTGTGTATAGGTGGTTTTCTTGTGGTTTTTGAAAATTTGGGTTTATATATTCAATTCTAACCGTTCAGTTTTTGATCCATCTGTTTTGGATTGAATTTTTGCAAAATTGAATTCTTTTTACCAAAACTTCAACACTTAGTTTACTTGATACAAGCAACTAACGTGTTTACTTTTAACTAAAACCATTTTTGTATGTAAATTTTCCACCACACTACCAAAATTGGTCTATAAATACTAACTCTTAACAAAACTAAATACTAAATAACTCAACTAAAAACATAAAACTCAAACTCTTATTAAGACATAAACTTAACATAAAACATAACACATAAATAGATAGATAGTCTTAACCATAAAACTTAAAAATGAAAATGCATAAAAGTAAAATCAAACAAACTAGCACAAGAAGTTTTTTATTCTTGAAACTTGCTCCTCTTGCTCAATTAGCCTTGAAAATATTCATTCCTAAGAATGTCTTCACTTTGGTATTTTCCCGATATCTTCCGATTTGTCTTTTGTGTTTTGAACCTCCTAACAAAGTTTCTTCCGCTTGGGCATACAATATCAAATTTGACATGCCATTCTCCATCTCCTGCTTATTTCTTGTAGTTGCTAGGTCCATCGGGCCCCCACTCCAAATTTTTAAGTTGAACCGGTAATGATCCAAGAAAATCTGTAAGTTTGTTAAACACAAAAATATTTTTAAACGGATTAAAGAAAGCCTCTATAGCTAGAGCTCTTTCCATTTCATCTTCTATATCAAAGAAACTAGGTGTCAAAGGCCCATACTTTGGCCTTCCCTCTTCATCTCTTCCAACTTCAAAACAACCAAAGTATTCCTCTTCTTCTTCATCTATACTTTCTCTCCTTCCTTTCATTGGTTTAGGGTAATAAGTATGTTTAAGAATTCCATCATTAATGGTCATGGTTCCATGCTCCATATCTATTATTGCCCCACATGTTCTTAAGAAAGGTCTCCCCAACAAAATTGGTAACTCCTTATCAATAGGAATGTTTAGCACAAGAAAATCACACAAAAATGCTTGGTAGCCAATTTGAACACGTACATTCTTAACTTCCCCCACAGCCTTCGCTTTCGAATTATCCACCATTGTAAGGCTTGATTTGTTAGGTTGTGGGTTACAAAGTCCTAACCTTTGGTACAACGGATAAGGTATCACACTCACACTTGACCCCGTGTCGGCCAACGCATACATTGGAGTAGTCCCGTTCACTTTAATTGGTAAAACAAAGTTTCCTGGGTCACTCATCTTCTTAGGAGGCCCATTTTCTACTATCCTCTCTCTCTCAACTTCATCAAATGTTGTATCTTCCAACCTTGACCTTGCCATCATGACCGAATCCAACTTCTTTCTATAAGTCATGCAATCATTCAAAACCTTAATAACCGGTTTCTTCTCCATGAGTTCATGGATCTTCTCTTCTAAATTCTCCAATATTGCTTCTTTTTGTTCATTAGTTAACGGTTGGGTAACTTTTGGTGAATTTGGTGGTGTACTAGGTAGTGATGATGATGATGATGATGATGATGTGGAATTAGTTACTTTAGAGTTGGAGGGTTGGGTAAGTTTGTTTAGTGTTCCTTTCTTCCTATTCGCTTTTCCCATCTTACAAACCTCTTCCTTTCCTTCCTTTTTCTTTTCCATACCTTCACATAACTCCGCAATCATAACATCCACTTCTTTTTCTTCCTCCAAATCAGTAATATTAATCCTTAACTCACTAAGTGCAAAGTCCACCGTACACTTGGTAGTCACAAGAAATTCTGATAAGGCGAAAAATGAACCGTTTTTAGGGGGTCATTTAAGCCCGGAATTGGATTTATTTGATCAAATATTGCCCTAAATCGTTCCTTTTGTGATTTTAGGTACTTTTGGAGTGAATTATGGAAAAGGAAGCATTTTGGACGTTTTTGGAGCATAAAAGTGAAGAAAACGGCAAAGTCTTAATTTTCCTTACTGGGAACAGTACCTGACGGCGTCAAGAGAATTTTGATGACGCCGTCAAGAGTAAAAGTGGTGACGATCCAGAAGAAACGTGACGGCGTCACCCAAGGCCATCACGTGTTAACTTGTCAAAACTTGCGCGCGGAGTAGCTGATATTGTTTTGGTCATAACTTTTGCATACGAACTCGGATTTAGGTGATTCAAAACCCCACACGAAGAGGACGAAGAGATCTACAATTTGGTGAAAAAATGGTTGTGACGCCGTCAAGTGTAACAGGCTGACGCCGTCAAGATGGGCCGACAGAAAATTAGCCTATAAATATAACATCATAACTTCACTTTTTGTAAGCCCTAAACCCTAAGGTCGATTCCTGGGTTTAGGTAGGTGTTTTTCCAGCAACTTAGAGGGTTTCAATCACTCCATAAACATCATGTATTGGTTTGATGATTCTATCTCAATTATGTCTTTCATTATTATTGTTGTTTGCTCTTCTTTGATTATGTTTTGCTAATTCACCTTGTGTCTACGTATGATTATGTGAAACGTGTATATAATTGATTAGATCTTATTGATTCCTTGTTGATGTTTGTGTCTATCTTCATCAATTAGGGTGTGACACTTCGATAGGTCTAATTGGTTTAGCTTATAATTCTTGTTTCCTATTGTCTCTTGTTTAATTGAATGATATCGATGTTAGGCTTAAGAAAACTGGCAGACTTCCAATTGGTAACTTGCTTGAACGTCTTAAGAAACTTGAACCGATGTGTACTAGGTTTTTATGGTTGTATTTAATGCATGAGCGAATTCTAGTGATCCTATGTTAGGAGCTTCTTAGCCGGCTCGACATAGGAGTGAAGTAGGAGCTTATAGGATTGGGGAAGTAAGTACGCCACCCCATGAATGGTATTAAGGAATACAACCCGTCAATTAAAGCAAGGTGTGACAATTCAATAGGTAGAATTGGATAGCTAGCAAGGAGTAACATATCATAGGTAGACATGCTTCACTTATCTTGTAGAACCCTAGTTTACTTTTCTTGTTAATTAGTTTAATTAGTAGCTTTTGGGTTAGTTGATTAGCAACTAATTCCGCCCCTCCTTCCAATACCCGAGATTTTTACTTGCTTTTCATAAAATATAAAAATACAAAAAGAATCATCCTTCACCTTTAGACCTAGTTAGATTAATTTCAATCCTAACGACACTATTCCTGAGTTGAACGATCAATCCCCCGGTACTTGTCACTATACTATACTACAACGATCAGGTACACTTCCTGGTGGGGGTTGTAAGCTTCTCAAGATCCCTTGAGAGGTAAAGCCTGGTGCAATTCCCACGCATCAAGTTTTTCACAAGTATCCTATTCTTTTGTTGCTTTGTCTTGTTTCTATTTCTAAGTCTGGAATTACATCTAGTTGTGATTTTTGTTCGGTTTGATGCTTTGGTTTTTGTGTTTGTTGATTACAGGACAAGAAGATGATTTATATTTCTGGAGGGAAACTTTCAACGTTCATCTTCTTGGAGGTAGATTTAACCATGTTGTCACATTATCCACAGTGAACAAATCAGGGGAGTATTAGTTTCTTTCATTCTTATTTATTTTTACCTTTACATCTTTTATCTAGAACATTGGGGACAATGTTCGGTTTAAGTGTAGGGAGGGTATATTAGAAACTATTACTCCACTTGGTTTTTGTTTTGTTTGATAGTGAATGTGTAATAAAACTGAGAGAAATATTTGTTAGGGCAATTTTAGCACCAAATTTAAAATTTTTTGCAACATATAGGAGTGAAACTTTAGTCTTAATAAGCGTCTCATGGATAGGAATTGTATGACTAGCACAAAAACCACACCACTCAAAAATTTCCACCCCAAAAATGTGAGGTTCGCCTTTAGATCTTTAGGAAAAAACATTCATTGTTGGTGCTTATGAGTGTACCGGTAGCATTTAGATTCTAGAACTTGTGATAGCGATGCATCCCGAGACCGCTAGTGAGACTACATTCGTGTAGTTAGGATTTACTACATGATAAGAGGCATTAGGATAACCCTTGTTCTACACCTGTAATATAATTACATTGACTTCATAGGTCAAGTAATTCTCCCACACCTTTGCGTTGTACTCATTTTTAGTACACGATACCCCTAGTACACCCCTCCGAGCCTATCTTTTCGTTTCTAACTTTAAGCATTTTACTTAAAGGAAGAATTTGTTTACAATCCAACCCAAATGTGCAACCAAATCGCCTTAGCCTTCCTTGTATGCACTCATCTTTAGTGCATTATTGTTAATTGTTTAAACCCTTTGTTAGTTGTCTAATTGATTACATGGTTGCTAAGTCGAGTCATATCTTGTACATATTGTTTTGGGACAATTGGGACTCATGGGTAAAGTACTTGTGTTAGGGAGTAATGGGGAAGAACATCATTTATTACCCCCATATGTGCGTTAATATTTAAAAGTACCCCAAGTGTTTTGATTATCTCGATTCGAGTCATTAGAATAGTTGATTTGTAAAGTATGTAAAAGCTCAAGTGTAGGGAGGAAACGAGCTCCCTTTGATGTATTATTTTGGATGGTAGAGTAAAAGTGTATGCAAAAAAATAAAAAAAATAAAAAAAAAAATAAAAAAAAATATAATAAAGAAAAGAAAAGAAAAGAAAAGATAAAAAAAAAATAGAAAAAGAAAAGAGAAAAACATACGGGCTACCATCCATTTCTTTTATTTATGTTTAAGTCAAATAGTGTCTTGAAAATCCAAAAAGAGTCGTAGTTAGTTTAAGTTGATTCGAGTCTTGGCTTAGCAACGCCTCATTGTACATGTAGTTAACTAAGACAATTGACTTGCCACCAGTAAAATATCCGTTTATCCAACAAAACCGTGTTTTCCATATCCCCTACACCTAACGTTATAACCCTTTAAAAGACCTCTTTGATAGTTTATCCTAGGTGCTTACGCCAAGTGGTGGAGGTTTGATCCTTTCCCAAGCCTATGGTAATCTATTTGCTATGACAGGTAGAGAGTGATATTTCTCCATTTCCAATTATGACATATAAATTTACAACACCCGAGAGATGAGAGTATCCATATACTTAATGTGAGGTGCTAGTGTATAATTTCCATGCTTGTTTTGACTAAGGTGGAATGATCATTGGATGCAATTACTTTTATATTAGTGTTAAATGACCCCTAACTTGTATTTTGATTGGTGGAAAAGCTCATTTGCTTGAGGACAAGCAAATCCCAAGTGTAGGGATATATGATAAGGCGAAAAATGAACCGTTTTTAGGGGGTCATTTAAGCCCGGAATTGGATTTATTTGATCAAATATTGCCCTAAATCGTTCCTTTTGTAATTTTAGGTACTTTTGGAGTGAATTCTGGAAATGGAAGTATTTTGGACGTTTTTGGAGCATAAAAGTGAGGAAAATGGCAAAGTCTTAATTTTCCTTGCTGGGAACAGTACCTGACGGCGTCAAGAGCATTTTGATGACGCCGTCAAGAGTAAAAGTGGTGACGATCCAGAAGAAACATGACGGCGTCACCCAAGGCCGTCAAATGTTAACTTGTCAAAACTTGCGCGCGGAGTAGCTGATATTGTTTTGGTCATAACTTTTGCATACGAACTTGGATTTAGGTGATTCAAAAGCCCACGCGAAGAGGACGAAGAGATTTACAATTTGGTGAAAAAATGGTCGTGATGCCGTCAAGTGTAACGGGCTGACGCAGTCAAGATGGGCCGACAGAAAATTAGCCTATAAATATAGCATCATAACTTCAGTTTTTGTAAGCCCTAAACCCTAAGGTCGATTCCTGGGTTTAGGTAGGTGTTTTTCCAGCAACTTAGAGGGTTTAATCACTCCATAAACATCATGTATTGGTTTGATGATTCTATCTTAGTTATGTCTTTCATTATTATTGTTGTTTGCTCTTCTTTGATTATGTTTTGCTAATTCACCTTGTGTCTACTTATGATTATATGAAACTTGTATATAATTGATTAGATCTTATTGATTCCTTGTTGATGTTTGTGTCTATCTTCATCAATTAGGGTGTGACACTTCGATATGTCTAATTGGTTTAGCTTATTGATTGGTCCCGAAACGGTCAGATATTATTGACCAAGGTAAGTAAGTCAAAGACAGCCTCGTTCCAATTCTCCGGTGATAGTATAGTGTGTCCTCGGGTCGTTAAGTCCCAGCGAGATTGAAATGGTGCTTTGGAAATCGTTTAGGAATGAGTGGCACTGAGGACAATAGCCAAGATGATTGGGAATTGATTTTGCTACTGATATTTTGGTATTTACACAATGATATAATATTCACAAGTAACAGATATACAGATATATACACAAATTAACAATTAAGGATCAGGTAGCAGACAGAAAAGTGGGTTTTGATAAATTACAAACTACAGGGGGTGCAAGTGAACTTTTGAAAACTTAAAATTAAAAAGAAATTTGAAAATGAGAATGAAATTATAAAAATTATTATTTTAATATTTAAATATTATTTAATTAATAAAACTATTTAAAACCTAATTTAAATCTAATTTAAATTAACTAAAAATGAGAAAGATTACAAATTAAACTAAAAATTTGCAAAACTAATTTCTAAACTTAAAAATGAACTTGAAGAAAGTATAAAAAATAAAAATAAATATTTTTGTCTTTTTATGAGTTTTCTATTAATTAAAAACTAATTATATTAATTAAACTAATTAAACTCTTTTAAATTACTAATAATACTAAATTAACTTAGAAAATTATGGAAAAATTTATAAAACTAATTAACCATCACAGGAATCCTAAAAAATTATAAAAACTTCTAAAAATTATATTTAGGCTATTTTACTAATTATTTACCTCTTAATTAATTTAAATCTAATTTAAATGATTAAAATAAGAAAATTGGAAAATGAACAGTAGAAGCTAAAAATATATTTTCTAAAAGTCTTAACTAATTTATAAAACCTAGGAAAAATATAAAAACCTACTGTTGTTAATAAAAATTTAAGAAAACTAATTAATTACTAATATTACTTATTTAATTATTTAAACTACTTTTAAATCTAATAAATAGTAAACTGATTAGGAAAAATCTAAGAAAATTATTTTAAATACTTAAAGGTACTAGAAAATTAAGAAAATTATAAAAATGGAAAAGTGCTTATAAATAAGCTGAAATGAAAAATGAAATAGATAGATTCTATTAAATAGAAGCTATCACTATTTTTATGTTTGGTTTTTTTGGAGTTTTTCTTTCTGACAGCTAAATATAAGATGAAAATAGGAAACTTTTGTGAAACAACTTTTCTTTTAGCTTAAAAATAAGCTGTGTGCACCTCCTTATCCAAAACAGTTGACTTTCTTTGACTGAGTAGGCAAATAAGCTCAAATGAGTATATGTGGGGTCCACTGATGTTAATTAAGGTACAAATAAGTTACTTGGACTTAAATAAGCTAAAAACAACAAGCTATGACCATTGATAAGCTAATAAGCAACTAAATAAGCACTTGATACTTTGAGCTAAACTCAAAAATGGGACAATCTTAAGCAATGAATCTAGGTGGGGTCCACTGGTTCCTAGGTCAAACTATTGGTCAAGGCTTGTAGCCTGGTAGGAGGGGGGTTGGGAAAACCCAAGTTGGATCACTGGGACTGATGCGTGGGAATCGCAACAGGCTTTACCTCTCGAGGGATCTTGAGAAGCTTACAACCCCCACCAGGCAGTGTACCTGATCGTTGTAGTATAGTATAGTGACAAGTACCGGGGGATTGATCGTTCAGCTTAGGAATAGTGTCGCTAGGATTAGAAAGCCTAAATACTAGTTCTAAAGGTGAGGGATGATTATTTTTGTGTTTTTATATTTTTTAGAAAGCAATTAAAATCTCGGGTTTTGGAAGAGTGGGCGGAATTAGTTGCTATTCAACTAACCCAAAACTAAGATGCAATCAAAATAAAATACTAAAAAATGAAAATAAACTAATTTATATTAAAGTCGTGAGCAGTAATTAGAGAAAATGTGTTTACTTAGATTTCACTACTCCCTAGATATCTTTTACACATTAATTACTTGTTATAATTGCATGGATGAAGGATTGTATTCCTTAATACCATTCATGGGGTGGCATACATAACTCCCCAATTCTATGAGCTCTTATCTCCTCCTACACCATGCCCAGCACAACTATAGGGATTGTAAACAGTGGCTCATGCATTAAATACAACCAATAAAGACCTAGTACGCCTCGGTTCATGTTTCTTAAGACGTTCAAGCATGTTACCATTTGGAGATCTGCCAGTTTTTTTAAGCCTAACATATAAATCATTCATCCAAGACAAGAATAAACAAGTAATCAACACATAATCAATATCTAGGTTTCATTAGATCTAAGCAAACACAAAAGAGATCTAGCCTAGCATAATGGAGTTGAGCCAAGAACAAGATATAGACAACCAACACATAGACATATTGATTGAATTAGAAGAACACTTATCTCAATTACAATGTAAGGTATCAAGGGTTTGGAACCCTTGAAAAACCTGTAAAAGTTGCACCAAAATCGTCTTTAGGGTTTCTCCCAAAACTCCTCTCTTTTAAATGTGAAAAACTAGAAAACTATATATAGGAAAATGGGGATGACGGCGTCAAGAACAAAGGTGTGACGCCGTCATCTCGCCGCCAAATACTTCCTCGGACGGCCTTGATCTACTTTTGACGCCGTCAGAGCCTAGGCCGTCACACAAATTACTCTTGACGCCCTGTGTGTGACGCCGTCATAAACTACGGATTTTAATTCTTGAGGTTTGACGCCGTCATGGGATTACTCTTGACGCCTTCATGTACTGTTCCCAGCATGGAAAATTGAGACTTTGCCGTTTTCTTCACTTTTATGCTCCAAAAACGTCCAAAATGGCTTCTTTTCCAGAATTCACTCTCCAAGTACCTAAAATCACAAAAGGAACGATTTAGGGCAATATTTGATCAAATAAAGTCGGATTCGGGCTTAAATGACCCCCTAAAAACGGATCATTTTTCACCTCATCATATACCCTTACACTTGAGATTTGCTTGTCCTCAAGCAAATGCGCTTTTATTCTACTCAAAAGACAAGTTAGGGGTCATTTAACACTAATATAAAAGTAATTACAACAAATAATCGTTCCACTAAAGACCAATAGACAAGCATGGAGGTCATACACTAGCACCTCACAAATAGTGTTTAGATACTCACATCTCTCGGGTGTAATAAAGTAATATAACATTATGGAAATGGAAGATATCTCTCACTACCTGTCATAGCAAAATAGATTACCATAGGCTTGGGAAAGGATCAAACTTCCACCACATGGCGTAAGCACCTAGGATAAACTATCAAAGAGGTCTTTTAAAGGGTTGTAACGTTAGGTATAGGGATATGAATTACACGGTTTTGTTGGATAAAGGAAGTTTTACTGGTGGCGAGTTAACAATCTTGGTTAATTACATGTACAAGATGGCGTTGCTAAGCCAAGACTAGACTCGACTTAAGCTAATAAATGAGAAATAACAAAAACATAAAATGAACATAGAATGAAACGGGATGGTAGTCCGTATGTTTTTTCTCTTTTTCCTTTTTCTATTTTTTTTCTTTTTCTTAATTTTTTCGATTTTTTTTTTTTTTTTTTTTTTTTTTTTTTTTTGCATACACTCTTACCCTACCATCCAAAATAATACATCATAGGGAATGAACATTCCCCTTACACTTGAATCTTTACATACTTTACATTAAACTATTCTAATGACTCGAATTAAGAAAATCAAAACACTTGGAGCACTTTTAAGATTAACGTACATATGGGGGTAATAATATTATGTTCTTCCCCATTACTCCATAAAATAAGTACTTACCCATGAGTCCCAATCGTCCCAAAACAATATGTACAAGGATATGACTCGACTTAGCAACCATGTAATCAATTAGAAAGTTAACTTAGGGTTTAACAAATAACAATAATGCACTAAAAATGAGCGCATACACGGAAGGCTAAGGTGATTTGGTTGTACATTTAAGTGGGGTGTAACAAATTCTTCCTTTAAGTAAAATGCTTAAAGTTAGAAACGAAAAGATAGGCTCGGAGGGGGTGTACTAGGGGTATCGTGTACTAAAAATGAGTACAACGCTAAGGGTGTGGGAAAAATTAGTTGACTTAACTAGTCAAGTAGTATGACTTAAATGGTCAAGTAATTATGATACGTGTTTAACACAAGGGTGATCCTAATGCCTCTTATCATGTAGTAAATCCTACCACACGAATGTAGTCTCACTAGCGGTCTCGGGATGCATCACTAACGCAAGTTCTAGAATCTAAATGCTACCGGTACACTCATAAGCACTAATAATGAATGCTTTTCCTATCAAATCTAAAGGCGAACCTCACATATTTGGGTGGAAAATTTTTCTGAATATACGGTTATGTGCTAGTCATACAATCTCCTATCCATGAGACGCTTGCTATGGCTAAAGTTTCACTCCTAAATGTTGTAAAAAAATTTAAATTTGGCGCTAAAATTACACTAACAAGTATTTCTCATAGTTTTATTACACATCTACTATCAAACAAAACAAACTCAAGCGAAAGTGCATATGTAAGGTATCATCTTTTTACCCTCCCCTTACACTTAAGATGAACATTGTTCCCAATGTTCAAGTAAAGAATGTAAAAGTGAAAAAGTAAAGAGAATGAAATCAAATACTCCCCTGATTCGCTCGGTATGGATTATAGGTGGCCAGGTTAAATCTTCCTCCAAGAAAATGAACAATCAAAGCTTCCCTTCCAGAATATAAATCATCTTCTTGTCATACATAACCTGTAAAACCTGACAAAATAGACAAGACAACCTCGCGTAAAATCGGCGGCATCCTATATAAGTTACTAAATCCTAGAAAACAAAATAAGATATAATGCTTGTGGAATGAAGTTTGCAGATTTCCTGGAGATTATAAAACTTAATAATTCACAAAAACCATAAGACTCCGTTAGAAAAACAAAACCGGTAAAATTTCCAGATTTAAACTCCTGACGCCGTCAAGAGTAAACTTATGACGCCGTCAGAATGGTCCTGCAGAAATTCTTATGTTAAGTTTCCGGAAAATTTCTGGAAAAACTTGGTCCTACTTCCTGGAAAATCCTGCAAAACTTCATTATGACTCAATACAAGCATTTGACTCTAACAAATACGAATATACATGCTCATTTAATATTGTGGAGAATCATGATCGGTTTGTTTCTTGAAAACATATTTGGGGTTTCCCCTTACACTTATCTTTTGCAAAAATACTTTTAGGTTGGAGTTAAGACTAGGCCAAACAACATAGTAAAGTATTTCCACATTTTAATTGAGAAACATGATCAACCAACAATAAAAATAAAACATGCATACGGAAGCAAATAACAATCAAACAAATAAAATCACACAAAACATGGGTTGCCTCCCAAGAAGCGCTTTTCTTTATTTACGAGTCTTGTAGCTAGACTCAAGGTCATGGGTTACTACGTGATCTCATCATTTGAAATGATATACCCCATATAGTTGCGATCATTACTGTTATGGTGGTAGTGCCTCAATCTGTCGATACTCGCAATCACCTTCCCACCTAATTTGCTTCTCAAGTTATCTACCCCATCTTGGCTCAATCCATCGATTGTGAATGGCCCATACCACCAAGGACTTGGTTTATCGGGTGGTATTATTGTTTCCAAGTGTCTCAAGAGCACCAAGTTCCCTTCCTCAAATGGTGTATGATTTTTTTCGTGTCGAGTATGTTCGAGTTCAATTGGAACCTTATTGCCTTTTCTTCTTTCATCCTTAGCTTTCTTATAGCTTTTGATTCTTGCCTCCCATGCAAGAATCTTATTCTGAACACGAATGGGTGTCGTACCAATGTTGTTTTTGATCATTCTCCAACTCAAATTCTCATGCCCACTTCGCGGGGTCATGGGGAAGCTAATCTTTCTTTTTCCAGATTTAAGCTCAATCTTCCTACCTTCATACTTAATGACAGCCCTAGCGGTGGTGAGGAATGGTGCCCCAAGGATTATTGGCATGCATCCATCCCCTTTATCATCAATGATCATAAAATCAACGGGGTATATGAATCCTGCAATATTAACTAATACATCTTCTGCGATTCCTAGGGGGTATACGTACGAGTGTCCAACAAGAGATAACCTAACACGAGTAGGTGCTGGCATTTTTGACGTTAGTTGGATGTAAATAGTTAGGGGCATAAGATTTACTTCCGATCCTTGTTCGGCGAAAGCACTAAGATGTTTCAAGTCCCCGATGCTCGTTGGTATTTCAAAGTTCCCACATGCTACCTGCTTAGTAGCCACTTTCTGTACCAATAACCTCTCGACCACTGATCCTCCAGGAAGCGTATCATGCTCATCTTCCTCTTCTTCCTCTTTCTCAGGAACCTGTCCGGAGGATTGGTTACCCCCATCACCCTTAATCCAATTTGTTATGGTGTTTTTGTTTATATCATGTTTCAGGTAGTAACTCAAAGGTTGGGACTCTGGTGGTTTTTCTAAGGTCTGTTTAGCAGGAGTTTCTACCTTCTCGTTATCATTATGGACAATGGTGATGGAGTTAACAAATTGGGTGGTGGGAGTGGCGCTTTCTTTCCTTAGCAGTATTCGTTCGGGGGTTCTCTGATTGGCATACTCTTCCAATAGACTCAACATCTCATTCATTTTCTCCTGCATCTCCTCTTTTTGCTTATAAACTGCTTCTTCGAATCTAGCAAGCCGATCAGAGTGAGTTGCCATATATTCTCTCATCCTAGCCTCAAACTCCGAGCTAAGTTCCTTGGGAGGGGAACAAGGTGGGGTGCACCTCTGAAAAGTCTCGACATGTTCTTTAGAAGGTGACTCAGATAATGGTGCCGAAGTTGGTTTTGAGACAGAATTGACAGTGGCTTGTCTAGGACTTAAAGGTCTCCTTTGCCTTTCCTCAAAATAGTCAACTTTTGCCTCAAGTTTGCATAGGAGTTCATCGGGGATTTCGGTGGTTCCTCCTGATGTCGAGACTGCATTGATGGCCGCTTCTATCGTATGTTTAAATTCCCAAATCTCATGATTATCAACAGCGAGCTCTTCGATAATTGCCCAAGACTCCTCGGCATTCTTATCACGCAATTTACCTCCCGCGGCCCTGTCGATGGTGCGCTTAGTGTGATAGTCAACATGGTCGTAGAAAATCTGGACTACTAACCAAAGGTTTATGCCATGATGAGGGATCTTGTGGAGGAGATCCTTAAAACGGGCCCATGCCTCGTAGAAAGTTTCACCCCGCTGTTGCTCAAACATCAGAATGTCCCTTCTAAGCATTGCAGTCTTTTCCGGCGGAAAGAATTGGGTAAGGAAGCGATTGGCGAGATTGTCCCATGTGGTGATGGATCCCGCGGGTAAACGCTCAAGCCATTGACTAGCTTGATCCTGTAGAGAGAATTGGAATAGGCGTAATCGGGTTGTCTCTCTAGTTTCAACACCTAGGTCTATGGAATCTACGATTTTGAGAAAGTCCTTAAGATGTTGGTTTGGATCTTCGGAACGAAGTCCATGGAATGCACATCCGCTTTGCACCAACCGGATGGTGTCGGATCGCAAGGGAGTCACATTGGCTCCGGTGAGCTCAATGGTGTTTCGGTAGCCTTGGTGGCTAGGTCGGGAATACTCTCCTAAGGTTCGGGGCCTAAGGGGTTCTAGTGGTGGGTTTTGTTGTGGTGGGATGACGGGTTCAAAGATGTTACCACCTTCCATGATGTCGGATGGTAAAGAGTTACGAACAAAGGCACGAAGAAATAAGATAGACTAAAGAAAACCTAAAAATAAAAAATAAAATCTTACTAGAAAGGAATCTAGCAAGTAGACCTAATAAAAAGAAATCCTAACCTAGACAATAACTATTCCCCGGGCTGCGGCGCCAAAAACTTGATGCGTGGGAATCGCAACAGGCTTTACCTCTCGAGGGATCTCGAGAAGCTTACAACCCCCACCAGGCAGTGTACCTGATCGTTGTAGTATAGTATAGTGACAAGTACCGGGGGATTGATCGTTCAGCTTAGGAATAGTGTCGCTAGGATTAGAAAGCCTAAATACTAGTTCTAAAGGTGAGGGATGATTATTTTTGTGTTTTTATATTTTTTAGAAAGCAATTAAAATCTCGGGTTTTGGAAGAGTGGGCGGAATTAGTTGCTATTCAACTAACCCAAAACTAAGATGCAATCAAAATAAAATACTAAAAAATGAAAATAAACTAATTTATATTAAAGTCGTGAGCAGTAATTGGAGAAAATGTGTTTACTTAGATTTCACTACTCCCTAGATATCTTTTACACATTAATTACTTGTTATAATTGCATGGATGAAGGATTGTATTCCTTAATACCATTCATGGGGTGGCATACATAACTCCCCAATTCTATGAGCTCTTATCTCCTCCTACACCATGCCCAACACAACTATAGGGATTGTAAACAGTGGCTCATGCATTAAATACAACCAATAAAGACCTAGTACGCCTCGGTTCATGTTTCTTAAGACGTTCAAGCATGTTACCATTTGGAGATCTGCCAGTTTTCTTAAGCCTAACATATAAATCATTCATCCAAGACAAGAATAAACAAGTAATCAACACATAATCAATATCTAGGTTTCATTAGATCTAAGCAAACACAAAAGAGATCTAGCCTAGCATAATGGAATTGAGACAAGAACAAGATATAGACAACCAACACATAGACATATTGATTGAATTAGAAGAACACTTATCTCAATTACAATGCAAGGTATCAAGGGTTTGGAACCCTTGAAAAACCTGTAAAAGTTGCACCAAAATCGTCTTTAGGGTTTCTCCCAAAACTCCTCTCTTTTAAATGTGAAAAACTAGAAAACTATATATAGGAAAATGGGGATGACGGCGTCAAGAACAAAGGTGTGACGCCGTCATCTCGCCGCCAAATACTTCCTCGGACGGACTTGATCTACTTCTGACGCCGTCAGAGCCTAGGCCGTCACACAAATTACTATTGACGCCCTGTGTGTGATGCCGTCATCAACTACGGATTTTAATTCTTGAGGTTTGACGCCGTCATGGGATTACTCTTGACGCCTTCATGTACTGTTCCCAGCATGGAAAATTGAGACTTTGCCGTTTTCTTCACTTTTATGCTCCAAAAACGTCCAAAATGGCTTCTTTTCCAGAATTCACTCTCCAAGTACCTAAAATCACAAAAGGAACGATTTAGGGCAATATTTGATCAAATAAAGTCGGATTCGGGCTTAAATGACCCCCTAAAAACGGATCATTTTTCGCCTCATCAGGGACCCACTGAGGTGGCCTACAACAGCCACCAAAGGTGGTGGTGTTGTGGTGGTCTGCTGGTGCAGGGGAGGTCAGTCCCCCTGCAAGTGAGTTTGGAGGTGTGTGGAGCCCA
The DNA here is from genome assembly GCA_030686995.1 of Artemisia argyi. Classification (NCBI taxonomy): domain Eukaryota; kingdom Viridiplantae; phylum Streptophyta; class Magnoliopsida; order Asterales; family Asteraceae; genus Artemisia; species Artemisia argyi. Next base: position 132,382,186 of record CM060689.1, read on the forward strand.
CACAAAAAATCACAAAAATAAAACAAGGGTGGGAATCAAAAGTTAAGCTGAGGGGCTTTAATTAGAACCAAGTTTCAGCCCTTGAATCCAATCACAAAATTCTAATTAATTCTCATCATTTTTGGAAAAATCTGAAAGATGCAAATTGACTTTTTAATGAAAACTTGGAACTTTGACTTTTCTGAGTTTTGATCCTTCCTAACTAACTGATTCTGGTATAATAAGGTGTAATAAGGCTTACTTAAGCTGTTCTAACCACTTTTGAATGAATCATGAAGGTTTTGGACTCAAAACTTTAAACAGTGAACTGAGCTTATGAATTAAAGATGAATTTGACTTTTTCACTTAATCACCTACTGTTTTTATGCTTTCAACTTCCAAATAAGACCTAAAGTGTGATGTCTAAACCATTTTTAACCTATGAAACTCACAATAACACAGCTAAGCATGCAAATCCAAACACCCTTATACTACACTGTTGCAATGGTTTTTCAAAGCAATTCACTGATTTAACTCTAGAAACAGAATGAAAACAATCTAATGAGATCTAATACACATAAATAAGCATGCATGAACAGTTAATAAGCTGAGATTATAGAAATTATGAAAAATCAGAAGTATGGCTTACTTCATGCCATCCAAGCCAAGAAGTACCAGAACTAGAACCACCTATAGAGTCTCCACAGACTCACTAATACCCAAATCCATTCCTTGCTTCCTCTGCTTCCATCTTCTTCATCAGCAACCTGTTTTTTTTTTCTTTTGATTTTTTTTTTTATATTTTCTATTTGTGATACTAAACTGCTTTTGAATGTATCTAAAAGCTTTTAGAAGCTTTCTGGGAGCTTAAGTGTCCTATTTCAGTCCATAACAACTCAATCAAACAACTTTAAATCAGGAATGAAATTATTAATGAAAATTTGCACAATGTAAGATATAAAAGGAAACTTAACATTGATACTTAAAAAGATTTCACAATACACTGATAATACTTGAAACAAGGCTTGAAAGCTTAAAAATACAATGAAACTAAGAAAATTAACTAAACGATTTAAAATTAACTAAAATTACACTCACTAATTTCTTCTTGGACTTCTCTTCATTATATAGGCCACCATTAGGGTTCCATTGAGTCTCTGAGCAAATCCCACTCTTAATCTGAGCCATTGGATGATTGAAACGCCTTAATCTTGTGCCACGTGTTTTGGCGGGAAAGGTTTATTTTGCAATTTGCTTCTGATAATACCACTGTGAGGGGGAAGCATTAAATGCTGTTGGATTATTAGGTGAAAGTGGTGGTTTGGGCGGTGGATTGGACAGGGATGGTGGGGTGGTGGTGATGGGATGGCTGCAAGTGGTGTGGGGGAGGGAAAGGGGTAGGGGTGGTGTTGGTTTGACGGTTTGACCAAGGGGTCAAACGTTGACCCCGTTTTATTAATAAAAGGTGTGGGTGGGCTGTTTTGTGGATTGGGCCAAATTAAGGAAGGTGGGCTTTGGTTTATTGGATTGAACTTGGATTGGATTGGAATACTATTAAGGGTCCGGTTTAGGTTTTAGTTATCACAAGGACCTTTTTTGTAATTTAGCCGAAAGTTGGAGGGTGAGTTTTGGCAATCTTCCAAAGTTTTCATAAGGTTGTTTTATGCCATATGATGAATAGTATGAGGATCAAAGTTGACTTTTCCATTTTAACTTTCTCAGGGACTAAATCTGCCAAACTTTCAAACTTCAGGGTCCAATTGTGTAATTTCACCAAACTTTTCCACCAAGGACCAATCCTGCCATATATGAGAAGTGCAAGGACAAAATTTGTTTTTCTCAAAGTTTTAAATATCCTAGGGACCATTTTTGACAATTTTCCAAACTTCAGGGACTAAACTTGACATTTTGTGAAACTTTGCACCAAAGGACTAATTGTGTAACTTTTTGATTTAAAAGGACCTTTGGTGACTTTTTCAAGTTTTTAGAACAACCAGGGACTAGATTTGACAACTTTTGAAAGTTGAGGGACTGAAACTGCCAATTTTGCAAACTTTGTACGTTTTTCATCTGTTTTTGATTGTTTTGCATTTCAAACATGTAAAACACTTTCCTGGGATATTTTTACTATTTTGATTCAAGATTGAGTGTTTTTAAATGTTTTGGCAGCTCAAAAAAGGTAAAAATGATGAGTATTTACACACTCATCAATCCCCCACACTAAAACATTGCTAGTCCCTAGCAATCTTTTGAGAAAAACCTGATGGATTTGAAAAACTCTTTACCAAAAGTCATAACTTCTGGAGTAGCCAGGTGTAAGAACTGTGGCACACCTGATAACCGTTTGATTTTGAGCAAACCACCAGCTGTCAACGGATTTGATTAGTCTTTACCAAAAGCCGTTTGCTTCTGGACTAGCCAGCATCTTGATGGACTAAGTCAACATCTTGGTGAGCTGATTACCAATTATGGATTTTCCACGGCCTTTACCACAAGCCATAATCTTGTGGGCTAGCCAACTCATTCGCTTTATGGGATATGGCGAGTTGATTTACCATACAATTTTTGGCAAATTGCAAGGCATCAACGGGTTTGAGATGTCTTTACCAAGAGCCGTTTGCTCCTGGACTAGCCAATCCATTTGTCATTTAGACTTTGGTGGACTGATTACCACAAAAATTTTGAAATAAAGTGAAAAAATTTTTGAAAAATTTAGGCCAAAAATTGGGGGTACTTAGAAAGTATTTTGTGATAAAATTCGTAAGAATTTCCCCCCCCCCCCCCCCACACTAGAATTGAATATTGTCCTCAATATTCAAAGTCCCGGCTATTATGCCGAATCTCTGAACGGAAAAAGCTAATATTCGAAACTAACTGTGGAAATATCGATTTTATTTTTCACTTTATTTATCTGTACATATAAACATTTATACATTTTTTTTGAGGAAATTTATATACATATTTACTTTTCAAAAGGTGGGGGACGGCCACTCCCCCACACTAGAGTGGTAGAAAGTAGAAAGAAGTCAGAAATACGGGTGAAAACCCATATATTTTGCTAATTTTTGTTTACCGAGTCACTAGCTTGACTCGATCCCCGAATTCATTGGTCCATGGGGAAAGTTTGGAGATCCGGGACAACCATGGGTGGTATGTCCTCTCCAAAATAATGTTTCAAACGATGACCATTCACTTTGAAGTTGGGACCTTCGGGTTGAGATAACTCAACAGTCCCGTATGGATATACTTTAGCAACAGTGAATGGTCCAGTCCATCGGGTTTTTAATTTTCCCGAGAAGATCTTTAACCTTGAGTTGAAAAGAAGGACTCTGTCACCGACGTTGAAAACACGGTTCTTAATCTTAGAGTCGTGAATCTTCTTTGTCTTTTCTTTGTAGATCAAAGAGTTCTCGTAGGCTTGATCACGAAGTTCGTTTAATTCATTGAGTTGAACCTTACGGTGATCACCCGCTTTATGAAGATCATAGTTTGCATGTTTCAAGGCCCAGTAGGCTTTGTGCTCGAGCTCGATCGGTAAATGACACGCCTTCCCGTATACAAGCTTGTATGGAGTACACCCGATGGGTGTTTTGTAAGCTGTACGGAAGGCCCAGAGTGCATCATCTTGTTTATCCGACCAGGAAGCATGGTTTTCACCTACGGTCCTTTCAAGAATCCGTTTAATACCACGGTTTGAAACCTCCACCTGCCCACTTGTTTGTGGGTGATACGCGGTAGAAAGACGATGAGTAACACCGTACTTAAGCATGACTTTTGCGAATTGATCATTGCAAAAGTGAGTACCGTGATTGGTGCTAAACCGTGAACTTATATTGACCAAAGAATGTTCAACAAAGTCAAAGTGCCTAAACCAATGCTTCCGGGTAATAAAGGGTATCACCAGGTCGTTATGTCCCGACGAGGTGTGGATTGTGCTTTAGCGTACTTGTGATCGGGTGATTATTCACAGAAAAGGGTTGTGATAAGAATTATTTGAGAATTATGAAATTAAATAGCTTAGGAAAGCTATGTGATTGATTACTGGTATTGAGATTAAGAAGATTTGAGCTAAAACCTAAAACGTACACTGACAAACGAAACAAAAAGTACAACTGAGGGACGGAAAAGGTTACAAGTGTAAAATTATTATTTTTACAATCCTAATAAATAAAGAAAATTTTAAGAAAAAGAAAAACTATTTTTACACTATTTAATTATTTTTTATTAATTAATTACTAATTATCTATTTATTAACTAATTAAACTAATTAGAATTATTAAAAATACTAAAAAGACTTAGAAAATTAAGAAAATTTTTACAAATCTAATTAACCATCATGGGAATCCTAAAAAATTATAAAAAGTTGATTTTATGTATTTTTAAACTAATTTACTAATTATTAATCTAATTATTAGTTAATTACCAATTAAACTAATTAAATTATAAAAAATAGAAAATGAACAGTACAAATTCTAGAAAAATTTATAAAAATGTTTTAACTTAAATAAAAGTTAGAAAAATTTTAAAAACTAGGTTATACTTTATAAAATCTAATTATGCTATTTAATTACTTAATATTAATTAATAATTAATTAAACTAAAATTAATTCTAAAAACCACTAAAAGACAAAATAAAAATCTGGAAAAATTTCTAGAATTACTTTAACCTAAAAGAGAATTACTAAAAATATAAAAATGATATATTGCTTATAAATAAGCTAAAAAGAAAATTAAAATGATAATTTCTATTAAATAGAAGCTATCACTATAATTAAAGTTGGTTTTTGGGGTTTTTTCTTTTTCCAAACTAATTACACACTAAAAACAAACACTTTTTATGAAAACACTTTTGATGTAACCCAGAAATAAGCACTTGAGAGCTTATTCACCCAAACAGTTGACTTTTGTTGACTGTGGAGGGATTTAAGCTCAAATTGGAGTATGTGGGGTCCACAATGGTTAAAGCTGGTTTCTCTGAGTTGTTAGATCAATATTAAGTAAGATTATACCAAATAAGTGGCTTGAATAAGCCACAAAACACAAATAAGCACTTTGCTTATTGCAATTCTGAGACAGAATGGGGACAGAGTTTGGAAGCAAAATAAGGTGGGGTCCACTGGTCTAATGGTCAAACTAAAGGTCAACCCTTAATCCTTGGTAGGAGGGGGGTTGTAAGGACCTAAGTATGAGGTATGGGACCCACTGGTTTAGCCACAAAATACAACCAAAGATTGCTGGGTTGAGGTGGGTCTGCTGAAGCAGGGCACAAGCTTGCCCTGCAGCTGTGTTACAAGGGCAATTTGGTCCACTGAAGAAAATCACAAAAATATAAAAATTGTAGAAATCACAAGTTCAGCTGGTAGAGTCTACACACAAGAATTTTCAAATCCCAAATCACAACACAAAAATCATGAAAATTCACCTAATTTTTGCAAAAATCTGAGATTGCAATTTTGACTTTTTAGGAAAAACTTGCAGTTTGACTTTTATGAGTTTAGATCTTGATTAAATGACTTAAAATACACTGATAAGTTTAAATGAAGTTAAACTAATGAAAATTATCAACTTTCAAATCAGTGTGCATGCTTTTTGGACTCCAAGACCCACACAGTTAACTGTGTGGGTAAGATTGTTGTGATTTTGACTTTGGGTAGAGTTGGGACTGAGTTGATGATCAATTTGACTTAGTATGACCCTAAGCAGTTAATCTAAACCAAGAAATACACTAACAAACAACTAGAACTCAGCCAAACAGCATGATCCAAACACCCTTTAATGACAGTTCTACACAACTTTTCAAAGCTTTTCAAGAATTTAAGCCCTAAGTCCACTTGATTATGTTTCAATATGATGTGTGGAGTTGAGTTAAGCACTCAGGGACCAATTTTAACTGCTTTTATCCAATAAATACCAACTTTTAAATTGTGACAGTTAATGAAGCAAATGTTTCAAATCTCATCAAAACTATTTCTAATGAACTAAACTACTTCTAACAACACATAAGTACCACAAGGAAGCTAGATTAAGCAGATTTAAACAACAAATTACACTAATAATCACTAATTACACAGTATGCTACTATTACCCTAAGAACTTGAAAAATGAATACTGAAAATGGTAAACCTTGGTACTAGCTTAACTAGACCTTCTTGAAGCAGCAACAAGCTCCTAGCTTGTTATAAACAAGCTAGGTAAAGTCCACCTACCAATTCCAAAACTTGGTACTTCCAAAAGCCTCCACAGTCACAAGCTAAGGTACCCTGTTGGCCATATTTTTTTTCTTGTTTTATTCCTTTTTTATGTTTTCTAATGGTATTTAAGAACTTATGTGAATTTGTGAACCAGTTATGATAAGCAACAAGCTTAAACTATTTAACAGCTTAAAACTAAATTTCTTAAAATGAAACTGAGCAATGTAAAAAGAACTTGAATTTTGGAAATTGAACTTGATATTAACTAAAATAAAACAGATTACAATCTAATTGTTTGCTTGAAAAAAGTAAATTACATTAACTTTGACATAAAATTAAATAAGCTAAAAACTACTCTCCTTCTCAGCTGCATCTCTTTAGCTTTTATATCCCCAAATTAGGGTTCTTGGGCACTCCTTTGTCTTTTCCCAGCACCAATTGTGACCATTGGATTGTTATAGTTAATCTTGGCCGTTTAAATTTCTTGGCGCCAAACTCCCTTTTGTCTGCTTCTTTGATTATTGAGGCCAGTAGTGTATTTTTGGAGTTTTGCTTTTGGTTTGGAGTGCAAGGGGTGGGTTTTGAGTGTTGCAGGGGAGAATAGGGGTGATGATGAGGGGGGTTGGCTGGTAGCAGGCTGAGGTGGAAGGAGGAGGTGGTTGGTGAGTGCTTATTCACTCACTATTATTTGACCAAATACCAACCCAAAACGACTATTTGAGCTAACAAATGCCAAGAAAACACGTGTTTGTATGTTGTGAATGTGCAGGAACGGATTTATCATAAAAAGACGAAAAATCACAAGGAAACAATGAAAACGGGCACGAGAGTAGAAGTTGGTCAAAAAGTCAAAGCCGGGGATCAAAGAGTCAGTTTCAGTCCTTCATCTATTCAGACTTGGCAACTTTAGTCCCTGAAATATATTTTGAAGAAATTACCATTTAGCCCTTGGAATTTCAGAAGTTACACATATGGTCCTTGTATATTTTTACCAAAATTCTGAAAATATAATACAAGTTTGGTCCATGATGTTTCTAGCCCAATGTCCAAATCCAAGTCTACCAATAATTACTAAAGCCCAAATCTTATTCTTTTGACCCGAGCCCATAACCCCACCGGTCAAATTATAATAATAATAACAAACCATACGCGCCTTTTATTCACCCCCAATTCCCAAACCCAGAACCTCATGAACCCTAGAACACCAATATCATCAATTGGTTTAAGCCACCTCAAACCCACCTCAATTAGCCATCATTAGCTAATAAATAGACCTTCTAGAAGCCACACGTGACCCTGCACATGTCAGAGAGTGTAAGAGGATCTATCAACGGTCACGTGTCAGATACATATTGGAGGAGGCACGTCATACCAATCATTGGGAACCCTTCTAGAAGCGTCTGACTCATATCTGACACGGAGAGATAGTACTAGCACTCAAATGGGACAGATGGCGCATGCTAATTGGACAAGACACCTCATCAATATTGATCTAAGGGCTTGCATTGATTTGAAGAAACACAACTTTGATCTGAAGGCTGAGAGGTGACTCAAAGAAGCACAATATAGCACGGATTGCCAACCTGGATATGACTGCCTCTACTCACCTCATTTCCTATAAATAGGTGTCTCTTTTAGCTTCTTTGTATGTAGATTTTTAGTTAGTGTTATGCTTCAGAAATGTATCTAGACTAGTATTTGTAATAATTAGCTTTTAATAAAATTTGAGTTTTCTTCTTATAATTTCAGCTTATTAATCAATTTCAATTGCTTATTCTGTTTTTTCACTTAGCTTATTACTAGTTTATATCAATTAGTCTCAGCTTAATTTCTCTTCTAAAATCTCTTTTGTTATCAAATATAGTTAAATCAAGTATCCTTTTCAATCCTGTCACAAGTATTTCAAATATAGAAAATAATAAAAAAAATCAGAAAAAAAAATAAAAATAATAAAATAGTTTCAAAATTTGTTCTCAATCTTTAATAAGCTCAATTCAGCTTATGCTTATCATAATCAAGCTCAAAAAGCTTAAGTTTCATATGTACTGTTTCATTCAAATTCCAAGAGAGGTATTTCAAAATGATGCTGAGGTGTGTTGATAGCTGATTCAGACAAACAAGATATCAACCTATCTTAAAGATAGGCTTGCTAAGTGAACTCCCTCTGTTTAGCTGAGGGAGAGCTTGTGGTAACCTCTGGATTCATTTTTCAATTTGTAGCATAGTATTAGCTTTATAATTGTGGTAGCTACCTGTTTCATTTTTAGTAGCAACTTATTTGAGTTGTATGCTTGATTAATCATTGATTAGTGTAGAATTGATATTAGAATAGATTGTTTAGATCTGTTGTAGTGTAGCTTGTTATCAAACTGAGTTGATTTTACTCTTGATATCAACTAGTTTAGTAGACTGAATTTGTGTATCTGAGTAGTGTAATTGTTAGTTGATTTTCTGTCTCAGTTTGCATATTAGTAGTTGTGGTTGAGTTTGATATTAGAGCTGAGTTTCTATCATTATGTGGATCTGATTTGTTATATGCTTGTAGATTGCATAAGATTGAGTCTGAGTTGCTTAATTTCATAATCTGATTGGAACTGTTGTGAGTTTTGGTTGAGACAGCTTCATTAAGGGGTGTTTGGTAGTAACTGTTTGGATAAGCTTAAGAGTTAGACAGATAGGCTAAGTTGCATTAATAACTCAATTAGGTGAGTTGTAATCTTAAAGTTGAATAAAACTGGTCAGTAGTTTAACAAAAGTCAAAAGTAGCTTTGTTACTTATTTTTCTTTGTCTTAAATCAGTTTTTAGATTAAATAATTTGATTTGTAGGTGTAATATAGATTAAGGTAGCTTAATTCAGTAGCATTATAGCTTTAAATAACATAATTCAGCATCTAGAATCAGTTTTAATTCATAAAAGTCAAACTAGTTAGTTAATTCAAAAAGTCATAAATTTCTTGTACTCATTTATTGGTCAGCTTTTTGTGATAACCTGTAGGTCTCATTGTTAATTGGAAATACAAATGGGAAGTTGTTTTTAAAAGTCTGGTAGTAGGAGAATTAGTATCAAAAAGAAAATTGGGATTTGAAGTTTCTTAGCTTATTGGAATTGAGCTTTGAAATTGCTTGTTCAGACACCATAGTTCCCTGCACCACAGGTGTGAGCTTATTTTTTGGGCATCATTCATGTAGGATTTTTGGTTTGGAGATTCAATTTCTTGGCTGATTTGTAATCTCAGACTGGTAGGGTAACATTTGATCCCATTTGCTTCTAAATTAGAGCTTATTTCAGCAGCTTATTAGGTTCTTGTAGTTCATAGCTTTAACTGAGTTCTGTTTTGATATTAAGGTCTGCTAGTTTGATTTTGAGCTTCTAATTGTGTTTAGTGTAGTGATTTGTGTTTCATCTGAGTAGTTATAGATTTGTGATTGATCATTTTGTCTCTGAGATAGCTTGTGCTTATTCTGCATATCACTTAGTGCTTTTTACCTTAGCTTATTGCTATTATTTTGAGTTTCTGTGTATTCTGAGCTTATCAGTCATCATATTCTTTTATATTTGAGCTTTATACATCATTTTTAGACTGAGTTTTAAGTTTCATTCAGTTTGGATCTCAAGTGCTTAATATTAAGCACTTGAGATAAGCAGTTTACACTAAATAAGCAGTTTCCATTTTCATTTTTATTTCAAAATTTTTATTCAAGTTCTTTTTATTATTTTAGATTTTCTGGAATTTTTTCAGATTTTTCCAAAGCTTTTTACTATTTTTCTTAATTTCTTTTGATTATTTTCAATTTTTAAATAGTTTTTTAATTACCAAAAATCAATAAAAATTCAAAAAAGGTTCTGAAAAATACAAAAATATTTTTAGAATTTCTTTTATAATATTTTAGAATTTTTAGAATTTAATTTTCATTTTTCCAAGTTATTTTTCTATTTTTCCTTATTTTTAATTCATTTTTAATTCCAAAAATAGAAAATTAATTCTAGAAAATAAATAAAAAATCAAAAAAATATTTTTCTTTTTCTTAAAATTCTTTTTATTTAGTTAAGATTTTTAGAAAATATTTCCAAGTTCGTAGGATCATTTTTCGATATACGTTACGTTTTAAATTTTACGGTTGCGTTTCCGTTTTTACGTTTTTCATTTCGGTGCATAATTAGCTTGTAATCTTTGCATATTTCATACTTGTTTGTGAATACGTGAACTATTTGATTGCTATTTTTTCACTTTCTCACTTTTCAATTCACGATTTCACGAATCGATATTCTCGATTCCATTCGCCTTCGTTTGGGAAAACGACTCGGGTGATCCGTATTTTACGCGGATCACTTCGATACTATACTATAATTATTATAATTGGTTTTCACACGAATCAGTTTTTGGCGCCGCTGCCGGGGAAGGCCGAAGTGAATTTTTGAATATCTTTTTGAAAAATCGTGTTTTGTTAAGCCTTCCTCTACTTTGTATATATATTTCTACAAAAATTGAAAAATCAAAAACACTTTTCCTAAAGTGTTTACAAAATACCAAAAAAATAATAAAAGTTACAGCCTCGACCCGATCGAAAGAAAGGGCGTTGTAAACCAAAAAGTCTCATAATATAACGAAAACGTAATTTAGTTGTTTATCGGACTATTTCAATTACTACAACCGAATAAGCGGGAAATACGGATAGCTAAGACATTAAATTGCTAGCTGAAGAGAGATCCATTCTTCTCTCCCGTCCCGTCGCGCGTAGTTTTGAAAGAAACGGTTTTCGATTAACGTTACGTTTTAAGAAAAGAAAAATAAAAGAAATAAAAAGTTTTTGTGAAAAATATAAAAAAACAAAAAGATTTTCCTTTTTCTTTTTCTTTTCTTTTTAATTTTGCTTTTGGTGTATGCACACCCGCTCTTCTTTTGAGAGTCTTATATCACCGTTATCAAATCCCGAAAGGGTAATTCGGCACACACACCGTGTCCATTTCCTTAACACTGAGGAAATGGATATGAATAATCAACATCCTCCGGTGGGTGGTGATGAAAACCAACACATGCCGGCTCCCGATCTCCGAACGATGGAGGAGCTGTGCCAACCTACGATGCATGGTAGAGGTGGCCCGATTGCCCCTCTAAATATTGAGGCTACGGATTTTGGACTTAAGCACCACATGATACAACAAGTCCAAAATTCGTGCCAATTTCACGGATTACCGGGTGACGATGCAAATAAGCATCTCGATAAGTTTCTAACCGTCACCCAAAATATGAAGCAAAACGGGGTCTCCGATGACGCCCTCCGTCTCTCTCTCTTCCCCTATTCTCTTACGCATCATGCCACCGCGTGGTTTGATCGCCTTCCCAGGAACTCGATTCATACTTTCAATGAAATGGTTTCCAAGTTCCTGGCGAAGTATTTTCCACCATCGATGGTGACGAAATTGAGGAATGATATTAGCAATTTTCGACAACTCCCCGATGAGTCTTTGTTTGAGGCTTGGGAGCGTTAGAAGCTTGCCATTGATCGTTGTCCGAATCATAATATGCTTCTCGTCACAATAATTGATACGTTTTATAATGGATTGACTTTACGACATAGGGACACGATCAATGCTGCAGCTGGTGGTACTTTTATGAAACGTCGTCCTGAGGATTGTTACGAGCTAATTGAGAATATGACGGATCATTACAACTATTGGGATTCCTCAGCCGAGAGGAATGAGCCAATAAGATCGACTGCGTCTCTAAATTCTTCTTTTTCTAACCTCGAGCTAGCCGTCTTGAATAAGAAAATTGACGATTTGTCGACGGCTATGCTAAGAATGTACCAAATGATGCCGAATCAAGTCAAAGACACACAAGTTAATATGGTAAATGTCGTTTGTGAAACTTGTGGTGGTCCACATTCATACCTTGAATGCCCAGCCTCCGGTGGCTTTGCTCAAGCGAACGTGTATGCTGCGAATATTGGTGGCAACGGTTACCCACAACCTCAAGGAGATCGTAATCTCCCCAGCTACCGTTCTAGCAATTACCTTGGACCACCCGGGTTTGATCAACCAAATCAAGTGAATCAGAATAACAATGTGCAAAACCGTAATCATCAATTTAATAACAATCAGAACCACAACCGTGGAAATAATGGTTTTCAAGGGCAAAATAAGAATTTTCAACAAAATCAAAACCGGGGAAGTTATCAACAAGGCCCGCCTCAAGGGAACAATTTTCAAAATAATGGGAATTTTCAGAATAATCATGGAAATCAGAATAATGGAAATTTTCAAAACCGTGGGCAAAATTTTAATAATCAAAATCAAGCTGCTATTACAAATCCGTCGCCCACGGAAGAGTTGATTAAACAATTGATTCAAGGTCAACAAGCTTTAATTGCTAAACAAGATGAAACAACGAAAATGTTTGCAACTCAAATCAATGATCTCAACAAGCGTTTAAATGATCGACCCTCGGGTTCGGGTATTACATCTTTGCCAAGCAACACGATCGCAAACCCGAGGGGCGAAGTTAAGGCGATCATAACTCGCAGTGGTGCTCAATATGATGGACCCGCAGCTCCTACTACCTCTTCTTCTTCGTCTCCACCTAAGGTAGTGGACTGTGAGACCGAGGCGACAAAGGACCCGGTTCCTCTTGTTAATAATGGAGGAGCTGAAAACGTCCAACCTCCGGTTGTCCAAAAGTCAAAAGATAAGGAAAAAGTTGTTTTTGAGAATAATGTGAAATATAAGTCTAAATTGCCATATCCGTCACGATTTAACGATGAAGAGCTCCGTGCAAAGTCTAAAATACAAATGGAAAAATTTCTGGATATTTTTCAAAAGTTGCACTTTGATATAAGTTTTATGGATGCTCTCGTGTACATGCCGAAATTTGCTTCCACGTTCAAAAACCTCATAAGTAATAAAGAGAAATTGCTTGAATTAGCTGAAACGCCCATAAATGCTCAATGTTCCGCGATACTTCTCAAGAAGCTTCCCGAAAAGCTTGGTGACTCGGGAAAGTTTCTCATTCCTTGTTCATTGAAAGATCAAGAAGTTTGTAACGCCCTGGCCGATTCAGGTGCGAGTATAAATCTCATGCCATTATCGATCTACGAACAACTTGGAATGGGAGCTCTTAAACCGACAAGAATGACTTTGGAGCTTGCTAATCGATCGATCACTCATCCAGTTGGAATTGCTGAGGACATTTTTGTTCGTGTGAATTCATGTACTTTTTCGGCAGATTTCGTTGTTGTCAATTTTGAAGCTGATCCGAGAGTTCCTCTAATACTAGGGCGACCGTTTTTACGAACCGCTAAAGCCCTAGTAGACCATTTTGAGGATACTCTAACTTTACGACACGATGATGATATTATGATTTTTAAAGCCGATGATTCAAAATCAAAGAAGTACTCCGTCAAAAGCATCGATGTTTGTGATTATACCTTTGATGATTTTGTTAAAACTTTCGTCTCCGACTCTTCCCCATCATTTCCTTCGAATAAGGAATATGATTCTTTTTGGGAAGAAGTCGATGAATTTCTTGCAATTGAAACGGTTCCGATTTCTGAGACTGGCGATTCTTACTTTGATTCGGAGGGGGATATTATTTTTCTTAACAATTTGTTGAACGATGAACCATTAATCCCTCCGGATAAAGTTAAGACAAAGATTAAGCTTACAATTGACGATCCTCTTGAGCCCGAGCTCGAGGAATTTTTACCAGACTTTGAGAGTTTTACCTTCGATACGACTGAGGAGATGAGTGGCAATCCCACTTATCATCCTGATTTTTCTGATCCGACATTTGAAGCTTTTCATTTCGATCACTTGGAAGAGACGAGTCGTGGCAGTACCACTTCTCATGCTTTTATCTCTCTTCCGGAGTTTGAATCATTTCGTTTTGATGGATCTAAATGTGAAATTGAAAAGTTTTCTGAACCTGAATATGAAAGTTTCAGTTTTGATCTTGAAATTGATCATGATCCGGGTGGAGTGTTTAAAAATGAGAGTTTTAATGAAAAGTTTATCCCATCCCTTCCACCCGGAAAAGATTTTAAAAGGAGCTTAAATGATAAAATTCATAATTCCATAATTATGAAATTTTATTTTGATGATGATGAGTTTTTCAAAATTGTTATCATGACGTTCTTGCCGTTTATAACGTTTGGTGTGGTTTCTCTTATCCTTCACTCTGTGGGGAGTGAGGATGTTGTTTTTGATCCTGGTATCGTTTTTCAAAGTTTTCAACATTAAAATACCATCGGTTATCTCTTCGGGATGGAACTTTCAAGTAAATCATAAGTTTTTCAAAATATTTTTGAAAGCCCGAGTGAGATTATTTTTTCCACGGATTTTTCCCCAAGGACGAATTAATTCGGGGATCGAGTCAAGCTCATGTGACTCGGTGAACAAAAACAAGCGCTTCGTGGGTGGCAAACCATGCTTATCCAATTTCATCTTCTTATTTTCTATTTTCTAACAAATAACGTGAGGAGGGGGTCCCTCTTCTACTCTTGTGTTTCGTGGTTGTTTGTGATGTTTGTTCAGGATTGTCCGTGATTTATGATGACTCTCGTGCTCGTTATCTCTTCACTTGGAGTCTCATTCATCGGTGCTATTTGGAAATCCTATATCCGTTAAATCTTATCGACTAACGTTTTCTTTGGCATAATTAATAAACGGCCTAGAATTTTGTTAGGATTACCTTAACCCATCAAACATTGAGGACAATGTTTCGTTCTAGTCGGGGGGAGGGTGAATCTTCGATTCGATTTTGACCTTGCATTTTTCACATGTCGTGCACTCTTGCAACTCCGTTTTTCCACCAAAAATAAAAAATTGAAAAAAATGAGAAAATTTCAAAAATTTTGAAGAAAAAGTCATGAAAAAGTACAAAAAGATGTGAAAAATTGAAAAAGTTGTGCAAAAATATAATAAAGTTTGAATAAGTTTTGACACCTTGTTGACTTTCTTGCTGGCGAGAGTAGGAATAAATATTTTGACTTGACCGGGCGTGTTGAGCCCTAGCTTGTCCCCTTAACCAATGATGATCACATAAGCTTGTGCTAGTTTTGTACACAAGGAGCTACTCTTTTGTTGGCTCCCGTACTTGACTTTATATATGCGCAGCTTAAAAGCTTTCGCCAGTCTTTTACATCAGGAGCTAGAAAACGCGAATTCTTCTTCTAGAATTTGCAAGTTTCCGTAACTGACTTTATATATGCGTGGCTGATTATCGGCTAAGTATTCGCGGGTTTCATTATTTGGAATCTTAAATTGCGAAGAGCGAGAAATGATAGAGTTTATTTAGAAGTTAGATGCTAAACGTGGAGTAGTGGTTCTCTTTAGAGCTCATGAGAGGTACTTGTGGCTTTTTACTCCCATCGGATACGTCACCAATATAAAATAGATGTTCTAGGTTAATTAGTGGTATTTCGGTTTGAATAATATTTAGTTCTTTGTTTTCTTAAGAGAATTTTTGCTTTAGAAGTTGGGTACATATCAAGAAACATAAAAAATAAGAGCAAAAAGTGAAAAATCAAAAGTCAAAAGTTGATTATCTATGTGGTTTTGGAGCTACCCGATAAGCTTCCATTGATGTTATGAGAAAAAAAAGTCAAGAAAGTATGAAAAATATGAGAAAAGTGAAAAAGTGAAAAAAGTAAGAAAAATGAAAGTTGAAAGTTGTATCGAATAAGAGCTTATGTATGTAAATAAGTTGTAGGCGCGTGAGGTGCATGTGATAAGTGATTAGTAATCAGTCACATGAGGTGCACGTGATCGTACTCCGCAACTTATATTCTTGATATTGTATGTACCCCCAAATTCCTTGATGTGGACCGAATTTCTATTGCAGTGGTTCTTAAGAGAAAATGAATAACTACTTATCGTTTTAACTTAGGTATCACTATCGGACTAAAAATTATTGAAACGAGAAAATATGAAGCAATTCATTTCTCAACAAAATAAAATATTGAGATACAAAACCTAGGATATGGGAGTAAGGAGTTTTCACAAGTAACTGTTATGAGTAGTGTTAGCATCTAATTTGTAGATAAGCTGTGATCTCGTTTGTACGCTTAGTTTGGGGACTCGTGAAAAATCAAGGATGACGATTTTTATCCGTATGGTCACTTCTTAAATAGAAGTGTTTCTACTCGTTGACCCTAATAATTATTGCAAGATAATGAAAGTTCAACAAACCGTCACAAGTATGAATGAGAAAAGTACAAAAATAAAAGTGAAAGTGGAATAAAGGAATAAAAGGAAAAATTTTGGAAAACGGAGCGTTTTCGGGAATAATGATTTTATTACTCCTTTCGAACCTCCTTGCTACTTTTCAAAGTTTGTAAAAAGAGTTTTGAAATCATTTATCCCAAAAGCGTGAATTGATCAGTGGTCAATGGTTGGGGGGTCAAAGTGTTGACCGAGGGTGGGAGCAGTATTATTAAACGGGGTGTTTGTGGAGTGGGCTGAGGGTGTTGATGAGTGGGCCTGGAGGGTGTTGTGGAGTGGGCTTGGACTTGGAGTAATAAGGGGTGGGCTTTGGAGTGTGTTTGGTTTGGGTTAAATTTGGTTTTGGTTTTATTTAAGGGTGCGGATGGTATAAGAGTTTCACACAAGGACCATGTTTGCAATTTATCAAAACCAAGGGGCTGAAGTTGTGATTCCCCAAAAGTATTACCAAGGACTATTGTTGCAAAGTTATTATTCCCAAAAACCATTTTTGCAATTTTTTTAATTTTCAAAAATTCCAAGGGACTATATTTGCAAATTTCCAAACTCCAGGGACCAATCATGTAAATTTTCCAAACTTTTCACCCAAAGTCCATTTTTGATAACTTTTGAATTTTTAAGGACTTGGGTTGACTTTTCTTTCAAAATAAATGCATAGGGACTATTTTTGACAAATTTTTAGACTTGGGGGACTAAAACTGCCAATATTGCAAACTTTGATCGTTTTTCATTTGTTTTTGCTCGTTTTGCATTTAAAATACATAAAATACAATCCCTGGGATAATTTAAGTATTTTGATGACTTTTTGATTGTTTTTGTATGTTTTGGCAGTTTAAATACGATAAAAATGATGAGTGTTTGCGCACTCATCATACCGTGATCACTAATGATGGCACGTGGAGTTCCAAAACGAGCAAAGAGGGATTTTAAAAATTTCACAACAACTCGGGCATCGTTAGTGGGTAAGGCCTTAGCCTCAACCCATTTTGACAAGTAGTCAACAGCCACGAGAATATATTTGTTTCCACGAGAAGATGGGAATGGCCCCATAAAATCAATACCCCAGACGTCAAAGATTTTACAAACTTGAATGGCATTTTGTGGCATTTCGTTCTTTTGTGAAATATTTCCGTGACGCTGACAAGCATCACAAGCTTTGACTAACTCGTGGGCATCCTTATAGATCGTGGGCCAATAGAAACCGGAATCAAACACCTTTTTGGCGGTGTAGTTAGGTCTATGGTGGCCCCCGGTGGGTCCAGCATGGCAAGCCTTGAGAATATCAGCGTCTTCCTGTCCGTATACACATCGCCTGATGACTTGATCGACACATATTTTGAAGAGGAAGGGGTCATCCCAGAAGTAATGTTTAACGTCTTTGAAGAATTTGTTTTTCTGTTGGGACGTCATCTCCTTCACGATGAAGTTACCCGCATGGTAATTTGCAAAGTCGGCAAACCATGGGGTAGTAGAGTCACCACGAAAAGCAACCGCATTGAGTGTCTCGAGAGGAAATGTTTCATTTATTTCCTGTTTCTCGGACACATCCTGATGAGGGTTTTCTAATCGTGAGAGATGATCAGCAGCAAGGTTCTTGGCTCCTTTTTTATCACGAATAATGATATCAATTTCTTGGAGGAGGAGAACCCAACGGAGAAGTCTCGGCTTTGCATCTTGCTTTGCAAATAGGTACTTCAAACCCGAGTGATCCATATACACTACGCATTTGGTCAAGATTAAGTATGGCCGGAATTTCTCAAAGGCATACACCACAGCTAGGAATTCTTTTTCAGTGGTGGTGTAATGACTCTGAGCCTCAGTCATAGTTTTGCTTGCGTAGTGTATAGGCTGAAAGTATTTTGCTTTACGTTGCCCCAAGACCGCACCTATGGCAAAATCACTAGCATCACACATAAGCTCAAAAGGTAGGTCCCAATCGGGGGCAACAAGTATCGGTGCCTCGGTAAGCTTTTTCTTTAATGTTTCAAAAGCTTCGATGCACTCAGGAGAGAAGATGAAAGGAGCATCCTTCTCGAGGAGATGGGTCATAGGCCGGGCAATCTTAGAGAAATCTTAGATAAGCCTATGGTAGAAGCCGACATGACCCAAAAAGCTCCTGACACCTTTAACGGTGGTGGGATGAGGTAATTTAGCAATGACATCGATTTTGGCTTTGTCAACCTCAATCCCGTTCTTTGAAATTTTATGGCCGAGGACAATGCCCTCTTTAACCATAAAGTGACTCTTCTCCCAGTTGAGACTTAAATTCGTTTCTTTGCAACGTTTAAGCATCTGTTCCAAGTGGGAGAGACAGGTCTGGAATGAATCCCCGATGACTGTGTTAGGATTAAAAGTGACGATCATTATTGAGTCAAATAGTTAGTTAAATATATTCATGTAATAGTTAGTAAAATGCTAGTTCATTAAGTTTAAGTAAAAGCCTTAATGGCTTGGCCCAAAAGAAGGCCCATGAGAAAGCCCATGGTGGCTTATGTATAAGTATAAATACCCCTCCTAAGCTTGTTAGGAAGGGTGGGAGTTCATGCTTATTCAAGGTTTATTTTACACATAGTGCTCTCCACCTCTCTCTCTCTACTTTCTCTCTCTAGATCTTCCATCTCTCTCTAACATCATATTCATAAGTGATAAAGATAGATCTACGGTATTACAAGTGGTATCAGAGCGTAGGGATAATTTTAGGTTGTTTTAGATTGTTTTTGGGTGAAAAATCTCGGATCTCGTTACTGTTCATCAAATTTTTTCGAGTTTGAAATTTTTTTTCGAGTTTGAAAAATATTTTATCGAGTTTGAAAAATTATTTTCGAGTTAGAAAAATAGTTTATCGAGTTTGAAAAATCATTTTCGAGTTTGAAATTTTTTTTCATCGAGTTTAAAATTTTTTGCGAGTTTGAAATAATTTTTATCGAGTTTGAAAAATCATTTTCGAGTTTGAAAATTTTTTTTCATCGAGTTTGAAATTTTTTGCGAGTTTGAAATAATTTTTTTTCGACTGTGAAATTTTTTTTCCGAGTTTGGGAAAACCTTACCGAGTTTGGAAAAATTTTACCGAGTTTCGGAAAATATTACCGAGTTTGGGAAATTATGACCGAGTTTGGGAAAATCTTACCGAGTTTGGGAAAACTTACTGAGTTTGGAAAAAATTTACCGGGTTTGAAAAATTTCTTATCGTACATTACCTTATCGTGTTACAATTTGGCGAGTTAGCCTATTGCCTTATCATACATCGAGTAAGGTTCATTGTGGCTCATATCAAGGCGAAACTCTGCCAAAATTTTTTAAACTTACCGAGTTTGAAAGTTTATAAGACATACCGAGTTTGAAAGTATTTAAGACATACCGAGTTTAAAGCTTTTTAAGGACTTACCAAGTTACGTTTTTCTGAGCTTATCGAGTTTGAGACTTTCTTTGTTACCGAGTTAGTCCTCAAGTATAATCTTACCGAGTTTGCAAAAAAAAAAAAAAAAAAAAAATAGTTTTGGAGGGAAATTTTGAGTAAAAATTATTTTTTACAGGAGATTAAACGTTCAATTTTTACGCAAGATTCAAAGTTTGGTATAACGTTGAAAATTTCGGCCGAAAATTCAAATTTTTAGGCCAAAATTCAAATTTTTTCGGTAAATTTTGACGTAAAAATTTTCAAAACTCAAAATTTTCTGGTATCCTTAGAAGTGCCTTTCATAGTGATTTTCAAATTTTGGGAGAGAAAATTTTCAAAAATATTTTTGGAGGAAAATTCGAAATCACTAGAATCTACCATATACGTTTTTCAAAGTTCGCCAAAAACACCTAATCTTCAAACAACAACCTTTGTTATCTTAAAAGATCCTAAGATCAACTTTATCACACATCGCTTAACAATGGAAATGAAAATGCAAATCCAAGAGAGAGATTCAAAGAAAGTGTTTACAGTGTTCAAGTCATATGTAGTAAAGGTCATCAATATTTATGGTTATGATTCACGGTTCGAACAAGCATTTAAATACTACGTCAGAGACCGATTTCATTATTTCAAAGAGAAGCTCAACAAAAGCCTGAATCAACTTGAGATGCTACTTAATAAAGAAGAACTTGATATGAGTAACTGCAAGGAAGCTTTTAAAGTGATCCAAACTCAATTTCAGCGTATCTTTAACCCTTGGATAATGAACCAGTCAGAGTTTATCGATGCATTTTACCAACAATTTTGGGTAGGCTATTTGACCTTCAGAACTAAACGCATAAATGACATGGGGGAACTCGAAAAGATGCTTGATGCTGAGGAAGCTGAGTTAAATGAAATTGAGAAGCTGAAATGGGAAAGAGAGCAGATTGAAAAAGAAATGCAGTTTAAAGAAAGAGAGCTAATTGAAAGAGAGATGTAGTTAAAGGAAACAGAGGTGATTGAAAGAGACAGAGTAAGATTTTCAAATAGAAGAGGAAACTGTCAACGAGGGTGATGCATCAGATGATAGTTTGGTTTTCACGGGAAGTGATTCATCTTCAGAACAACAGGTTGAAAGCAGCAGTCCTAGCTATGATTCAGATACTGATGGTACACAAAGGAATGAAGCTGTTTGGGACACCAAAGATGATCATATCAGACCTTCATCATACACAGAGATATTGGCTACGGTACAACATTCAAATGCTTATGATAATGGTAATATCTTTGATAATGTGTTTGCTCATAATAAGACACATCCTGCGCATCCTGAGTCTATTAGTGACACATATGTGGAGGAACAAAATGATAGCAATATCACTTTTGCTAATCCAGATATGGATCCTAATAGACGTGAGCCTGCCCAGGATGGATCTTCTTATGAACAAGATCGTGCCTTATTTGCTTCATTAATCAATAATTTCAAACATGAACTTGAAAAGTGCAAAGAGGACAATCGTAAAGCTAAGCAAACGAATGTCGTATTGACAAAAGAGCTTGAGAGATTTAAAGAAACGGAAAAAGGTTTTCAAAATGTAACAAAAAGAAAAGCTGAACTTGAATTTGAAAACTCAAACCTTAAATCTCAAGCTCAAAAGTTTGAAATGTATGGAGTGTCTGTCATACCACTTTTAAAAAGAAATGAAGAACTTGAAGTTGGTTATAGAGAAGCTGTTCTTCGTGAAAAACGTTCCATTCAAAATCTGGATGCTCAAATGGTTGTTAACAACAGAAAGGTTCAAGCGCTTTTAAAAGAAAACAATGATTTAAAAAGTGAAAATTCAAAGCTTCAGAATACCACATCAAATTTTGAGATTGTAAACACAAAACTTGAGAATGAAAACCAAGAGTTTTTGAAACGAACAAACGATCTTGAAAAAAAACTTCGAAAATTGGGACAGACTTCTCAGACTATCAACATGCTGCCTACTAAAGATGAGGAGGTTGAGAAACAAACATCTGGGATTGGTTTTGTGAATAATGCTAATGTGGAAAATGAAAAACCTTGTTTTTTAAACAAAGTGCAAAAGTTGACACCTATTTTGTATAACGCTAATGATATGGGAAAAGAATTGTCAGATGATCTTTTGTTTGAGTCTCAGGATATTTTAAAATCTGAAGAGGAAAAACGTTTGAAAGTAAAATAAACAAAAAACCCACTCTCGTACCACGGCTTTGTGTATGGTTGTCTACAATTGACAGATATACCAAAAGAACCTCTCAAAAGAAAAGACACAAATGTGAAAAGATTTTTCAAAGAAGCTCAACTTGCTACTTATGATGCTAAGTTGTGGCAAAATAGAGCAAGGAAACAATTTTGTAGTCTTAAACATCACATTGAGCAAACGTTAAAGGTCATTTGGTTTAAGCAGGAAAACATCACAAACAACGTTTTCTCTAATCCTCTTTCATCAGATGTACGCCTTAAGTTAGAAGTCAAAAAGATTTTGAAAGAGGAAATTGAACCTCGTGTGAAAGATATCAACTTATGTTTTGAGTACTTTGAAAAACATCTTGTAACTGAAATGAGAGAAGATCTAAAGTACGTTCACTCTCTTGAAGACGAATTTGATGAAAAATGCTTAATTCCAGACATTCAAAAAGAATTTTTCACAAATCAAATAGAGTCGTTCAAGTCAGCATCTGTCAGCCATGAGTATGAGAATGAGAATTTTGAACAAACATCTTCCTTGAAATCTGAAAATCTTTGTCTCAAAAAGAAAATCACCGACCTTTCAAAAGAAGCAGCTGATGTCAAAGAAGAATTGTCAAAAAGAACAGCTTAGTTTGAGAAACATCTTGCAAAACTCGAAGCACAAAGTATCTCTTTCCAACTTAAACTGCAAGAGAAGAATGAGAAAATGTCTTCTGAAAACTCTTTGACATCAGTGCTTAAAGAAAAAGAAAAGATTTTTGTAGAAAATTGTGATGATACCAATATCAAGTTTGATTTCGACGAACTTGATACAAAAAATCTTGAATTGGAACATACTGTGGCATCATTACAAAAAGAAAATGAGCATTTGAAACAGACTTACAAAAACTTGTTTGATTCAATCAAGCGGTTAAGAGTTCAGAATCAAACTTCAAACAAATCTGACTCTCAGATCACACCAAATAATGTTTTTGAAAAAGAAAAATCTGTGCTTCAAAAGAAAATTGTTGAATTGGAAAAAACGATTGCACAACAAACCAAGGATTTTGGTGATGCCAAAAATGATTTTTCATTCGAAACCGACAAATATGAAAAATATTTTGCACATCTTGAAAATCAAAATGCTTCTTTGCAAGAAAAACTGGCATCATCAGATCATCTTTCTCTTCAAAAAGAATACAATGATTTGAGTACGTCATACAATGCCTTAAAAGCAAAGTTTGATGTTCTTAACCGGTCAAAAGGAAAATCTCAAGTTTCAAACGAGTCTAAACCACAAGTAAGTGTTTCGGAGAAGGTTTACACGGGTGAATCTTCCAAACCGTTTTCGAAAAAGGTTTCTTAGTTTACAACCTATTCTTTGCAAAAAGGAAGGAAATTTTCAAAGAGACCTAATTTTTCTGAAACATTTACTCCTCAAAAGGTTTCAAATGCATGTGCTCATAAAGAAAAGAATCAAGGGTTTCAAACTCCATACTCTCGTTTTACTCCGGTAAAGCCAGTGTGGAAACCAAAGCAAAGCCGTTCAAAACGTTTGCAATATCCATACTCTAAAATGCTTCCGCTACAACAAAGGAATGGCTATGCTTGGAAAAATCCTAATTCTGGAAGGTTTCCATTCATCTCAAAAACAAATTTTCGAAATGAAACGCCGAGTTTCAACAATGGATGGAAAACTTCTTCTTCAAGTTTTAAAACTCCAAGAGAGACACCGAGTTTCTCAAACAACTTTCAAAAGCAAAAGAGTTTTAAATCACCATTGATTCCACGAGCTTTATTTCAAAATGAAACACCGGTTTTCAGTCCTCGTTGGAATTCAACTTCTTTGTCTCGGATTGACACAACTTTCAAATGGATTTCAAAATATGGTAAACCCGTTGGCACCGTGCTTAAATGGGTTCCAAAAGTTGTTGTCTAATCTAAAAACATAATGACTTCTTAGTACTTCAGCTAAGGACTCGTTTTTCAAAGAAAGGAAAGTGCTTAAATCAAAACAAAGGTTTTTCATATTCTTTGAGCACTTATCCTAAAAACATTATGGCTTATGCACCCATAACAGTGTATAATCCGCGATTTTCAAAGAAAGGACTCTGTTGTACATTTATGTGCAACAAACCTAAAAGAAAAGAAGACTTCACACCAAAAAGCTTATCAAAGTCTTCTTAATTTTTGAGCAAAATTTTGAATAATGTATCAAAAGGTTTTCAAAACTTTTCATGATGTAGCTCAAGATATTACTCCCTCAAATCCTTAAAAGTTTAATTAAATCAAAATGTTCTATTTTTGAGGGGGAGTAATATAAAGTTGTTCCAAAAAGATCATGCTTAAAGGAAACAAATACGGAATTAACCAACATCCGTTTCTCCCATAAGCTATCCAAATAGAAAAGGTTTTAATCAATTGGTATAAAAAATACCATGGATATGATATTTTTGAGGGGGAGAAGACGTGATTAAAATGTGATCAATGTGTTTAAGATTGTGGTTGAATCTCGTGCGAGCTCGACTCATAAATGACCCAAGAATTGACGAAACAACAAAAGTTAGTAATCGAAAAGACTTATCCTCGACGGGTAATAACATCAAGTTAGTTACTAGAGCTAGTTGTCACCTAAAAGCTGAAAATGGAACTCTTTAACTAGCCACGTAAGCGTGTCTCGAAAAGGATTTGTCTTAGTAGAAATGTACCGTTTCGAGAAACTTTCTGTGAACTTGACCAGGCCGGGTAATAACTTCAAGCTAGTCTAACTAGTGATGTAAGCGTGTCTCGAATCGGTCATGTTCATTGAAAGTGGATCTATTCAAAAGTGCAAACTCCTCATGCATGTGCAAATTTCTTAATATTCCATGAGCACATGTGAAGGGGGAGTCCTTCAAATGAAATGCAAAACTCTCGAAGTGTTAACAAAGTATGCTTTTTTTATCATAAACACTTTGAGAGATTTTCATAAATGGTTTCATGGCAATTATAGGATAGTCATGGAGTTATAAGGTGATTAAGGTTAGGAAAAACCGTCCTATGATCCGCCAGAGCCGGAGGGATCTACCCAAGGACAATTCCAATAGATTAGAATTAGAAGTCCTTAGGTATGATTTGAAAAAAGGAGAATAGAATGAAAGGAGAAAGAAGGGGTTGAAGAATTAAAAAGAAAAGCAAATGAAAGGGTGAAAAGAAATAGCCCTCCATATGTTCAACCTTAGGGCAGACACCGGGTTCAACTCATATGCTACTGGTTGTTACTAAGGTGACACTGGTATTGAAGATAAAGACGTCATGGACCCAGTGACGCACTGCACTTAACCTTCTAGCCACTCGAGTATCTCTCAAAAGGTACTTGTTTCATTCTCACGGGGAACCAGTGTAATCTATCGACTTATCTCTTAGAGATGGTTGATATTGAAGCAGAAGACACCTCCCTAGTCTCCGCATAGGAAAACCAAATTATGCACTTATCGAGTCTAGAGCCATGAGATTCATTAAAAAATCTCTTAGGATACACTTCCTATGAATACACTTGTGTTCGCCAAAAAGGACACAAGTTGTAAGAGTCTTTATGAGATCTATGGATCTTGCCTTATCTTTCATGATGGTTACTATGTTCCAAAACGGTCTACAGTTGTGGGGTGATCTCCAGCAACTCACCTGAATCATTGATGTACTTCGGTGGATCTAGTAAGCCCTTTCAGGGGTATCTGATTCAGGAACGGCCTTGGTAAGGGTTAGAAGGAGTCTTCACACTATGCTGTTGACGATCTCTAATTCCGAACCTGTAAGTACCGGTTGATTTATTGCTAACTGTTTTATGCAGGTACTCATAAATGTTCCTTGGAGAAAGACCGTTACCATCACTCAAAAATCCACATGCTCATACCCTGCAAAGCTCTCTTCAAAGATCAAAGCAAAGCAAAGTTCAGAACGTTTCTAAGTCAAAGTCAAAGAATCTTCAAACTAAAGAAACAAAGATTAAAGTCAAAGAGAAGAGAACTTCATAAAGATTCAAAGCCAAACAAAGTATGAGCATGTTGGAAAAGACGTAAAGACAATAGAGTAAAGATGTTGATCAAAGGCAAGAAAGATCACAAAGCATGATTGGAACAAAGAAACTAGCAAAACTATTACACAAGGACTCAAAGTTCAAGAGAACAAGCTTCAAATATCAAAGATCAAAGTCACAAAAGAGAGATCTCAATGATCACCCTTAGGGGGAGATTGTTAGCATTAGAAGTGTTTATCATTTATGAAATCAAAGTGAGATCTCAATGATCGTCCCTTAGGGGGATATTGTTAGGATTAAAAGTGACGATCGTTATTGAGTCAAATAGTTAGTTAAATATATTCATGTAATAGTTAGTAAAGTGCTAGTTCATTAAGTTTAAGTAAAAGCCTTAATGGCTTGGCCCAAAAGAAGGCCCATGAGAAAGCCCATGGTGGCTTATGTATAAGTATAAATACCCCTCCTAAGCTTGTTAGGAAGGGTGGGAGTTCATGCTTATTCAAGGTTTATTTTACACATAGTGCTCTCCACCTCTCTCTCTACTTTCTCTCTCTAGATCTTCCATCTCTCTCTAACAGCATATTCATAAGTGATAAAGATAGATCTACGGTATTATAGACTGAAAAGTCATCCATTAATACCTCCATGGTTTTCCCGATCATGTCGAAAAAGATAGACATCATGCACCTCTGGAACGTGCCTGGTGCATTACATAAGCCGAAAGGCATACGTATGTAAGCAAAAGTTCCGTAAGGGCATGTGAAGGTAGTCTTCTCTTGATCCTGTGGATCAATGGGGATTTGGAAGTAACCCGAAAAACCATCGAGGAAGTAGTAGTATTCATTCCCCGCAAGTCTTTCGAGCATCTGGTCCATAAAAGGGAGAGGAAAATGGTCTTTACGGGTGGCTTCATTCAACTTTCGATAGTCAATACATACTCGCCAACCCGTGACCAAACGAGTTGGAATCAACTCGTTTTCCTCATTGGTGACAACGGTAATGCCACCCTTTTTAGGAACACAATGAATTAGGCTAACCCAAGGACTGTCAGATATAGGATAAATCACTCCCGCATCAAGAAGTTTTAGAACCTCTTGTTTGATAACTTCGTGGATTTTGGGATTTACCCTTCTCCGTTATTGCACTGCTGGCTTAAAGTCATCCTCCATTAAGATTTTATGAGTACAAAAGTCCGGGCTTATGCCCTTAATGTCGGAGAGTTTCCAAGCAATTGCTTGCTTGTGTGACTTAAGAACCTTTAGGAGTGCTGCCTTTTTCTCATCTTTTAAGTCTTTAGCAATAATGACGGGTAATTTATCATCACCCTCCAGAAATGCATATTCTAGATGAGGAGGCAAGTCCTTGAGCTCAACCTCGGGAAAGTCTTCAGTTATTTCAACATTTTTGACTTCCTCTTTATGAAGTATTTTTGGAGACGGAGAGGTTGAAGGATCGTCATTTAACAATCTTTCAAGAAGAAGAATGTCCCCCTCCGGGTCAAGATAGTTTTCATCAATCCCATGTGGGATTGAGCTATCCTGAGCAAGAAAAGCCTCGACCTCTTCCAGAAGGAAGTCACCTCCCTCAAACGGAGTGAGAGAAGGGAAAGAGTCGGAAATGATAGGATCAGTAGAAAGAGTGGTACTGCCACTGGCTGAGAAACCAAGGACTTCTTGAGAAGACTCCTCAGACGCAACATCGATGATGTTAATTCGGTTAACCGTTTCAGCGTCATAGTTGGAGGAGTATCTTGAAGTCTGATCAAGATTGAATGTGATGGCTTCACCACCAACACGTAGAGTGATTTCTTCTTCGAATACATCGATTAGAGCACGACCCGTTCTTAAGAATCCCCTCCCGAGAATGAGAGGAACTCTTGGGTCAGCATCGAAATCAACAATCACGAAATCTGCCGGAAAATGGAACTTTCCTACTTTCACGAAGATATCTTCGGCAATGCCGAGAGGACGAGATATAGTACGGTCTGCAAGCTCGAGAGTCATGCAGGTATGAGTGAGAGCAGGAAGAGAGAGTCTTTTCCAGACTGTGTAAGGCATCAGCTTAATGCTTGCACCGAGATCGGCCAAGGCAAAGCATTCAACCATCCCAGGGAAAATACAAGTGATGAGGCGAAAAATGATCCGTTTTTAGGGGGTCATTTAAGCCCGAATCCGACTTTATTTGATCAAATATTGCCCTAAATCGTTCCTTTTGTGATTTTAGGTACTTGGAGAGTGAATTCTGGAAAAGAAGCCATTTTCGACGTTTTTGGAGCATAAAAGTGAAGAAAACGGCAAAGTACCAATTTTCCATGCTGAAGACACTAGGTGACGGCGTCAAGAGTTACACCCTGATAGCGTCAGACATGAAGAATAAAATACCGTAGGTGGTGACGGCGTCAAAAGTCATCATGACGGCGTCAAAGTGCCAAGAATAAAATACCGTGGTTGGTGACGGCGTCACATAGGCCGTCATAAGTAGATCAAGGCCGTCCGAGGAAGTATTTGGCGGCGAGGTGACGGCGTCACATGGTTGTCTTGACGCCGTCAGCCTAGTTTTCCTATATATAGTTTTCTAGTTTTTTCATTAAAAAGAGAGAAGTTTTGGTGAAACCCTAAATACGAATTTGGTGTATCTTTTACAGGTTTTTCAAGGGTTCCAAACCCTTGATACCTTGCATTGTAATTGAGATAAGTTTTCTTTTAATTCAATCAATATGTCTATGTGTTGGTTGTTTATCTCTTATTCTTGTCTCAATTCCATTATGCTAGGCTAGATCTCTTTTGTGTTTGCTTAGATCTAATGAAACCTAGATGTTGATTATGTGTTGATTACTTATCTATTCTTGTTTTGGATGAATGATTTTATATGTTAGGCTTAAGAAAACTGGCAGATCTCCAAATGGTAACATGCTTGAACGTCTTAAGAAACATGAACCGAGGCGTACTAGGTCTTTATTGGTTGTATTTAATGCATGAGCCACTGTTTACAATCCCTATAGTTGTGCTGGGTCATGGTGTAGGAGGAGATAAGAGCTCATAGAGTTGGGGAGTTATGTATGCTACCCCACGAATGGTATTAAGGAATACAATCCGTCATCCATACAAGTATAACAAGTAATTAACATGTAAAAGATATCTAGGGAGTAATGAAGTCTAAGTAAACACAATTTTCTCCATTACTGCTCACAACCTTAGTTTAATTAGTTTATTTTCATTTTTATTATTTTATTTTGATTATATATTAGTTTTGGGTTAGTTGAATAGCAACTAATTCCGCCCACTCTTCCAAAACCCGAGATTTTAATTGCTTTCTAAAAAATATAAAAACACAAAAATAATCATCCCTCATCTTTAGAACTAGTAATTAGGTTTTCTAATCCTAGCGACACTATTCCTAAGCTGAACGATCAATCCCCCGGTACTTGTCACTATACTATACTACAACGATCAGGTACACTGCCTGGTGGGGGTTGTAAGCTTCTCGAGATCCCTCGAGAGGTAAAGCAAGGTGCGATTCCCACGCATCAAGTTTTTGGCGCCGCAGCCCGGGGAATAGTTATTGTCTAGGTTAGAATTTCTTTTTATTAGGTCTACTTGCTAGATTCCTTTCTAGTAAGATTTTATTTTTATTTTTTAGGTCTTCTTTAGTCTATCTTATTTCTTTGTGCCTCTGCTAGTAAATTAACCTCATTGACTATTCCGTTGACCATTATGGAAAACGCGAATCCACCCCTTTCCCCTAGTGAAGTGGCTGTGTTACGTGAACAAATTGAGAGTGAGATTAGGGAGCTTAGAGAGCTTAATAGGTTGATTAAGATTGAACTCGAACATACATTTAGCGACCTAGCAACCGCCTTGTATTCAAATAAGGACCTAGGGCCTAATGATTTTGTGAGTATTGTTGAGAGACTTGAAGAGGAGGCAATGGATCCGAGGCTTAACGACTACTTTAATCTATACCCCACTAAGGAGGAGATTGCATATTATAATAATCTTATTGATAACCCGCGATCTCCTTTCACCATAATTGAACCTAAGATCAAGAGAGGCGATCCTAAGAATGCTAAGATACCATGTATGATTGGATATAAGCACATTAGCAATGCTTACATTGACTTTAAATCTCCAATCAATATTATGTCCTCAACGGTTTATAATGATATAGTGAACACAAGACTTGAACCTAGAAGGGATCCCAAGTACCCCGGTGGAGTTTGTAACTTTGTCGGGAGAGTTAAAGGTTTACGTGTCTTTGTTGGTAATTTCACTTTTGTCACCGACTTTATGATTGTGGAGGATCTTGCTAATGTTATTGATTGTCGATTATCCAATGTTGTGTTTGGCAAACCATTTGTTGAGGAGTCTAAGTTAGAATATGATGAGGTAGAAGGCACGATTCGATTTGCAAGTAACACCGATAGTATCACTTATAGGATGCCTAATAGGATGAAAGAATTTCGCTTTATATCTCGTTTTGATCAGGACAACGTTGGTGCTTTTGAGGATATTGATGAGGAGGATAAGAAAAAGGGCATGGACTATGTATGGGAAAAAAGGAGTCTTTACTACAAAGATTGCTTGGCCCTTGGACCAAGGTATAAGGTCGATGAAGAATTTGCCCAAATGATTATGGGGGCGATTGAGAAAAAGGTGATTGGTTTCTACAAGGAATATTTACAATCGGAGAGTGGAACCAATGATGAGATCACGTAGTAACCCATGACTTTGAGTCTAGCTACAAGACTCGTAAATAAAGAAAAGCGCTTCTTGGGAGGCAACCCATGTTTTGTGTGATTTTCATTTTATTTGTTTGATTGTTATTTGCTTCCGTATGCATGTTTTATTTTTATTGTTGGTTGATCATGTCTCTAAATTAAAATGTGGAAATACTTTACTATGTTGTTTGGCCTAGTCTTAACTTCAACCTAAAGGTACTTTTGCAAAAGATAAGTGTAAGGGGAAACCCCAAATATGTTTTTAAGAAACAAACCGATCATGATTCTCCACAATATTAAATGAACATGTATATTCGTATTTGTTAGAGTCAAATGCTTGTATTGAGTCATAGTGAAGTTTTGCAGGATTTTCCAGGAAGTAGGACAAAGTTTTTCCAGAAATTTTCCAGAAACTTAACATAAGAATTTCTGCAGGTCCATTCTGACGGCGTCAGAGTATTACTCTTGATGGCGTCAGGAGTTAAAAATCTGGAAATTTTACCGGTTTTGTTTTTCTAACGGAGTCTTATAGTTTTTGTGAATTATTAAGTTTTATAATCTCCAGGAGATCTGCAAACTTCATTCCACAAGCATTATATCTTACTTTGTTTTCTAGGATTTAGTAACTTATATAGGATGCTGCCGATTTTACGCGAGGTTGCCTTGTCTATTGTTGTCAGGATTTACAGGTTATGTATGACAAGAAGATGATTTATATTCTAGAAGGGAAGCTTTGATTGTTCATTTTCTTGGAGGAAGATTTAACCTGGCCAACCTATAATCCATACCAAGCGAATCAGGGGAGTATTTGATTTCATTCTCTTTACTTTTTCACTTTTACATTCTTTACTTGAACATTGGGGACAATGTTCATCTTAAGTGTAAGGGGAGGGTAAAAAGATGATACCTTACATATGCACTTTCGCTTGAGTTTGTTTTGTTTGATAGTAGATGTGTAATAAAACTATGAGAAATACTTGTTAGTGTAATTTTAGCACCAAATTTAAATTTTTTTACAACATTTAGGAGTGAAACTTTAGCCATAGCAAGCGTCTCATGGATAGGAGGTTGTATGACTAGCACATAACCGTATATTCAGAAAAATTTTCCACCCAAAAATGTGAGGTTCGCCTTTAGATTTGATAGGAAAAGCATTCATTATTGGTGCTTATGAGTGTACCGGTAGCATTTAGATTCTAGAACTTGCGTTAGTGATGCATCCCGAGACCGCTAGTGAGACTACATTCGTGTAGTAGGATTTACTACATGATAAGAGGCATTAGGATCACCCTTGTGTTAAACCCGTATTACGATTACTTGACCATTTAAGTCATACTACTTGGCTAGTTAAGTCAACTAATTTTTCCCACACCCTTTGCGTTGTGCTCATTTTTAGTACACGAAACCCCTAGTACACCCCTCTGAGCCTATCTTTTCGTTTCTAACTTTAAGCATTTTACTTAAAGGAAGAATTTGTTACACCCCACTTAAATGTACACCCAAATCGCCTTAGCCTTCCGTGTATGCGCTCATTTTTAGTGCATTATTGTTATTTGTTAAACCCTAAGTTAACTATCTAATTGGTTACATGGTTGCTAAGTCGAGTCATATCCTTGTACATATTGTTTTGGGACGATTGGGACTCATGGGTAAGTACTTATTTTATGGAGTAATGGGGAAGAACATAATATTATTACCCCCATATGTACGTTAATCTTAAAAGTGCTCCAAGTGTTTTGATTTTCTTAATTCGAGTCATTAGAATAGTTGAATGTAAAGTATGTAAAGATTCAAGTGTAAGGGGAATGCTCATACCCCTATGATGTATTATTTTGGATGGTAGGGTAAGAGTGTATGCAAAAAAAAAAAAAAAAAAAAAATAGAAAAGAAAAAGAGAAAAAACATACGGACTACCATCCCATTTTTATTCTATGTTCATTTTATGTTTTTGTTATTTTTCATTTATTAGCTTAAGTAGAGTCTAGTCTTGGCTTAGCAACGCCATATTGTACATGTAATTAACCAAGATTGTTAACTCGCCACCAGTAAAATTTCCTTTATCCAACAAAACCGTGTAATTCATATCCCTATACCTAACGTTACAACCCTTTAAAAGACCTCTTTGATAGTTTATCCTAGGTGCTTACGCCATGTGGTGGAGGTTTGATCCTTTCCCAAGCCTATGGTAATCTATTTTGCTATAACAGGTAGTGAGAGATATCTTCCATTTCCATAATGTTATATTACTTTATTACACCCGAGAGATGTGAGTATCTAAACACTATTTGTGAGGTGCTTGTGTATGACCTCCGTGCTTGTCTATTGGTCTTTAGTGGAACGATTATTTATTGTAATTACTTTTATATTAGTATTAAATGACCCCTAACTTGTATTTTGAGTAGAATAAAAGCTCATTTGCTTGAGGACAAGCACATCTCAAGTGTAAGGGTATATGATGAGGCGAAAAATGATCCGTTTTTAGGGGGTCATTTAAGCCCGAATCCGACTTTATTTGATCAAATATTGCCCTAAATCGTTCCTTTTGTGATTTTAGGTACTTGGAGAGTGAATTCTGGAAAAGAAGCCATTTTGGACGTTTTTGGAGCATAAAAGTGAAGAAAACGGCAAAGTACCAATTTTCCATGCTGAAGACACTAGGTGACGGCGTCAAGAGTTACACCCTGACGGCGTCAGACATGAATAATAAAATACCGTATGTGGTGACGGCGTCAAAAGTCATCATGACGGCGTCAAAGTGCCAAGAATAAAATACCGTGGTTGGTGACGGCGTCACATAGGCCGTCATAAGTAGATCAAGGCCGTCCGAGGAAGTATTTGGCGGCGAGGTGACGGCGTCACATGGTTGTCTTGACGCCGTCAGCCTAGTTTTCCTATATATAGTTTTCTAGTTTTTTCATTAAAAAGAGAGAAGTTTTGGTGAAACCCTAAAGACGAATTTGGTGTATCTTTTACAGGTTCTTCAAGGGTTCCAAACCCTTGATACCTTGCATTGTAATTGAGATAAGTTTTCTTTTAATTCAATCAATATGTCTATGTGTTGGTTGTTTATCTCTTGTTCTTGTCTCAATTCCATTATGCTAGGCTAGATCTCTTTTGTGTTTGCTTAGATCTAATGAAACCTAGATGTTGATTATGTGTTGATTACTTGTCTATTCTTGTTTTGGATGAATGATTTTATATGTTAGGCTTAAGAAAACTGGCAGATCTCCAAATGGTAACATGCTTGAACGTCTTAAGAAACATGAACCGAGGCGTACTAGGTCTTTATTGGTTGTATTTAATGCATGAGCCACTGTTTACAATCCCTATAGTTGTGCTGGGTCATGGTGTAGGAGGAGATAAGAGCTCATAGAGTTGGGGAGTTATGTATGCCACCCCACGAATGGTATTAAGGAATACAATCCGTCATCCATACAAGTATAACAAGTAATTAACATGTAAAAGATATCTAGGGAGTAATGAAGTCTAAGTAAACACAATTTTCTCCATTACTGCTCACAACCTTAGTTTAATTAGTTTATTTTCATTTTTATTATTTTATTTTGATTATATATTAGTTTTGGGTTAGTTGAATAGCAACTAATTCCGCCCACTCTTCCAAAACCCGAGATTTTAATTGCTTTCTAAAAAATATAAAAACACAAAAATAATCATCCCTCATCTTTAGAACTAGTAATTAGGTTTTCTAATCCTAGCGACACTATTCCTAAGCTAAACGATCAATCCCCCGGTACTTGTCACTATACTATACTACAACGATCAGGTACACTGCCTGGTGGGGGTTGTAAGCTTCTCGAGATCCCTCGAGAGGTAAAGCAAGGTGCGATTCCCACGCATCAACAAGGAATGAGAAATTTCCCGGGATCTCCAAGCTTTTCGGGAAGCTTTTTCAAGAGCACTGCTGAGCAATGCTCATTAAGTGGAGTTTTTGCCATCTCACAGAGTTTTTCTTTGTTGCTTATCAGATTTTTGATTGCTGAAGCAAACTTAGGCATGAGAAGAAGAGCATCCGCGAAGCTAATATCAAAGTGTAATTCTTGGAAAATTTGATAAAATTTTTCCATCTGATGATTAGCTCTTTCGCGGTTCTTTTGATCATTCAAACGTGAAGGATATGGAATTGAAGGCTTAGGATCATTCTTTGGAATTTCATCAGAACTCACAGGAGGATCAAATACAACTTTCGACTTACGAGTCGGGACCGGGACAACTTGAGGGTGGACGTTGTTGATACCTCCGTTATTAGTAGGAAGTACCGTGTCCGTGGTAACCTCAGGTTCACGTTCCGCTACCTTGGTAGGAGGAGAAGAAGAGGTAGAGGGAATCGAGGGTCCATTGTATGATACCCCACTTCGGGTAGTGATCGCTTTGACATCGCCCCTCGGGTTAGCGATCGTGTTGCTCGGTAGTGTACCCGGGCCCGAGGGTCGATCATTTAAAGACTTCTGAAGCTCAGAGATCTTGCTGATCAATAACCGATTCGTTTCCTCTTGTGCTTTCATGAATTGTTTTAGCATTTCATCGGAGGAAGACGAGGGTGGAACAACGTTTTGATTTTGATTAGGAAGATTTTGAACACGGTTGTTTTGAAAATTCCCTTGATTTTGATTGTTGTTACCCTGAAAATTGTTTCTCTGATTGAAATTACCCTGATTGTAATTCCCTTGATTTTGGTTTCTTTGAAAATTTCCTTGAAAACCTTGATTTTGATTGCCATTTTGAAAATTGTTTTGATTAAAATGACCTTGATTTTGGTTCGGGTTTTGGAAATTTGAGTTTTGACCTTGGTTAAAATTCTGATTCGAGTTACGGTTTTGATTCTGGTTAAAACCGGGAGGTCCGAGAAAATTGTTGGAACGATAGCTTAAGAGATTACGGTCCCCTTGTGGTTGGTAAGAATTACCCCCCATGTTGTAGGAACCGTGAGCAGCATAAACGTTCTCTTGAGGAAAACCAGCAGTAGCTGGACACTCGGAATAAAGATGTGGGCCCCCACAAGTTTCACAACTTCGGGCCACGGCTTTCACTTGTTGATTTTGAACCTGATTTTGCATCGTTTGGTTCATTCTCAACACAGCCGTAGAAATATCATCCATCTTTTTGGTAAGAGCAATTATTTCAAGAGATGATGATGAAGGAATAACTGATTTACACGACTCATCCCTCTCCGCAGAGGAATCCCAAAAGTTATGGTGGGCAGTCATGTTCTCAATTAAGTCATAGCATTCTTCGGGACGCCTTTTCATAAAGGTCCCACCAGCAGCAGCATTGAGAATATCCCGGTGCCTCAATGTCAGACCATTATAGAAGGTATCTATGATGGTAACTTGCAACATATTGTGGTTAGGGCACCGATCAATAGCTAGCTTATAACGTTCCCAAGCCTCAAAAAGAGACTCATCGGGACGTTGCCGGAAGTTGCTGATATCATTTCGTAACTTGGTAACCATGGAAGGTGGAAAATATTTTGCTAAAAACTTGGTTACCATTTCATCAAAGGTACGAATAGAATTCTTTGGGAGTCGGTCAAACCATGCAGTGGCATGATGAGTGAGAGAATAGGGGAAGAGATACAGCCGGAGGGCATCATCGGTTACACCATGCTGTTTCATGCTTTGGGTGACGGTAAGGTATTTATCAAGATGCTTGTTAGCATCGTCACCCGGTAATCCGTGAAATTGACACGAATTCTGGACTTGTTGGATCATGTGGTGCTTGAGGCCAAAGTCCGTAGCCTCAATAATGAGTGGTGCAATTGGCCCGCCCCTTCCCTGCATGGTAGGCTGGCACAGCTCCTCCATCGTTCGGAGATCGAGAGCTGGCTCATCCCTGGGAGGGTCAAGGGGTGGTAATGGTGGTGGAGGCCCATCGGCCATTTCGGTTTTTGGTTCTTCAATAACAGTACGTAGCTCGGGTACGTTTTTCCGATTTTTTCGCTTTGTTTGTGACTGAGTGCGCATGCACTAAAAACAATTTTTCAAAACAAAATCGAGGCAAAACCACAGTGAACTTAAACCAATAATCACAAGTGAATGGCTTCTTTAAAAAAGGTACACCACTCACAGGGATACAAAGGCAAGTTTTAATCTTAAGTTTGGGAACTTATTATGTCCACACCCCCAGTTGGTAGGTGTTCAGCCTTGGTTTGCGGTGGTAAGATTTTATGTATTTATTAATTTGAAAAACTGTTTTAGGCTTATGGGTGTGTGTGCAGAAAACTTTGGGAATTATATTTTTGGAACTGATTCGTTAACCAAAATCGTTCTTTTTAAGATTACTCGCATGCTGGTGGGAGGAAAGAATGGATTCCTCTTCAGTTCACAATTTAATGTCAGAACTTACCTTAAACCAACTGTTTCAGGTTGTAATCTTAAAGAAAACGAAGTAATTTAACTTCACAGTTTGTTTTGTTGTTTTTGATTTTTTTGGTGTTGTTAACACTTCATGAACTTTTTTTTTGATATGATTATATTTTTACAAAAACTTTTTACAAATTTGTGTGAAATTTGTACAGGGAGGGTTTTGAAAACCACTAAACTTAAAACGATTTTAAAAACACGCAACAACCTCCCCGGCAGCGGCGCCAAAAATTTGATTGGTCTCGTAACGGTCAGATATTATTGACCAAGGTCAATAAGTCAATGACAGCCTCGTTCCAATTCTCCGGTGATAGTATAGTGTTTCCCCGGGTCGTTAAGTCCCAGCGAGATTGAAATGGTGCTTTGGAAATCGTTTAGGAATGAGTGACACTGAGGACAGTAGCCAAGATGATTGGGAATTGATTTTGCTACTGATATTTTGGTATTTACATAATGATATAATATTCACAAGTAACAGATATACATATATATGCACAAATTCACAATTAAGGATCAGGTAACAGACAGAAAAGTGGGTTTTGATAAATTACAAACTACAGGGGGTGCAAGTGAACTTTTGAAATCTTAAAATTAAAAAGAAATTTGAAAATGAGAATGAAATTATAAAAATGATTATTTTAATATTTAAATATTATTTAATTAATAAAACTATTTACCTAATTTAAATCTAATTTAAATTAACTAAAAATGAGAAAGATTACAAATTAAACTAAAAATTTGCAAAACTAATTTCTAAACTTAAAAATGAACTTGAAGAAAGTATAAAAAATAAAAATAAATATTTTTGTCTTTTTATGAGTTTTCTATTAATTAAAAACTAATTATATTAATTAAACTAATTAGATTATTTTAAATTACCAATAATACTAAATTAACTTAGAAAATTATGGAAAAATTTATAAAACTAATTAACCATCACAGGAATCCTACAAAATTATAAAAACTTCTAAAAAGTATATTTAGGCTATTTTACTAATTATTTACCTCTTAATTAATTTAAATCTAATTTAAATGATTAAAATAAGAAAATTGGAAAATGAACAGTAGAAACTAAAAATATATTTTCTAAAAGTCTTAACTAATTTATAAAACCTAGGAAAAATATAAAAACCTACTATTGTTAATAAAAATTTAAGAAAACTAATTAATTACTAATATTACTTATTTAATTATTTAAACTACTTTTAAATCTAATAAATAGTAAACTGATTAGGAAAAATCTAAGAAAATTATTTTAAATACTTAAAGGTACTAGAAAATTAAGAAAATTATAAAAATGGAAAAGTGCTTATAAATAAGCTGAAATGAAAAATGAAATAGATAGATTCTATTAAATAGAAGCTATCACTATTTTTATGTTTGGTTTTTTTGGAGTTTTTCTTTTTGACAGCTAAATATAAGATGAAAATAGGAAACTTTTGTGAAACAACTTTTCTTTTAGCTTAAAAATAAGCTGTGTGCACCCCCTTATCCAAAACAGTTTGACTTTCTTTGACTGAGTAGGCAAATAAGCTCAAATGAGTATATGTGGGGTCCACTGATGTTAATTAAGGTATAAATAAGTTACTTGGACTTAAATAAGCTAAAAACAACAAGCTATGACCACTGATAAGCTAATAAGCAACAAAATAAGCACTTGATACTTTGAGCTAAACTCAGAAATGGGACAATCTTAAGCAATGAATCTAGGTGGGGTCCACTGGTTCCTAGGTCAAACTATTGGTCAAGGCTTGTAGCCTGGTAGGAGGGGGGTGGGGGGTTGGGAAAACCCAAGTTGGATCACTGGGACCCACTGAGGTGGCCTACAACAGCCACCAAAGGTGGTGGTGTTGTGGTGGTCTGCTGGTGCAGGGGAGGTCAGTCCCCCTGCAAGTGAATTTGGAGGTGTGTGGAGCCCACACAAAAAATCACAAAAATAAAACAAGGGTGGGAATCAAAAGTTAAGCCGAGGGGCTTTAATTAGAACCAAGTTTCAGCCCTTGAATCCAATCACAAAATTCTAATTAATTCTCACCATTTTGGGAAAAATCTGAAAGATGCAAATTGACTTTTTAATGAAAACTTAGAACTTTGACTTTTCTGAGTTTTGATCCTTCCTAACTAACTGATTCTGGTATAATAAGGTGTAATAAGGCTTACTTAAGCTGTTCTAACCACTTTTGAATGAATCATGAAGGTTTTGGACTCAAAACTTTAAACAGTGAACTGAGCTTATGAATTAAAGATGAATTTGACTTTTTCACTTAATCACCTACTGTTTTTATGCTTTCAACTTCCAAATAAGACCTAAAGTGTGATGTCTAAACCATTTTTATCCTATGAAACTCACAATAACACAGCTAAGCATGCAAATCCAAACACCCCTATATTACACTGTTGCAATGGTTTTTCAAAGCAATTCACTGATTTAACTCTAGAAACAGAATGAAAACAATCTAATGAGATCTAATACACATAAATAAGCATGCATGAACAGTTAATAAGCTGAGATTATAGAAATTATGAAAAATCAGAAGTATGGCTTGCTTCATGCCATCCAAGCCAAGAAGTACCAGAACTAGAACCACCTATAGAGTCTCCAAAGACTCACTAATACCCAAATGCATTCCTTGCTTCCTCTGCTTCCATCTTCTTCATCAGCAACCTGTTTTTTTTTTATTTTCTTTTGATTTTTCTTATTTTTTTTATATTTTCTATTTGTGATACTAAACTGCTTTTGAATGTATCTAAAAGCTTTTAGAAGCTTTCTGGGAGCTTAAGTGTCCTATTTCAGTCCATAACAACTCAATCAAACAACTTTAAATCAGGAATGAAATTATTAATGAAAATTTGCACAATGTAAGATATAAAAGGAAACTTAAAATTGATACTTAAAAAGATTTCACAATACACTGATAATACTTGAAACAAGGCTTGAAAGCTTAAAAATACAATGAAACTAAGAAAATTAACTAAACGATTTAAAATTAACTAAAATTACACTAACTAACTTCTTCTTGGACTTCTCTTCATTATATAGGCCACCATTAGGGTTCCATTGAGTCTCTGAGCAAATCCCACTCTTAATCTGAGCCATTGGATGATAGAAACGCCTTAATCTTGTGCCACGTGTTTTGGCGGGAAAGGTTTATTTTGCAATTTGCTTCTGATAATACCACTTTGAGGGGGAAGCATTAAATGCTGTTGGATTATTAGGTGAAAGTGGTGGTTTGGGCGGTGGATTGGACAGGGATGGTGGGGTGGTGGTGATGGGATGGCTGCAAGTGGTGTGGGGGAGGGAAAGGGGTAGGGGTGGTGTTGGTTTGACGGTTTGACCAAGGGGTCAAACGTTGACCCCGTTTTATTAGTAAAAGGTGTGG
Source organism: Artemisia argyi (assembly GCA_030686995.1). NCBI lineage: Eukaryota > Viridiplantae > Streptophyta > Magnoliopsida > Asterales > Asteraceae > Artemisia > Artemisia argyi. Next base: position 132,422,644 of record CM060689.1, read on the forward strand.
GTGGGCTATTTTGTGGATTGGGCTAAATTAAGGAAGGTGGGATTTTGTTTATTGGATTGGACTTGGATTGGATTGGAATACTATTAAGGGTCCGGTTTAGGTTTTAGTTATCACAAGGACCTTTTTTGTAATTTAGCCGAAAGTTGGAGGGTGAGTTTTGGCAATCTTCCAAAGTTTCCATAAGGTTTTTTTATGCCATATGATGAATAGTATGAGGATCAAAGTTGACTTTTCCATTTTAACTTTCTCAGGGACTAAATCTGCCAAACTTTCAAACTTCAGGGACCAATTGTGTAATTTCACCAAACTTTTCCACCAAGGACCAATCCTGCCATATATGAGAAGTGCAAGGACAAAATTTGTTTTTCTCAAAGTTTTAAATATCCCAGGGACCATTTTTGATAATTTTCCAAACTTCAGGGACTAAACTTGACATTTTGTGAAACTTTGCACCAAAGGACTAATTGTGTAACTTTTTGATTTAAAAGGACCTTTGGTGACTTTTTCAAGTTTTTAGAACAACCAGGGACTAGATTTGACAACATTTGAAAGTTGAGGGACTGAAACTGCCAATTTTGTAAACTTTGTACGTTTTTCATCTGTTTTTGATTGTTTTGCATTTGAAACATGTAAAACACTTTCCTGAGATATTTTTACTATTTTGATTCAATATTGAGTGTTTTTAGATGTTTTGGCAGCTCAGAAAAGGTAAAAATGATGAGTATTTACACACTCATCACTTATAATTCTTGTTTCCTATTGTCTCTTGTTTAATTGAATGATATCGATGTTAGGCTTAAGAAAACTGGCAGACTTCCAATTGGTAACTTGCTTGAACATCTTAAGAAACATGAACCGATGTGTACTAAGTTTTTATGGTTGTATTTAATGCATGAGCGAATTCTAGTGATCCCATGTTAGGAGCTTCTTAGCCGGCTTGACATAGGAGTGAAGTAGGAGCTTATAGGATTGGGGAAGTAAGTACGCCACCCCATGAATGGTATTAAGGAATACAACCCGTCAATTAAAGCAAGGTGTGACAATTCAATAGGTAGAATTGGATAGCTAGTAAGGAGTAACATATCATAGGTAGACATGCTTCACTTATCTTGTAGAACCTTAGTTTACTTTTCTTGTTAATTAGTTTAATTAGTAGCTTTTGGGTTAGTTGATTAGCAACTAATTCCGCCCCTCCTTCCAATACCCGAGATTTTTACTTGCTTTTCATAAAATATAAAAATACAAAAAGAATCATCCTTCACCTTTAGACCTAGTTAGATTAATTTTAATCCTAACGACACTATTCCTGAGTTGAACGATCAATCCCCCGGTACTTGTCACTATACTATACTACAATGATCAGGTACACTGCCTGGTGGGGGTTGTAAGCTTCTCAAGATCCCTTGAGAGGTAAAGCCTGGTGCAATTCCCACGCATCAAATTCCCTACCGAAAACAACCTCCGGTTCATCAGAATTGCAATAATCAAGAACAACAAAGTCAACCTTAAAAATGTGTCCATGAATGTTCACTTTCACATCCTTAACCTTCTTACTTCCGTAATCCTCATAATCTAACCTAACATAGCCAAGTTTGTCCAAAACATCTTCCGTTATGTAGTTGTCCCAATATTCCATATTAAGTTCCGCATCCCAAGCCTTGATCCCCTCCACCGCACAAGGTGTAGAATACCTCATGTGTGGGGCATCATACTTCTTAGAAGGAGCTCTTGTGAAAACAACCACCTTTTCCTTAGGTTCCTTAGGCAAAAAAACATCATTCTCCCCAACTACTTTTCCATTTTCCAAATCCGCTTTCGCTTTCTCCAACATGCTTTCCAATTTCTCCAAAGAATCACCCGAATCTTTGAACATATCCTCTAAATTCCTTAAATACTCCGAAATTTGACTCAAACTCTCCATTTCACTAAAGCAATTACTAACTATAACATAACCATCAATAAGACAACCAAATCATTAGCATTGGGGTTAGTCATAATCAAAAGTAAAATTTAAAATGAAACCATACCTAATAAATTAACAAACTAAAGCTATAAAAACACAAAAACAACTCAAAATAAAAATTTCAAAAAATAAATCCGAGGCGAGAAACCGTTCGGTTTCACATCTAACCGATCGGTTGGATCAAACACCAAAACTAACCAGATCGGTTACGGGTTGTAACCGATCGGTTTATTTGAACTTATTTTTTTTTATATATTTTAAAACTAAACTTAAAAAAATAATAATAATAATATTACTTTAATTCTAATAACTCAATTAAATTTAAACTATATTTATTATATTCTAAAATCTCAATTAATTAAAAATATAAAAGAAAACTTTAATTATTAAAAACTTATAAAAACTTTTCATTATCCTAACATAAAATAACTAATTAATGTTATTAACTTAATTAACCATTTACTTAATACCTTAATTACTAATCATAAAACTTAATTAAAACTTTCAATTAATGAAAATTAACTAAAACCATTAAAACTAATCATAACTAATTAACTACATTAAATAACTAGTCATAAAAACAATAAACATAAAATAAAAACAAAAATAAAAAAAAATCTTAAAATTTACCGAGCCAAACAACCATTTGGTTGGAAATCCAACTGATCGGTTAGTAATTTTAATTTTTTAATTTAATTTTATTTTATTTAATTTTTTTTTACCAATTTAAATTTTATGAAAAACAAACTAAAAAAAAACTAAGAAATCTAATTAAATCCCCGGCAACGGCGCCAAAAACTAGATGTGCTAGATGTGTGTACATGTTTTAAAATTTATAAACACGCTTATCCGATTAACTATTTAACACATACGAGCAAGTATACTCGTCCGTTTTAGTAAAGGTGGGTAAGTCGAGATCGTCCCAAGGGATTTATGTATCAAAGTATTATAAAAATAAGTTTGTAAACAAGGGTTGTCAATCCTTATTATCGAAAATTTAAATATTCAAGAAATGATATAACTAAAACATATACTTGTGTGAAATGCCACAATTAATCAATTGGAGTATTCATGTTAAGCTTGGCGTAAACTTGTTATGATGCACAACTTTTATATGAATGACTAAAAATCAATGGTGTTTATCATGTTAAACCATTACTAGAATTCAATCATCTAGTTATTTCCTTTCGGCCTAAGATAACTAGAATAATAATTCCATTAACACAATGTTGTTTAAAAGCAATTCTTTACTTATGAATTCCTACGAATCCTTTCGGCCTAATTTCGTGATGAAATCTTCTCAAATCCATTTTAAAGAGTAAACATGATGCTCGTCACACACCATATTCCATACTAATTCGTGCACTAACTTTTTGGAATAAAAACATTTAGAAAACCCTTTCAACCAATATTCCCCAAAGATTGTTTTTATCAACAAATTAAGCAAGATTAGATATTATCTCAACAAACTCATAAATTAAGAAGAGTTTTCATGCATCACCTTTTTAAAATAAAGAATACTCCATGACTAACTACATCATTCACACAAGTATAAACCAAATCACTTCATATCAATTATATTAAAACACAAGTAGTAAACAAAACATTCATTAAATTCAAAGTAACAAGTGTTCATTGTAAGTAACAAGGTGTACCTAGCTTGAGAATTACAAGAACTAAAACCGTGGAACTATAGCAACCACACGCCTCCAATCGACTACCAAATACAATAAACAACTCCACACACTTAACCAAACTATTGAGACTTTAACTCAAAGTTTCCCTGGACGTTTTTACTGCTGTAGCAACCTTTTGGGTGAGAAATATTAAGATAGTAATAACTTGGTGTAAGTTATTACTAAAGATTTTGTGGTACACTTTTGTTGTAGGTTTAGATATGCTTATATAGCCTCCAAACACTTAATCTCCAAGCTAAAAACGTCCCCTAAGAAGTTATTAGTGAGAAATGATCAGCCATCCATGATAATGAGGAGTAAAAACATCATTAAATGCAATCTTGTAAAAACAATCATCATCCAACCGATCGGTTGGTTCTTTAGGTTCATTCCAACCGAATCGGTTGCAGGCTCCAACCGATAGGTTGGATTAAACTTGTAACCAACGTTTGTTTTTTTTCTTTATCGTTCTTAGTCGCATGCATTCTCCTCCACTTTGGCTCTAATTCCTTTCATAGAACTTGATATTATCTTGACATATGAATGTAGAAATCTTGAATCTATCAAATCCTTGAGTCCTTGTGTGATTCTTCACTCGTTTCCTTCTCGAAAATCTCCAATTATATCTCTTCACTTCATTTCTTCATCTTTTCATCACTTTTTCCTGTTTTTGGATACATTTTCTTGTACAAACACTTTTCCATAATTAAGTAACAAATACGTACAAATATGGCCAAATATGATGCATAAAACATACATAAAAACATGTATAATTTACGTGTTATCATTCACTGATGATAAATTCCACGGACATCTCACCATCTTCATTACTTGAGAGATCTACGGTAGCATAGAATTCTAGAATGAACCTAGGACAAATTGGCTCATCAATATCTAGGAGACAATCAAAGTTGATGCTAGCTAATACTTGGCGAATTGAGTTTCCTTCTAGGAAGGATGGATCAATGGTTCTTCCCTCGTGGACATAACGCTTTTCTAACCCCTTAAAGACATTGACTCGGTGTGGAGTAAGACCTTTGGTCATATGGTGTTTGGGTAGATACTTGAGGGTGCCTTTGTGATCGGAGTATGTTGCGGGAGGCATGTTGATTCCTAGAAAACAAGAGATTTTATATTTTAGTTAAGATTAATGACTTTTACAATGTAGATGTTCTAAGGTGTTCTTATATGCTAACAATGTGGAGATGTGGTTATCTTGACTCTTTTTAATGCTTAAAACATTTTATAATGCAAGTTTTTGTTATAAAACAAAAGATAACCCAAATGCTCCTAATTTAGTGTAGCTTCAATTGAATATACCCAAAAACACATATTGGTTATGTGTCCTCTTTAGCATTCAAGAGATGTTATGCACATGATGTTTTCATAATGTTTTTCATTTTTTTTAACAATGTGGTGAAAGGTTATGATGCGTGGGAATTGCACCAGGCTTTACCTCTCGAGGGATCTCGAGAAGCTTACAACCCCCACCAAGCAGTGTACCTGATCGTTGTAGTATAGTATAGTGACAAGTATCGGGGAATTGATCGTTCAACTCAGGAATAGTGTCGCTAGGATTAGAAAGCCTAAGAACTAGGTCTAGAGGTGAGGGATGATTCTTTTTGTATTTTTATATTTTTATGAAAGCAAGTAAAATCTCGGTTTTTGGAAGAGTGGCGGGAATTAGTTGCTAGTCAACTAACCCAATAACTACGATGCAATCAAAATAAAATAAAAAAAATGAAAATAAAGCTAACTACTAATGTGGTGTGGACAATAGATGGGAGAATTGTGTTTACTTAGATTTCACTATTCCCTAGATATCTTTTACAGGTTAATTACTTGTTACAGTTGCGTGGATGACGGGTTATATTCCTTAATACCAATCATGGGGTGGCGTACTTACTTCCCCAATTCTATAAGCTCCTACTTCACTCCTATGTCGAGCCTGCAAGAAGCTCCTAACATGGGATCACTAGAATTCGCTCATGCATTAAATACAACCATAAAAACCTAGTACACATCGGTTCATGTTTCTTACGACGTTCAAGCAAGTTACACAATGGAGATCTGCCAGTTTTCTTAAGCCTAACATTGAAATCATTCATCCATTACAACTATAAACAAGCAATCAACCTATAATCAACATCTAGGTTTCATTACATCTAAGCAAACACACAAGAGATCTAGCCTAGCATGTTAAAATTAAGACAAGCGTAAGATATATTCAAACAACACATAGACATATTGAATGAATTGAAAGGATACTTATCTCAATTGAACATGAAGGGTTTCAAGGGGTGAAAACCCTTGAAAATACTGTAAAAGTCGTGTTAGGATTTATTAGGTTCGACCCTAAAGTTCTCCTCTCAAGTTACACCCTAATGAATGAAAATTAGAAAAGTATATATAGATTTAATGAGGTGATGGCGTCAAGACGAAAGTTCTGACGCCGTCATCTCACCGCCAAAAATCTTCTCGGTTATCCTTGATCCAGATCTGACGCCGTCATGTGTATTTCTGCTATGGGCAGTCACCACTTTTACTCTTGACGCCCTTGTTCTGACGCCGTCACATTTTCTCTGGGCCGCCAAAAAAATTTCTCTTGACGCCGTCATAAAATCCTTCTTGACGCCGTCAGGTACTGTTCCCAGCAAGGAAAATTAAGACTTTGCCGTTTTCTTCACTTTTATGCTCCAAAAACGTCCAAAATGCTTCTTTTTCCAGAATTCACTCCCAAATTACCTAAAATCACAAAAGGAACGATTTAGAGCAATATTTGATCAAATAAATTCCAATTCCGGCTTAAATGACCCCCTAAAAACGGATCATTTTTCGCCTCATCATATACCCTTACACTTGAGATTTGCTTGTCCTCAAGCAAATGCGCTTTTATTCTAATCAAGATACAAGTTAGGGGTCATTTAACACTAATATAAAAGTAATTACAACAAATAATCGTTCCACTAAAGACCAAAGACAAGCACGAAGGTCATACACAAGCACCTCACAAATAGTGTTTAGATTCTCACATCTCTCGGGTGTAATAAAGTATATATCACAATATGGAAATGGAAAACATCTCTCACTACCTGTCATAGCAAAATAGATTACCATAGGCTTGGGAAAGGATCAAACCTCCACCACATGGCGTAAGCACCTAGGATAAACTATCAAAGAGGTCTTTTAAAGGGTTATAACGTTAGGTGTAGGGATATGGAATACACGGTTTTGTTGGATATAGGCAAACTTTACTGGTGGCGAGTTAATCATCTTGGTTAATTACATGTACAATATGGCGTTGGTAAGCCAAGACTCGACTCGACTTAAGCTAATAAATCAAAAATAACAAAAACATAAAATAAACATAGAATGAAACGGGATGGTAGTCCGTATGTTTTTTCTTTTTTCTTTTTTTTCTTTTTCTATTTATTTTTCTTTTTCTTTTTTCGATTTTTTTTTTTTTTTTTTTTTTTTTTTTTTGGCATACACTCTTACCCTACCATCCAAAATAATACATCATAGGGGATGAACATTCCCCTTACACTTGAATTTTTACATACTTTTAAGATTAACGCACATATGGGGGTAATATATAATGTTCTTCCCCATTACTCCATAACACAAGTACTTTACCCATGAGTCCCAATCGTCCCAAAACAATATGTACAAGGATATGACTCGACTTAGCTACCATGTAATCAATTAGATAATTAACTAAGGGTTTAAACAAATAACAATAATGCACTAAAGATGAGTGCATACACGGAAGGCTAAGGCGATTTGGTTATACATTTATGTGGGGTGTAACAAATTCTTCCTTTAAGTAAAATGCTTAAAGTTAGAAACGAAAAGATAGGCTCGGAGGGGTGTACTATGGGTTTCGTGTACTAAAAATGAGTACAACGCTAAGGGTTAATTGACTTAACTAGCCAAGTAATATGACTTAAATGGTCAAGTAATTATGATACGGGTTTAACACAAGGGTGATCCTAATGCCTCTTATCATGTAGTAAATCCTACTACACGAATGTAGTCTCAATAGCGGTCTCGGGATGCATCACTAACGCAAGTTCTAGAATCTAAATGCTACCGGTACACTCATAAGCACTAATAGTGAATGCTTTTCCTATCAAATCTAAAGGCGAACCTCACATATTTTGGTGGAAAATTTTTCTGAATTGTACGGTTTTGTGCTAGTCATACAATCTCCTATCTATGAGACGCTTGCTAAGGCTAAAGTTTCACTCCTAAATGTTGTAAAAAATTTTAAATTTGGCGCTAAAATTACACTAACAAGTATTTATCTTAGTTATATTACACACCTACCATCAAACAAACAAACTCAAGTGAAAGTGTATCCTATAAGGTATCATCATTTACCCTCCCCTCACACTTAGGATGAACATTGTCCCCAATGTTCAGTTAAAGATTGTAAAAGTAAACCAGGTAAAAGAATGAAATCAAATACTCCTCTGATTCGCTCAGTATGGATAGTATGGTAACCAGGTTAGATCTTCCTCCAAGAAAATGAACAATCAAAGCTTCCCTTCCAGAAATATAAATCATCTTCTTGTCATACATAACCTGTTAAACCTGAGAAAACAAACAAGACAACCTCGCGTAAAATCGGCGGTAATCTATATATACTAACAAATCCTAGAAAACAAAGTAAGATATAATGCTTGTGGAATGATGTTTGCAGATTTCCTGGAGTTTATAAAACTAAAGAATTAACAAAAACTTTAAGATTCCATTAGAAAAACAAAACTAGCAAAATTTACAGAATTTTACACGTGACGCCGTCAGGAGTTTCTTCCTGACGCTGTCAGAAGTGACCTGCATAAATCTTTACGTTAAGTTTCCGGAAAATTTCTAGAAAAACTTATGTCCTACTTCCTGGAAAATCCTGCAAAACATCATTATGACTCGATACAAGCATTTGACTCAAACAATTACTAATATACATGTTCATTTAATATTGTTGTGGATCATGCTCAATTTCGTTCTCATAAACAAATTTGGGTCTCCCCTTACACTTAGCTTTTGCAAAATACCTTTATACGCAATTAAGACGAAGTTAAAATCAAAATAAAGCATTTTCACAATTTACTTTGAAACATGAGCCACAAACAACAAAAATAAAACATGCATACGGAAACAAATAAAATCAAACAAACAAACAAACAAACAAATAAATAAAGCTTGGGTTGCCTCCCAATAAGCGCTTGTTTTTGTTCGAGTCACGAGCCTGACTCTACCCTTATTTAACGGAAATAGGGGAGGTTTTCCGTACACTTTGAATCAAGTGCGGGTGGAAGTAGCGATACACACCCTTAGGGTGGAAATATGCCATGTGAGGTGAAGGGGGTGAGTGAATGGCTTCCTTCATCCTAAAACTACCCGGATAATATTGGTTGATGGGTGGGTCGGTTCCTCTTTTGTCTCCTAGAAATATAGCTAAGGATGGAAAGGTGTGTAAAGATTAAGGTTCCGGTTCATCAACACTAGGAAATTCCCTAGAACTAGGAGTAAGGTTATCACTACAAGTATTCAAACCTATATCCTCAAGTGGTGCCTGGTCCAAAGGTTCTACCTCCATCGGAATTCCTAAAGTTTCTTCTACTTCTTTCGGGTAAGTCACGGGCGGTGTGTACGCATCAAATGATGGTAGGACTTGTGGGGTACTTAGTAGGCTTGGGTTTTCTACTATATCTTCCATCACATCAATATCACCTATGTGTTCATCTTGTATTATGGTAGTGCCTAACCAAGACATGCAATTAGGTGGCTCAACTCTAACCTCATGTGTGTCGTATGTTTTGGTGAAATCTATCCCGCTCATGCAACTAGGTAGTTCAACACTAACCATCTCATAATCTTGGTTTGATTCTAAGTTCATGTTCTTAGAAACTAGGTCATCTTGCTCATACGAATCCACCAATTTGTTGAGCTTATGGGTCATGGTTAGGAAGCTTTTCTCAAAATTCATCCAACGGGTCTGACTAAAAGGAATTGATCCTGATAATGATCGTCTAATAGAAATCACACATGCATATAATTCATGAAACCCATCTAACTTTACCCCCAACTCCTCTTGGATGTCATAAAGATCACATAAAAAATCATTGGAATGATAGGAAGCAAATCTATTAGTGAAATATAGTTGTTCCTCTATTGTCAGTGATCTAAATGGAATTTCATCTGCCATAGTGACAAGTGAAAATGATTTTACAAACAAAGGGCACAAAGAAAAAGATAGACTACAAGAAAGCTAATAAAAAGAAAATAAAAATCTCACTAAAAAGGAATCTAATGAGTAGACCTAATCAAAATAAATTCCAACCTAAGCATTAACTATTCCCCGGGCTGCGGCGCCAAAAACTTGATGCGTGGGAATTGCACCAGGCTTTACCTCTCGAGGAATCTCGAGAAGCTTACAACCCCCACCAGGCAGTGTACCTGATCGTTGTAGTATAGTATAGTGACAAGTACCAGGGGATTGATCGTTCAACTCAGGAATAGTGTCGCTAGGATTAGAAATCCTAAGAACTAGGTCTAGAGGTGAGGGATGATTCTTTTTGTATTTTTATATTTTTATGAAAGCAAGTAAAATCTCGGTTTTTGGAAGAGTGGGCGGAATTAGTTGCTAGTCAACTAACCCAATAACTACGATGCAATCAAAATAAAATAACAAAAATGAAAATAAAGCTAACTACTATTGTGGTGTGAATAATAGATGGGAGAATTGTGTTTACTTAGATTTCACTACTCCCTAGATATCTTTTACAGGTTTATTACTTGTTACAGTTGCGTGGATGACGGGTTATATTCCTTAATACCAATCATGGGGTGGCGTACTTACTTCCCCAATTCTATAAGCTCCTACTTCACTCCTATGTCGAGCCTGCAAGAAGCTCCTAACATGGGATCACTAGAATTCGCTCATGCATTAAATACAACCATAAAAACCTAGTACACATCGGTTCATGTTTCTTAAAATGTTCAAGCAAGTTACACAATGGAGATCTGCCATTTTTATTAAGCCTAACATTGAAATCATTCATCCATTACAACTATAAACAAGCAATCAAACCTATAATCAACATCTAGGTTTCATTACATCTAAGCAAACACACAAGAGATCTAGCATAGCATGTTAAAATTAAGACAAGCGTAAGATATATTCAAACAACACATAGACATATTGAATGAATTGAAAGGATACTTATCTCAATTGAACATGAAGAGTTTTAAGGGGTGAAAACCCTTGAAAATACTGTAAAAGTCGTGTTAGGGTTTATTAGGTTCGACCCTAAAATTCTCCTCTCAAGTTACACCCTAATGAATGAAAATTAGAAAAGTATATATAGATTTCATGAGGTGACGGTGTCAAGAGGAAAGTTCTGACACCGTCATCTCGCCGCCAAAAATCTTCTCGGATTGCCTAGATCCAGATCTGACGCCGTCATGTGTATTTCTGCTCTGGGCCGTCACCACTTTTACTCATGACGCCCTTGTTCTGACGCCGTCACATTTTCTCTGGGCCGTCACCAAAATTACTCTTGACGCCGTCATAAAATCCTTCTTGACGCCGTCAGGTACTGTTCCCAGCAAGGAAAATTAAGACTTTGCTGTTTTCTTCACTTCTATGCTCCAAAAATGTCAAAAATGCTTCCTTTTCCAGAATTCACTCCCAAAGTACCTAAAATCACAAAAGTAACGATTTAGGGCAATATTTGATCAAATAAATTCCAATTCCGGCTTAAATGACCCCCTAAAAACGGATCATTTTTCGCCTCATCAGGTTATGTTCTAATTGTGGGAAGTAATAATTAAAAGAAAATGTACTTGGTGTGTTTGGTAAATCATGATAACAATAAAAAGATGCAATTCCTAACTAATGAAAAGAATGATTAGTTCAGCACCAAGGTTTTTCATGAATCAACAAGTTTATGAATAAACCCTAAGATTTTAGTTTTTGTAAATGAATGGAAATCCTAGGCTTGAATTAGACATGTACTTAAGATAAATAAAACTTACAATGATGATTGAAAGAGGAATACTTAAGAGAGAGCCCTAATTTTCGTGTGTGATGATGTTTATGAATGAATAGTGGCGGTTTGTGAGTTATAGTTGTAGGTTAGGGAGTGTTTGGTTTAATCCTAAGAGTAAATTGATCTACAGAGTTGGCGGACCCGGCGGAACCAAAAAGAGGGTTCCGCCCATTTGGTCTTAGGGTTCCGCCACACCAGCAGAGGTAAAAAATTGTTTTGATTTGTTTTGATTTTTGTGATTTTATTCTAATGTTCCAAAATATAATGTAGGTTCCACACGTACTAAGCCAAGCCTAAGAAGGTTGAATGGTTCTTGTTTAGGATGTTTTGTGAAAGTGTTGACGAGGTGATTTTTGTATGAAACTTTCTTGATTGAGATGTCCCTCAATGAACATTTTTACCAAGGCGATGATGATGAATTCCACTAGGTTTCGTGAGAGCATATTAGATTGGATTCTCACTGAGGTTGATGCTTCCTTTGTTGTCGCTTAAATGGCGAAGATGACATCAAGTAAGAATATGATGTTAACGAGATTCTTCTTGATCTTGAGGAACTTGTTGACATGCTTTTCAGCCAGTCGTGGCTTTAATATGTTGAGGTATCATGAGTCGTTTGTTACTTAGAGAACTATGAGGTGAGACAATGTCAAAACAAAAGTACAAATACCATTTGTGCTTTTTCTTGTTAACATAGTCACTGACATAATCCAAGTAGGCATGCTCTATGGTGTCTACTCCCGTTCCTTTGGGAGACCATAACTCTAAATGTGTATTAATCTAAAAGTCCGTTAAACGACTTCAAGGTTGATTAGGATCTTCTCGAAAACGATCATATAGACAAATACTAAACATACCTTCAGGTCTACTAGCCGTGAGGTAAAGTAGATTTTCAATCATACTACTTTATTTAGTGTTATCTACGGATTCAATTTTCTCATCCTTGGTGAGACATAGAACACGTAATTCATTGTGTACATGCGAGGAACTAGGAATGTCTTCTAAGTGATTGTTCCTTACTTTTTAGAGCTTGCGAAAAGTCTTTCAAAGTATGTTTGACTTTGTTTATTTTCTTTCCAACATCTTTATTTTTTCCGTAAGATCCAATTATGATTTTACTTCTTCAGTTTAGATGCTAACGTCAGAACTTCATTTTAATCAAATATGCTTATTTATACCCAAGATGCTTTCATTAAACCAATGTTTGTTATGAGAAGACATATGTTAATTTTTGTTTCAGCTCATGTTTTGATGGTTCCTTTTATTAATGTTTCTAATGACACAAGTTTACTAAATGACTCTTAAACCTTTTAGCAAATTCTCTATTTAATAGTTCATCTTCCTTGTCATTTCCTAAGCTCTTTTATCTTACCATTATTCGATTTTTCACTAAGTTATCTGCTACCGAAAGTGATGTTTTAAAGAAAGATGATCATTAGTTGAATGTCAAGTTTGACGATTTCTCGAGTCATTAGGTTCCTTTATTTAAAATAATATAACCTTTGATATTATAAAAAACCATCGAAGAAGTATTACTCCATAAAACTTAGAGTTTATTTTTTATGTGCAAAACCTTGGTGTTCTAGAGTACAATGTTATCTCCTAGAATGTTTTGATGTACTCTATTTCATTTTGTATTCTTCATGTGAAGATTTATTAAACGAGAGTTTTGGGATATGATTGACAATTCAAGTCTTTGAGTTTAGATGATATTATCTTATAAACTAATTTGGAGTATTTTACTTATTGACTTTGCAAGCATCATAAAAGTGTTGGTCATCTTATCACTTAGGTGATTCTTAGTTACCTCACTTATAAACAAGCATTAAGTGAGACTTACTCAAGAGTTCAAACTTTCTATGTCCGGGGGTTAAGTAAGACACAACACCTTATGTCTCCCGTTTATTGTTGTGTGGAAATCCTTTGACCACAGAGGATCCAATCCTCTCTATAACTAACTAAATAAAGAACAACTTAAGGTATGACCTACTTATACTACACATGATAAGTCCTAAGCAACAAGCACGAGACAATGATATGTGAGTTTGAAGAAAAGTGTACCTTTTAAGCTCCAAAGAGATGCTCCCAAGAAGGATAAACATAATGCGTTACATCTTAAGTAGTAGGAAAGCTTGGAAACTCAAGTACTCACGAATCCGAGGTGGTTAGTCAAACATATAAAAGCATATAATAAAATGACCTTTGTCCTTTTAACATAAGCTTCTATTTGAGATTTATCAAATTCTAAACTTTTCTTTTAGGCTCAACAAACTTTACTTCCTTCGTTTTACTTATTGATGGTGCATTCAAGTTAAATCCTAAGCCGGTTTTATCTCTAAATGACTTTTGACATTTCAACAATCTTTCAAGAGATTTTGAACTTTCTTCAAATTTAATTAACATTTTTCCTTTTTCATTATGTCTTTTAATTTCATGTTTGTACTCTTGACATGTTTTGCATTCTAAATCAATTTCAACATTACTTTTGAGCCTAGACATTTTATCTTCCAACATAATTTCCATTTCAAAAATGCTCTTGAGAGATTTTGAAGGTTCATTGTTAAATATTGTTTTTAGGTTCATGCTACACAAATGTTTAGACTCATTTTCTAGTTTAGAGAATTCTAAGATGAAAGTGTCAATGCAAAAGTGTTCGGTTTCAAGTTGTACCTTGTTTGTGGTTTTATCAACTTCATGACTACAAACCAGATGATCATCTACATCTTCATCCGTGTCACTCCATGATTCACAAGCAAGTCCTCTTTGAACTTGACACAAGTTTTCATCTTCGCTTATACCTTCATTTAAAACATTTAAACTTGTAGCACATGTATTTATTTCAACTAAATGTCTATCTATTAGTTTTTCTAAGACTACCAATTCATATGTAAGATCACATTGATCATCTTTGACTTGACATATTTCTTGATGAAAATTTAATATATTTTTCCAAATGTCATTAGCCGTTTGGCAAAAATACACTCTTTCATATTCAATCCTTGGTAAAGCTTTATAAATCATTATCTTAGCTTTAGTGTTTTTATCAACTTTAGGATCATCATCTTGATTTTCAAAACTTGTTTTTGTTGGTTTAAAATCACCAATGGAAATAATATGCCAAAGATCTTGATCAATTGATTTCACATAGTTTTCAAATTTACTTTTCCATTCAATGAAATTTTCTTTTTCAAATAGCGGTAGCTTATGAATAGATTTCCCTTCTTTGAGATTCTCAAAATCCATGGTCGATTCAAGTTTTAAAATACAATATATTTTAAAGATCTTGAGTAACGTGGCTCTTGATGCCAATTTTGAAAAACTAGAAGGGGGGTTGAATAGTTTACCGCATATTAAGTTAATAACCTTTTGAAACTTTACGTTTAATCAAAGATCTAAACTACAAGACAATATATAACATGCAAGTATAATGAAAGAAATGATCAAACCACAACACGATTGTTTATCGTGGTTCGGCTACAAGGACTCTTTTTCCTTGCCCTACTCCACGCCTCAAGTTTCCAACTCGAGAGTTTCAAGCACTAGTCAACAAGCTCCTTTCACGGGTGGAGAAACCTCTACAATCGTCGCTTACACTTTATCCGGTACAAAGCTAAATACCGGGTCCTAGTTCAAGGTAGAACCAACCTAACGTCGCCTATCCACTATTTCCGACACTAAGCTAGATGTCGAGTTCTTTTACAAGGGTACAACCACTCCCATCACACTATGTATTTTAAGGCCTAAAATACTAACCGATCACTTCAATACATGATACACATGAAGTATAAACTATAAGAGTTTACACAATGCAAAGCTAACAAGTCTTGCAACTTCGTGTTGAATACTTGTAACTTCTTGGATGAACTTGTGAACTTCCTTTCTACATAAAAGAATCACACAAGTGAGTTGCTACTAAGTTAGACAAGATAAAATGAGAGTATATGTGTAAATTATGACTCTTAGTGATGATCGATTTCTTTCAAGTGGTTTGGTATAAATAGCCAAACAAACCAGACCACTGGCGGATCCGGCGGAACCTAAACAAGGGTTCCGCCCCGCCAGTGTTTGACAGTCAAAGCCTTCAAGAAATCTTTCCATATCTAGCAATGTTACATCAAGTTACTTCTAGTCAAACACACAATAGATAGAGTAAGAGACCTTCTATAATGTGTTAGAAGTCTTATGGAAAGTCAAACACTCAACCTTTCC